>JAMZEH010000075.1:5267500-5460000 GCA_024699665.1 Ostrea denselamellosa
TGCTATAGCAGTGAGGGTTCTTTAATGTGCCAACGGCGTCGCGACATGGGACCTCTCTTTGATTCTCGATTTTAAATGCCGAGCGTTTAGCGAAGGAGCAATCACTACCTATGTTTACGTCTTATGATTAACGACACCATAGCACCGGTCGCGGTAGCGCAGTGGTTAGAGCGTTCGCTTCGTAACCGGGAGGTCTTGAGTTCGAGCCCCGCTCGTGCCATGGCCGCGTCAAACCTAAGACGAAAAATAGGTTGTGATTGCTCCTTCGCCAAACGCTCGGCATTTAGAAGTGAGAATCACGGGTCTTTCGGATATGACCTTAAAAACGGAGGTCCCGTGTCACGGTAGGCGTTGGCACGACCTGCTACGACCCTGATTGCTAAGCATAGGTCTACATTTGTGGTACTTCACCTACAGCTGGTGACGTCTCAATATGAGTGAAAAATTCTCGACGGGACGTAAAACAAACACACAATAACAATAACACATTCATTATTGTTTGAACACTTTTGGTTGCTTATTTTTCTTTTTTTTTCCATTTATCTGTGACAGGTTTCTACAGGTCACCTTCTACAGATGAGGACATGGATACCGTGCAGAAAGGGTGTTAGCTTTCCATAACATGTCTATATTGCGTAACCTGTTTCCAATATTTCATTGTGTGAATAACGTTCCTAGTCTTGGACGGGTGACAACAAATGCTAACTTAAAACGCTTTACACCTCCATCATCCTTCGCAGGCCAAAGAGCCTGGTCCGTAAAACTGCTGTCAACAGAAGATATTACCTTCACTACAGCAGCAGAAAAACAGCAGGCAGAACACATTACTGATAGAAGCGTGCCAACTTTTCTGAGACCTGAGTTTGAGAAGCAGGTGCTCGATTCCCACGGCGCAGTGAGTCTCCTCTGTGTTGAACAAGTGAGCTACAGAGACAGACCATACTTCAAAGTGAATGTAGAACTGAGGAGACCTAAAGTAGCGGAGGAGAGCAACTCCGTAGCGATCGTTCTTATTCCTGTTGGTGAGACGATTACAAGGGAGGTAGTCAGAACAGCATTCCTGAAGAGCATAAGAAACAAGAAAAAGGCAGTAATTGTATAGAGATCGCGTGAAACTCCAATAAAATTAGATTAGTTCAGTAATATGAAACTGCAAGTCTGAAATTAAGGTTAAAATACACATCCTCCATTTTTATGTTAATATGCAAACAAAGCACCACGGTTGTCGAGATTCTGCATGCAGTCAGGAAGGAGTTTCACGCCCCTGTCAGCAACAGAAAATGTATATGATTGGCCGTGAATGTGATTAATTGCTTAAGGTCCCTGTCAGCAATAGTAAATTTATATGACAGACCGTTAATGTAATTGATTGTTTGTTTCACGTCCCTGTCGTTTGTTTCACGTCCCTGTCAGCAATAGTAAATTTATATGACAAACCATTAATGTAATTGATTGTTTGTTTCTCGTCCCTGTCAACAATAGTAAATTTATATGACAGACCGTTATTGTGATTGTTTGTTTCACGTCCCTGTCAGCAATAGTAAATTTGTATGACAGACCGTTAATGTAATTGATTGTTTGTTTCACGTCCCGGTCAGCAATAGTAAATTTATATGACAGACCGTTATTGTAATTGATTGTTTGTTTCACGTCCCTATCAGCTATAGTAAATTTATATGACAGACCGTTAATGTAATTGATTGTTTGTTTCACGTCCCTGTCAGCTATAGTAAATTTATATGACAGACCGTTATTGTAATTGATTGTTTGTTTCACGTCCCTGTCGTTTGTTTCACGTCCCTGTTAGCAAAAGTAAATTTATATGACAGACCGTTAATGCAATTGATTGTTTGTTTCACGTCCCTGTCAACAATAGTAAATTTATATGACAGACCGTTATTGTAATTGATTGTTTGTTTCACGTCCCTGTTAGCAATAGTAAATTTATATGACAGACCGTTATTGTAATTCATTGTTTGTTTCTCGTCCCGGTCAGCAATAGTAAATTTATATGACAGACCGTTATTGTAATTGATTGTTTGTTTCTCGTCCCTGTCAGCAATAGTAGATTTATATGACAGACCGTTAATGTAATTGATTGTTTCTCGTCCCTATCAACAATAGTAAATTTATATGACAGACCGTTAATGCAATTGATTGTTTGTTTCACGTCCCTGTCAACAATAGTAAATTTATATGACAGACCGTTAATGTAATTGATTGTTTGTTTCACGTCCCTATCGTTTGTTTCACGTCCCTGTCAGCAATAGTAAATTTATATGACAGACCGTTATTGTAATTGATTGTTTGTTTCACGTCCCTGTCAGCAATAGTAAATTTGTATGACAGACCGTTATTGTAATTGATTGTTTGTTTCACGTCCCTGTCAGCAATAGTAAATTTATATGACAGATCGTTAATGTAATTGATTGTTTGTTTCACGTCCCTGTCAGCAATAGTAAATTTATATGACGGACCGTTATTGTAATTGATTGTTTGTTTCTCGTCCCTGTCAGCAATAGTAAATTTATATGACAGACCGTTAATGTAATTGATTGTTTGTTTCACGTCCCTGTCAGCTATAGCAAATTTATATGTATCCAACACTCTGCACTGGACCGCCGTTTTTAAGATCACATCCGAAAGACCCGTGACTCTCGTGAATGTAATTGATTGATCGATTCATCCATTGTATATTTCACGCCCGTCAGCAATAGAAAAAGTACATGATGGGCCGTAAAAGTGATTGATTGATTGATTGTATGTTTCACGCCCCTGTCTGCAATAGAAAATTTAGTGCTGTCTAACGTGTTTCATACCAATTTTAGGCTGTTCTTAGCACACTGATTCTTACTACGGATTACTCCGTTTACTTGATCGAGATGTAGAGCTCACGGCGAGTGTGACCGGTCGACAGGGTCCATGTTTGCCCATCTCTCTGATTTGTATTTTCTATAGGAATTACGAAGTTGAATACTTCTAGTTATTTTCACCTTTTCCTTTGATTGGACGTGAATGTGATTGATTGTATGTTTCAAATCCCTGTCAGGAACAGAAAATTTACATGATTGGTTGTGAAATTGATTAATTGTAACAGTACGACATATAACTCCGGACACGACAAAGCCTAGACTTTTGCTACACTGTGATAAAGATTTGGATAAAAATCAAAGTGCATGTGGTTAGATTTTTTAGCAGTATGTCATGGTCCAAGGTTGGGCTCACACATCCTTGCTAAATAATAGACATCAGCCTCCAAAGACAAAATAAATCCTATAGGAGAGTGGTAGGATTTTAATCCTATCATAATCCGTTGGGATAACAAATCCTGATAAGTACCTGTATGGTATCGTATCATTTCATCCTTAACGCTATCCAACACTCTACATGGGACCTCCGATTTTAAGGTCATATCCGAAAGACCCGTGACTCTCACTTCCAAATGCCAAGCTTCAATCTACTTTATTTATTTGTTCTATTTGGCCTATGAGCAAAAACACACACGTGCCGTGACGCGGTGACTCGTTTTTTGCGGTCTCATCCGAAGGACCGCCCAATTTATTCGCCTCTTCCGACAAGCAAGGAGTACTACGGAAATGGTTAATATACAAATAATCTTTAGTACTTTGGTTTTTCAAATCTTACCATTGGTTGTAGTTCGGCAAGAGCATCAAACAATCGTATTACAACAGCATGAACAGCAGTTGTTGACATATTAAAGGTATGCCCCACATCCTGCATGAATGCCATATTAAACATTACGTCATATGCAACAGAGTCACAAGTACCTGTCTTTGTGTGGTTTCTTGAGGATGCGAACCTTGTAACAAAATTAGGCTCGAAAATTTCCTGCAGTAAAATTTTCAATATGATCTTACTCATACTATAATGCAATCGGAGATCTTTTGCATTTTGGGTGTGCTGAATTTATTGAGTTAATGTCTTTTTACATCGATTGATTGATTGATTGATTAAATATTGTTTAACGTGCCGCTCGAGAATCTTTCTCATATGGAGACGTCACAATTGCCGGTGAAGGGTGGAAATTTAGGCCTATGCTCGGCGCTTATGGCCTTTGGGCAGGGTGGGATCTTTTACGTGCCACACCTGCTGTGAAACGGGACCTCAGTTTTTGCGGTCTCATCCGAAGAACCGCCCCATTTAGTCGCCTCTTACGACAAGCAAGGGGTACTGAGGGTCTATTCTAACAACCCGGATCCACACGGGGCCTTTTCTGCATAAGAGTTAATACATCTGACCTCTCTCCCCACAGAAAACCCTACAAACCTCATGAGGTTCTCTAAAACCCCAACAGGGTCAGAAAACCCTCCCTATTTAGAGGCCTTAGGGATTCGGTGATATGTACCCCGTTAAATAAAAAAAAAACATAATAATAATATAAAATAAAATAAGTAAAGAAATGTTTTCAAAAAAACACGTGATACTATTCCCTTTGATGAAATTGATTACTGTCTATATTTGTACATTGTCAGTATTATCTTAGTGAATCCACAATGATAACACAGAAGCACTCGTTTTAATACTGTACATGGTTTATTTAACAAACATGCATCACAATGTTACCAAAGAAACACTTACAAACAATATCAAATTTTGTCATTTTACTTTTCAGGTAAAAATATACACATTAATTTTCCTAGAAATGAAATAAATGCACCAAAGAATTATGATACATAATATATAATTGTAGGATAATTAATCTAATGACTAAGGAGTAGAGAACATCTGTAGGGGGGGGGAGGTCAATAAACCTGAAATGTGAGGGATTCTGTGGTCCTTGTAAATATCAATTAAAATGACCTTCACACAAGGTACACACCAAGTTCTAGGATTTGAAGGGCAGATGGACGGATAATTTCAATATGATATTATGATTTAAAGATTTTAAAAGACACTGTCCATGTTGCATTATAATCAAACTACATCCACAAAATACATAATGGAATGCTACACTCCATATCGCACGATTAGTTACTTCCACAACCCATTGATCCGCCACACAGAACAACAAGAAATCAACTTGACGCAAACGTTATTGGGGTCAGGCCGCAGATGATATATAAAACAATGATCCTCATAATCAGATCCACATCAAATCCCGGGATAGTATGAGAGCTGTTACTGAACATATAAATATGTTGAAATTTATTCGATCCAATTTAAACTATCACATAATTACAAACGAGGATCAAGAGTTGAAAGAGAGAGAGAGAGAGAGAGAGAGAGAGAGAGAATCAGAGAGAGGGAGAGAATCAGAGAGAGAGAATCAGAGGGAGAGAGAGAGAATCAGAGAAGAGAGAGAGAGAATCAGAGAGAGAGAATCAGAGGGAGGGAGAGAGAATCAGAGAGAGAGAGAGAGAGAGAGAGAGAGAGAGAGAGAGAGAGTCGTAATTATACATTTATATATCATTATCACAATAAGTGAAGTTCTGAATATTTCATTCCAGACAGAAAACTTCGTAAACAATAACACACCTCAGTCTTTGCTTAAGCAACAAATAATAAACTCCCTTCAATGAGGTTTCCACATAATGTATAAGCTTAATTTTTTGTGAAACGTTTTAAATAAATCAGGCAGGAAATTTTGATATCAAAAGTGAAAAACAAAATTTGGTCGGAAATCGTGAATCTTTATATTTTATTTATGATGTGGCCAATGGCGGATCTAAGATTTTTCAAACGGGTTGGGATGACTGTCAAGAAACATATCTCCTAAATACGAGGATTATGTAACCAGAATGTGTTGGTTTTAGTGAAAACAAAATAGTATTATGCAAGTTCTCATGAAATCATTATAATGTAGAGTCTTCATATGTGTTGCTCATGACCCTTAGTGTACAGGTTTCTGAAGACTATGTTGGGTTTGATTGATTCATTAAATATTGTTTAACGTCCCGCTCCTATAAAAACAACAGAACTCTCTCTCTCTCTCTTATTTTTTTTTAAAGAAATTGAAATAGGAAATAAATTTTTTTAGGCTTATAAACCTTTTGGAAACGAAATATTTAACCACGTACCCTCATTTCTGCAGTTACACGTATAAAGCATCCGCTTTTATATCAGAACTCCCTGAATTAATGAATATAAGTAGTATAAGGCGCCTAGATAGGGGGGTCAAAGGTCAAATGCACGGTTCTAGATAGGGGGGGTCAAATGCACGGTTCTATCTGGGTGGGTCAAATACACGGTTCTAGATAGGGGGGTCAAGTGCACTGGTCAACGGCACTGGTCCACGGCACTGTCCTAACGGGGTTAAGTGCACGGTCTTATTCTATAGGGGTTTTATACGAGGGTTTACGGTAAAGGCTTGAAGCTGTTTCCAATCAGTATCGATCGACTGACGTCATAATAGAACGAAACGTCAGCTACTGTATTAAAATAATCCAATGTAAAAATCCTGAGTTAAAAATCCAATGTAAAATCCTGAGTGATAATCCTAAAGAAAAAAAAAGACAGAGGTGTAAGTTTCAACATTTATTTAAAACCAATAAAACAATGAACAACATGAGAATCAGTTCAAAGTCTGTCCATAATCACAGTGTTTTAGTGCGGCTCAATTTTCGCTTCTTTTTAGGAGGTTCTTCATGGTTGAAGATTTCTGGAATGGGATAATCTCTGATAAGCGGGGGGTTACTGGTACGAGGTGTACTGGTCAAAGGTTTGCTAGTCGAAGGTTGACGGGCCGGAGGTTTACTGGTCGAAGGTTTACTGGCAGGTGGTTCTGGGTTAGATTTGTCTGCTAACGGATAGTCTCTTTTAACAGGGGATTTACTTCCAGGCACCGGAGCCATGAAATCACTGAGTTCCGCATCTGGGCAGTCTATAATCCAATGCCCTAATTGCCCACACTTGTAACAGGGGTCTTTTTCTTTGGTTTTTTTCTCAGTCGGTGGCGCCCAGCGAACATGTTTCTTTTTGTCTAACTCCTCTAATTTTTTTAAAAGAATTCCTGTATGATTGACAATCTCATTGTGTAACACATTAATGCGAGTCACAATGCCGTCCAGGGTAGTCGAGATCAAGCTAAAATCTTCTTTGGTCATAGGTTGCGCATTATATAATCCCAACTCTAATCCTGTGACATCCTGAGTGTCTGGAAAATTAAATCCATAGCCAGGCTCTGGTTCCTGATGAATTCCTAAGTCATTATTAATGATATGTCCTAAGTTTTTCGAAGCCATCTCAACCAAATCTAATTGTTTCTGGGCCATCTCTAAAATCAGAATGATCTCAAATACCCCCCGCACTCGCTTTATATACCTAGCTTTGTGGGTAATTCCAACGTCTGTCTAGACGCTACGTGTTAAAAAATCTGCTGAGTCAAGGTAGACCGTACGGTTCTTTACGTGTTAATAAAATCTGTTTACGTGTTAAAAATCAGTTGGCTCAGTGCCAGCTACCTATACCTCGCTTAACGGCAGCTGCGTACGTCTAAAAAAAAGCAGTGCATGACGTCACAATAGACTGCATTCCAATCTGTACATGAAAGGGGGGCGGGGCTTAACCACTTATGTTTTTTTTATGTATGTCTCTAAGTATCTATATCTATCTCACTCTCTCTCTCTCGTAAAACAATCTTCCTCACAAAAAACTTACCCTGAAGACGCCAGACATGGTTCTTTAGCCTCGCCTATGTTTTAGAGAAGTCTCAGTTATCTGACTAAACTAAAATAAATTTTTTTCAACGTCAGGTCGAATCCTAGACCTTCCCCTCCCCCTCTTTAAATCCTTTTATTTTTTGCTGAAGGCCTTACCCTCGTCTATGAGGCTAAGGGTTTAATCCCCACTCACCCCCCGGATCAGATTCTGAACTGTTTCTGTATTTATATGATTACTAAACAGTCTAAAAACCGTCAACTTCTAAGATCTAAAAACACAAATCCGTCATTTTGACGTTCGCCATCTTAACTGAGTCTGAGAAGCTAGGGATGTTTTCTTTTACGGCCGCGCTTTGACGTTATATACTAACGCCCAGCGCTAGTCGCGTTACTGGTTACCCAGCACAAAGTTTAGGAAAACATGGCGGACCGTTATCCAATCCAGTATGTAGTGATGCAGGGGTTTCAGATGAGACTGCAGCTGGCCACCTACATCCAGAGGAACGGGGAGTGGGTGAGGGAACAAGTCACCACTTTGGCGACTTTCAACCCCATTGATGGTGAAATCATGCAGGGGTTGGTCAATCGGCAGCGGGAGCAGGACAGAAGAGTCAGACGGCATACCCCGATGGGCCAACGCCCTATTCGCCGGAGACGAGCCCCACCGCCACCCACACAATCAGCGCCAGATCCTCCGTTCGAGGTGGAGATGGAGCCCACCCCCCTCACCAGTGACTCGGATACGCCGCCGCCTGTCTACACCCCATCCTCGCCGCCCGGGACCCCTCCTAGACAAGTTATATCCAGCCAGGCAGACCCCCCGAGACAGGCCATTATACGGATTGCGCCGCCCTCGCCCCTCCGGCAGCAGCCAGACCAGCAGGTGCCAGCCACCCCCCGGCGGCCCACCCATCCTCCAGCCAAAGAACCAACCTGGGGATTACGCTGCCCTATGAGGAAGATCACCTGCCCCGTGTGCCTCCAGGAGGGGGTGAACAGTACTATACTGTGCATTGGGTGCGGGCAAAGACCCGCCTGCACCCAGTGCGCGGTGTTTATTGAGGCGGGCCGGCATACCCGGAGACGGTGCCCCTTGTGCCGATTCACGGCGCTGTAAACAAAGAAACCCAACGGCCCTTTTCAGGGCCACCATCTCTTTTGAAAAGACACTGAGTATGACAACCTAAGAAACATATTTTTATTTATTTTTATTTTTATAATTTATATTTTTATTTTTATAATTTATATTTTTATTTTTATATTTATTTTTATAATTTTTATTTTTATTTTTATAATTTATATTTTTAATTTTTATATTTATTTTTATAATTTATATTTTTTATTTTTATATTTATATTTATATTTTTAATATTTTTATTTTTATAATTTATTTTTATAATTTATTTTTATTTTTATATTTATATTTATATTTTTATATTTATATTTTTAATATTTATTTTTATAATTTATATTTATATTTTTATAATTTATTTTTATAATTTATATTTTTATTTTTAATTTTTATATT
Source organism: Ostrea denselamellosa (assembly GCA_024699665.1). Classification (NCBI taxonomy): domain Eukaryota; kingdom Metazoa; phylum Mollusca; class Bivalvia; order Ostreida; family Ostreidae; genus Ostrea; species Ostrea denselamellosa. The sequence goes on from JAMZEH010000075.1 coordinate 5,276,648, forward strand.
TATATTTATATTTTTATTTTTTATATTTTTATAATTTATATTTTTATTTTTATAATTTATATTTTTATTTTTATAATTTATATTTATATTTATATTTATATTTTTATTTTTAATTTTTATATTTTTATAATTTATATTTTTATAATTTATAATTTATAATTTATTTATATTTTTAATATTTATATTTTTAATATTTATTTTTAATATTTATTTTTAATATTTATTTTTATATTTTATTTTTTTTTTAATAAAAGACCAAAACACCCAGACTACATTTTTTCATGTTTAATCACAATCAACACTTGTTTTTGATAATGATCAGCAAAATCATGAATGAATTGTTCATAATGAGGCCAATAACCTCCCGCTAAGCCACAACCAATATTCCAAGGAAACGCGATAGTCTGGTAAGGTAAAGTTCCTAACGTATGTAAACATTGTTGAAACCATAATTCTCGTTGTTCACGATCATCCGCATACACAGGGAGACGCTGAGTGCCACGCCCATAATCCCATTGCGCAAAAAAACAAATCACATCAGGTTGATTAGCCATAATCTTTAAAGTGCCAGGAATTCCTCGATCCGCCGGTATAGCTAAATTTCTATGTCCTACCGGTCTCCGAGTCGCATACACATTAGCCCCAGGAAAATGGTCAGCAATACTTTGACTTAATCCATGAGGTTTCACTGTTAAACAATTACACTGATGTACAATCGCTTCTACCGTCACCTGAAGTAAATCGCCGTGCACATAAGTCACACTCATGATGTACTAATTTCCCACAGGAGATGTACAAATCTCACACTGACAATCTTGATACTGTTCTTCTTCTTCCGGAGTTAAAGTACACATGGAGCATTTACACCACAGCCAAGGTTCTCGAGTTTTCGCACAGATCATATACGGTGTAGGGTGAGACGGATGTTTTATTTTTTTTATAATGAAGCGTTCTTTATTTAACATATTTTCTTTTCGGCAATGATAACACGTACATTTCCAATAAGGTTCTAAACTATACCCACAGACCACAATGTCATTCACAAATTCATAGCGTTCGGGCATAATGTACACAAGTCACACGCACAATCTTGATAACGTCCTTCTTCTTCGGGGGTCGGAGAACAATAACAACACGTACAGTCTAACCAACGTTTTTGACTATACCGACAGATGATATACACCATAGGATGAAATGATTCCGGGGTCCAACGTTGTTTCACCAATGTATTTTCTTTTTTACAATGAAAACACCAACACTGGAACCAAGGTTCTTTAGTATACGCACAGATCAATTTCCCCTTAAAAAACATATATCTTTCCGACATAAACGTATTGTCTTTTTTACAATGAAAACACCAACACTGCACCCAAGGTTTTTGACTATACGCACAGATCAATCGCCCCTCTAAACACATGTACCGTTGAGCCATTATGAATTCTATAAAAATCGCTGGCACGTGCCTTGTCTAGACAAGAGGTTTAAAATTAGATGTTTGATACTAAAATTAAAATTTTATGGACTATAAAAATCGTTTGCACGTGCTTTGTCTACCTAAGAGGTTTAAAATTAGATCTTTGATACTAAAATTAAATTGACTCTATAAAAATCGCTGGCACGTAGCCTGTCTAGACAGCAGGTTTAAAATTAGATGTTTGATACTAAAATTAAATTTTCCAGACAGCTAGTTCTGACGCCACAATCAACCATGACGTCACCTTCCTATATAAGCCGCGCCTCCCTCGATTGCGCATCACTGGTAATCCGGCAGCCATGGGCGATCTTAGCAGACCGCCCATTGTAAACCACGATTTCCCCCAGTCCGAGGACTGGGACGCCGAGATCCAGCAAGACCCGAGGCCCCCTGGACACTTAGTGTTTCAGGGGGACTCGGTGCAGTTCACCTTATTTGTGAACTCTAAGAAGAAAAAGAAAAAGAAGAAGAAAAAGAAAAGCCGCGGGAGCCGGGAGCCCGACCCTGTCCTCGCGGAAATGGTGTGGCGCATCGAGGGCCGGCGGCTGCAAGAGCCGCAGTGGGTTTTTTTTTAAAGAGTTTTCCCTTAAAAAAAACTCAGCCCTTTTCAGGGCTACCAAATTGTATGAAAAGATCCTAAATACCACAACGTAAGAAACGTATTTTTTTTTTTTTTATTGTGAACAACAATCATTTACAATTATGGAATACTATTATGGATTTATTCAGTGATACTATGGAATAATATACTTATGTCAGGTAAGTCTCTTTATTGTTATTCATACACCGACATTGACATGTCTGTCCGTGATGAGTTTTAAGTTTCCCAAAGGTGTCTTTAAACCATTGGCCTACATAATGATCGCGTTGTAAGGCGGTACCATGCCAAGGTAAAATCCAATCTCGGACTGTTTTTCGCCCTCGATGCCGTTGATGTAAATAATACACGCAATATTGTCCACACACATCTGTGTTCCAATCTTGATAACAATGCGTATTATACTGCCATTGAACTCCATGGCGCTGAATAAACTTTGTAATGTCTGGATGGGTGGGGGGTAATCCGTAAGAATCAAAATATTCAATGATAGGGCTATTCAAATACACACACACCCAATGAGCTCCAGGTTGATCATGAGGGTCCGTATTAATGACCACTGCTTTTTGAGAAGGTAACATCTCAGGTAATACATCTCTAGGATACACTCCGCCAAATGAACGCCCTAAATCTCGAGATAAGACATCCCGCAATTGTTGAGTATCCATGTTAGTAATCAATAGCTACTTCTCGCTGTTTGTTAATTTCTAACAAATTGTCAAACACCGCATACACCACACAATTTAAAGTCGTGGCGAGATTCACAGCAAATTGTACTTCCACTCTCAAGTTGCCTGTTTGTATGAGATGAAATTTATCGGTCTGAGCTTCTTGATCTTTAGTGAAATCCACACACCAGAGTGTGTAGCCCTTTTTATACTCTTCCAGGGTAATGTCCGGGGCCCAATCTTGACCTAATTTTCCTAACCCTTTATACAAGGATAAATACGATCGGAGATACTGATCGTCTGTGAAATTGGGTTCTAAAGGTCGGGTTTCCATCATTTCACCATTAATACTAATTTCTAATTTCTTGACTTGCTGATTTTGGAAATGAAAAGGATTTTTAGTGCTATCTCCATTAAAAGCCGCATTATCTACAAACCCTAAGACAATCAGTTTAGGCATCTGTCCTTGAAACAAGTGATCTGTGATTTTAGATTGAGTGCCAGTCGGAATGGTGAACGTTTTGACTTCCACGCGTCTTAAGGGATATTTGGCTGTCTGGGTATTCAATTGCTGATTGATGAGATTAATGATGGTGGGGGTAGGTTTTACTTTTCTCACCCATAACACCATATTCTGAATGATCACTTTGCCACTACTGCCTGCATCAATCATCATGTAAAATTGAGGTCGAGCGCGATTAAATCGCAAACGCACATCGACCCCATTCGGCAAATATTTGTCTTGCTGACACAAATCCAGGTGTAAACGATCCATCAATACAATAACTTTACTGTTATTGATTTTTTCATGACGTTTTCTTACTCCCGTATTCTTAGAATCGTCAGGGTAGACGGGGGTGGGGAGCACGGCATCAATAGTACAACTGTCAGCGACCACATCAAAAGCCTTAGCGGGTTGAGTCAGCGCTTCTAATTTGCATTCATCCATGTGACCCGCTGTGTCTTTTTCCCACAAAGTACATGCTTTCATCTGGGTTTTCAGAGTTTTAGGACTATAAGACAGTAATTTCTCTAAGTAAGCTTTGTACGGATACGTATCCGTGCCTGGCGAAATCACTTTGCCATTCAGACTAACATCAATTTCACTGAACAGGGAATGTAAGATATTATTAATAGGTGTGGCTGTAGAATTAGCCCCTGTCAGAGCGTCTCCGTTTTCTTTGGTAAATTTACACACCATCTGGAGATACGATTGAGATAAATCTAAATATTCATCACCTTGACCTTTAATCTCAAATTCAATAGGAGCCGTATCGGAATTGAGAGTACTGGAAATGGGATAATATTCCATCCATTTCGAATCTTCTAAAGTCACATTGGTGGGAGGTACTTTAAATAGTTCTAAACTATCTGTCCCGCAAGCGCAAGATTCTCTGTGCATCATTGTGTGATGTGTGACTGATCGTGGTAAGCGGTCAAATGAATTCTGTTCTTTGGAAGGTCCCCTTTTTATACTTTTTTTTTCAATCAAAAATATCTACAGAGCGTTTTTTCTTTTTTCGCTTCACGGGGGCTCTAGAACGTTTCTTACCCTGAACAGGGCCTCCTCGAGCTAAAATGCGCTGTTTTGCCATTCCCGCTGTATGCTTAGCGGCTCGTAGACCATGGGTTTTCAGAGCCTCTTTGAGAGATCGCTTATTTTCTAAAACATCTAACCCGGTCTTAGCTGCGGCGGTCAAGGCTTGTTTAGCCCCGGTTTTAAGTAAATCCGTGAAAAACCCTTTCCCTTTTTGTTTTCTTTTTTTTAGCTAAGGCAGGTCTCTTACGAGCTGGGGTTTTAAGAGCGTGTCGGGCTTGTTTCTTAAGTGCGTGGGTGCCATGGGTCTTGAGAGCTTGTTTCAGAGATCGTTTATTTTCTAAGACATCTAACCCTGTGCGAACTCCGACTTTCATGCCTTGGCGGGCTCCTCGTTTGGCCAGCCCTAGTAATGTACTGTCCCCTTGTCGTGACTTTAATTTTTGTTGCAGTTTAGGCATGGCCATACCGGCTGTCTCTTTCACCGCGCGTACCCCGTGGGTCTTGAGAGCCTCTGTGAGGGATCGTTTATTTTCTAAGACATCTAACCCGGTTTTAGCAGCTGCGGTTAATACACTCTTAGCCCCGGTTTTAAGTAAATCCGTGAAAAATCCTCGACCTTGTTGTCGGCCTTGTTGTACGCCATCTTGATGAAGAGCCATGGCTGTATTATAAAACCCTTCTATTAAACCAGGTATAAAGAAAGTTCCCCCCGTTTGGGTGGGGAGTTTCCCTAATAACCCCCCTACCACTTCCCCTATCACAGGTGCGGCCGTCTTAAGCACCGTTTTTAACAACCCACCCCACCCGTAACCTCTCTGGCGTACTAAACCTCGATGATACTGCATCCTGTTAAGACTGAGCCCTGAGGTCAGTTAAACCCGCTTTTTATACTTTTTCCGCCCCCCTCTCTTTTTCTTTTTCCTACCACTCCCCCCTTGCACGGCTCCCGCAATAGCACTGGCAATGATAGGGAGGAGAATGGTAAAAATGCCATGCCCTTTCTGGCGCCGGAGTCCTCGATAGTACTTCATGCTTCAATAGACTTTACGAAAATGAAGTTTAAGCATGGATCTCCCATTTAAAAACCCTACAGGATCTCCTAAAGATGTCATGATGTGTATGTCAACAGTATCAAAATGTTTTTTACTCAGTTTCAAATATTCTGCTCGAATAGGTTCCCAGCGGGCTTGTTGGTTATCTTCCCGTTGCGTGTCACAAGGCACAACTCTCATTAATTTCAATTCATTAGACCCTACTATCTGAGGATCAATGATATCACAATACACATACATTGATTTCAGATTGTCATATAAATCGATATTGGCGTTAGCCAGATAATTCTCATTAATCCATTTGGTCATAGGGTCCTGGGGCAGAATGAGGCTGTCACTGGTCATGCCTAGCTTGAAGGCTAAGGTCTTAGGGAAACGAATGCAGAGAGGGGTTTCTCTTAATTTTTTCCCCTTAAATTGATACTCCACCCGATGATATTTAGTACAGTACACTAATTTCATTTTACCGATATTAGCCCCTAAGGTATTCCATAATTTACTCAGGGTTCTTTCTAAGCCTTCATTGATTTCTTCAATTAAACCTGGTCGCCCGCGTGGCGCAGTGGTTAGAGCGTCGGGCTCAAAGATCTGATGATCCTTGAGTCGGGGGTTCGAATCCCACTGTGGGACGTGGGTGCCGGTCTTTCGGATGAGACCGTATAAACCGAGGTCCCGTGTCGCAGTAGGTGTGGCACGATAAAGATCCCTCCCTGCTCAAAGGCCCTGAGTGCCGAGCATAGGCCTAAATTTGCAGCCCTGTCACCGGTAATGGTGACAGCCGCCGGATAGCTGAAAAATTGCTCAGGCGGCTATAAAAAAAACAAACAAACAAACAAACAAACAATCAATTAAACCTAAAGAGTTGGTGTAAGACCCGGGTCTAAAATGAATGCGAATAATTGTGGAGGGGAATAAACTATCTCCACCCTCATTGTAATGTTGCCACTGTGTTAAATTCCAAGGGATAAACACTTGTGTTTGAGCAAAAGTTAATTTCCCTAAAATCTCAGTGGTAAATCGACCCCATTTAAAAGTATTGGGATCTCGGATCAACGGTACATAAGGCTCTGGAATGAGCACGTCTACATAAGCTTCGGTCTGTGCAATGTTTTGTAAGGAAGTCGAGTACATCATTTCGGTTAAGGCCACTTCCCAATCTCCATCCGTTAAATCCAAGGCTTGAGGTAACAACGTTTTAAATTGAGCTCCTGTATTTTTAGGAAACGAGGCCTGAGAGCCATCGCTAATGAGAGTCATGTAAAACCCTTCACGTCCAGCCATGATTCCTTAAATGAGGAGAATAACACTAAGTCACTTCTATTTATACTTTATTAATACATACATTATAATACACAAAAGCTGAATTGCCAATGTAAACAGTACGTGACGTCACAATTAGCGGCGAGACAAGTTTTCTGACACCATGGGGCGTCGCATCACTAAGTAATCTCGACTACCCCAACAATCTGCGATACTATATCCTTTTTTCATGGCCTCTTGAAAATCACGGAGACACTGTTGATCCTTGTCAAACCATTTACTTTTCATCCAAGTTCAATCTGGTTCGTGTTGGCGTGATTTTAATCCCCAATAAGCTCTGACATTCCACCGATATTCTGTGTAATTTCCTAGTCTGGTGATATAAGGGGCTAATCCATGGGGTACGTGTAAACGCTTGTACAAGTACACAGGTTTGTCACGCGATTTTTGCTCATCATAATCCATTAAACACAGTAACTTATCTGAAAACCACATACTTTTCTTCTCTCCCTCAATTTTCCAGGCGTACTCTCTGCTAGCCATGGCGAACTGTGGGGCTGGAAGCGGGTCGCTCTTGTTTTATACCCCCCGCATGCATCTGCGGACTAGGCATGACGTAACCCACCAGAGAACTCAACGTGACCATCCAGAAATCGCGATTGGAATCCCCTAAGGCTAACATGACCACTGACGTAATGATGATGGTTAAACACATGAATAATTGCGCAAAATACACAATTTCGGCTCGAGGTACTTTTTCGCCTAAGAATTTCCATTGGGTGAGGGTAGAATGAGATTCGCTTGTGGAATCCATGAATCAAAACTAGGGGGATATCCTTTCCACCGGACTTTGACTTCTGAAATGACTTTTTTACCTACGCGCCGCTTTTTATACCCTAAGATCTCCGCCACTTCATACACATCATCTTTTTTATACACTTGTTGTAATTCTTGAGGATAAAAGGTCCCTTCTAATTCTTCCCCGTGATCATCTTGAATTCTATAGAGGTTTTGTTTAGGTACTTTTCTCGAAATGGTAAATAGTTCTGTAGTCCAATTAGGTAAATACCCCTTGTCAAAAGTGCGTTTAGCTTTACTAATGCGTACACGATCTCCTACATGTAAGGGGGGTGGTGAGACTGTGGTCTGTTGTCCGTACAACGTTTTCCATACGTGTAAGACATTCTTCTTATTCACTTGAGCTGGCGTTCTCTGAATACTGCGATGATAGGAATGATTGTAACCATAGACTAAATCAGGTAACACATCGACATACCGTCGTGTTTTATGCCGTGTTAAATATTTCCACATCCGGGCTTTCAGAGTGCGTTGAAAACGTTCTACAATACTCGCTTTGATGTCTGTATTACGCGTGGTGAAAAAATGAATGTTTTTAAACGCTTGACGAAATGGTTTATTGGTAAATTCTTTGCCTTGATCCGATTGAATGCGGACAGGTCGCCGTCCGTCTCGGAAAATGGTTTGTAACCCTCGTATCATTTCAGACCCTGATTTTTGTTTTAAAGGCACCACCCAGGCATATTTAGATAACACATCAATGGCACACAATAAAAACGTATAGCCATCATTGTCTTTTTTCACAGTAGACACATCCGCTAAATCCAGTTGCCATTGTTCATCTATATCAGTCACTCGAGTTTGTTGTCTCTTAAATTTCCGACGTATGGGTTTATGTAAGGTATAAGTATCTTGTTCTTTCAGCCATTGACGAATCTGAGCTAGAGTAATCTTATGTCCTAATCGCCGCACGTGACGATATAAAGCTTGTACACCTCCATACCCTGTCTTAGGATTATAATACAAGTGTTGTAAGATCTGTTGTGTAGATTTCTTTAGGTGGGTAGGGATAACCATCCCGTGATATCTCGTGAAGTCTTTTTACCTTTTTTCTTCTTGTATTTAGGGGTGGAGGCTTTTAGAGGGGTTTCATACACAGAATGATCTTTATCAAATACACCCTCATCTATCAATTTAGGAGTACTGATTTTTCCTGGTTGGTCCATGGCTTTTATAACATCGCGATTAGTGATATACCCTTTAGGAACATTGGTTTCTTTTAAGGCTTGAGTAAAGTGATGTAATCCTGTAGGCGGATCCCGATATTTCAGGGGTTTTTGTCTCTGAGATTCACTGACTAAATCTACGATATTAGAATCAGGTATTTTCTGTCCTCGATAACTGATTTCTCCTTCCCCATTCCAAGTCAACACTTTAGATTTCTTCAGGTGATTTAATAATAACCCCGCTTTCTTTTGACCCGGTTTACTGACACTATTAATAATCTGTTCTTCTAACTCAGGGGTCTCAGGCGCGGTCACGTCAGGGGGTGGGTGAGAGCGGGGTCGAGGAGGGGGTGGAGGAGGAGGAGAAGTATTAGGGTGTCGAGCTTGTTGTAAATATTGGCGATAGCGGTGAAGTTCATGCCCATATAAAGCCACTTTTTCTTCCGGGGCTAAATCCTCGCGATGTTCAATGTTATCTAATTGATCCCGTAACCCTAGAGTGGATTGAAATTCAGGAGGTTTAGGTAATTTTCCTTTCAGTTCATTTAACATGGCTTCAGGCACTAACACCATCTTACGACTCATGATTTAAGCAGTAAGGCTCGTCGTTTTTTTACAGGTTGAGGTTGCACAATGCGTCTCAAGATGTGTTTCAGAGGACAGAGTTGACGCTTCTGATGGGAGGTGAGTGGAATCACGCCTTTTAATACATTGTACACGACCTCACAAATCTTTAAAATACAATCATTTGAACAATGTTTTAAGATCTCTCTCTTTAAGGTCATCGAATACTGAGGAGTGGCTAGCGTTTGTAAGAGACATACATGAGGTCTTAATCGAGATTCACACTTCTTGGTGTGAGCCATGGTGTTGAAATGAAGGTCTGTGGACAGGTCTCCCCCTTTTTATAGCTTTTGTTTTTTTAATCGGGCTAGAAACTGACCCCGTCCTTTGTGCACGGTTTCTTCATGATGATCACGACTACTTTTTAAATTAAATTGTAGAGGACAATACCCACATTTATATTTTTCTTTCGGTGGGGCACTGGTTAAGGGGGTAAAACGTGACAGACCCCCAAAGGCTTGACTAAAGCTAGGTAAGGCGGTATCCGGAGTTCTGGAACTGCCTATAGGACCCCGCATAGCTCGCTCCATTTTCTTTTGAGCTAATCCTTGTTTCAGATCAGTTAAGGTTTTGGTTTTCTTAGACAGTTTAGACAAGGGTATTTTGACCATCAGTTTAGGGGTTTTCTTCACGGGGGGAAATTTAGCAAAGCGTAAGAGATGGGAAGGGACAGGTTTGCTTTTAGGCCCGGGGGTCTTACGGTGAATGATCAGTTTAGGCACTTTTTTCGATTTTTTAGGGGGACTTTTCTTTTTTCTTTTCTTAGCTAGGTTTAAGAGGGATGCTGGTAACACGCGTGTTTTCCTGGGGGGTTTCCTTTTTCTTTTTTGTCTTGTTTCCCATTTGAATAAATGACGAATGATGGTGCCCCCTAAGAACCCGGCACCCCCACGTTTTAAAATAGCTTGTTTACGCTGTTCCTCATCCGCATGCTTATCGGCAATGATAGCTAAATCCTGCCGATGTCCTTGGATAAATTTCTGAGTGAGTTTATTGATGGGTAAGATTCCCCTTAATAAATTTTTAGCGCCCATAGCAAACCAATTCAGTAACGCTTTACGTCCTAATTCAATGAGCTGGGAGCGCTGCCCTGGATCTCGTTCATGTTGTAAACGGCGTAAGGTTTTGACTAATTTACTCTTAGGTGTGAGTCTACCCATGATGACAGGGGAGTGTCAACTGAAAGGGTATAGGGTGAGGAACTATTATTTATACTCTAGGCATGTGCACGGCTAACGTGGAAAACAGCTGACTTCTTAATCTTAATTCGTCGGGGGTCTGAGGACTTAAATCGACCAGTAAATACCCGTGAGGCTTATTGGTGGCTTCCTCATACGCCCCCCGTAAATAAGGCATTTGTAATTGTCGGCTTAAGACTTCAATCTGAGATTTATCTCTGGGATTTTTAAACAAGACCAGATAATGCGCATTTAAACTGATGGTTCTATGTTGCACAGCTCGATCAAATAGATTTTGGGTGATGTAAATGACACTGGTATTACGATGATGAGCTTTACGGGTAAACCAATCTACAATAGATTCTATGGCTTTACCCCCCATCATATCATCAAAAATGAGTAAATGCCGAGTGCTGAGATCCGCCACTAATTTCTCATCATCGGAAGGGATATTATGAATAAAGGTCACAGACTCTTTTAAAGATTCATAAGCGGGTTGCCATTCTCGATAACACCATACTATTTTTTCAGGTGGGGGTGAGATCCAGTGTGTGTTATGTACCAGTTGTTTCACAAATTCTGTTTTACCAGATTTAGAGGGACCGGCCACCACCATGGTAAATTCATGTTTCAATTGAAACGGAGCTAGTGTCTCGTACGTATACATCTTGTGAAATGAGACAACTTGGAAACTCACATACATATTTATTAACAAGAAAAAATACGAAAAGTTTCTAATACACTTTGTCTACAAATAGGACATTGTTCCAGTCCTGCTGCACACATAGCACAAGCACATAAATGTCCACACGGTAAAAAAGCAATTCTTAATTCTCGTTCTAAACAGATATGACATTTCTGAGTACACTGAGGATTGCCATCGGCATTGAGGGTTAAATCACCCCAGTCTCGATCAGTGTCTTTGACTCTAGCATACGCGTTAAACACTTGTCGCACCCATTTGATACTTTTATTACTCAGCAGGTAGGCACAGTGGGGACTCCAATACACATGTTCTATCCAGGGATTGTCTTGAGGTTCCCAGTGATTAAGACCTACGCCACAATGAAAACAGCGCACCACATCCCCGAAGTCACGGTAATAGAATCCCGCTTCAGCAATAGTAGGTAACAACTGTTTTAAATGATCAGGGGCTTCTTTAAAGGACTGGTCTCGGTCCAGGACTCGAGCATAAGTGGTCACTATAGGATAGCGTAGTGATCCGCATTTCGTCATGGTGAGCGACTAAGGTTATGATTCTGATCCTTGTTTTTAATACCCATAGGGGAGAGTGTCATAATGACGTATACGTTGACGTTTATCATAGACCATTCGGTATTTTTTCACTAAGGGGAGAGTTCGCACCTGATGTTGACGTGTTCTTTGAATAAAGTGTGGGTAATACACTTGGACTTCCTCTTCCTGTCCTTTTAACATTTTTTCTAAAGTAGCCAGAGATACAATCTGAGAGGCTCGGTAATTCAGAGTCAATCCTTTGACTTTACACATGGATTGTCCCCCTTGGGTCTCGTAAGCATAATTTTTAGGCCCTCCCGACATGTATTTCACAATGCAGTCCCCATTTAATTCATCGGTCCACCCCCCTAAACTATTGAGGATAGCAGGATTAAATTGTCTCTCGTCGTGTTGATAAATGATACTGTCTGTATCAAAGTACAGGACACGATTTCCCAAGGGATATAAAGTCTCGTACAGATGTAAACGGGCATGAGCCGTGGTAAAACAAGCTAAGATCACGTTACCAAAAGGACAGTCTTCCAGAAATTCTTCTTTTTCTTGAAAATTAATTAACATCATATCTGTGTCAGGATGATCTCGATTTTCTAACAGCTCGACTCCTTTAATGTCTAACGTGGCATCTCGTAATTTTTCCTGTAATTCTTCTTCTTCAGTGAGATACTGCGTTTTGGTTAACTGTAAGCGTTGAGCAAATTTTCCCCATAGACAATTCAAAAAGAGTTTAGCAATAGTACGGCGAATGGGATTTTTCTCAATATCAGGTAGACTCATCACAATCCCTTCCCGGCGCCGGATCTCATCCATGTAATCTTGTTTTTGTTGGTCGGTTTGACAATCCTTAGGAAATCCTGACGCTTCTTGTTTAATTTTCAAAAAGGTATCAATATACGATTGAAACAAGGTCTGACTACTCTGGGGAAAATGCCACACTTCATAAATGCGATCGAGGCGATAGCCGAGCTCTAGAGCTTTGTGTAATTCTAGGGTCACCCAGGTACCTGTTAAACTGCGTTGTGCGTCATGGTGAGGGCAGCGATCGTCAGGTCCTAAGTCGCCATGTTCGGCACAGGTTCGACATAAGGGAAACAGTAATTTTCCTCCCGTCTTATAAGGTAACACAGGGTGATACAGACCTCGAGGGGGTAAAACACGACAATGAATCAGTCCAAAGTACTCTCTCACATCGGCGAAATGACTAGTAATCACTTGGGGGTGGCCGATAGGAAACGGTTTGTATTTCAGTACGTAAGGATATAGGGAACACACATCCACATATCGCATATCCCCCTCCTCGCAATACAAGCGCGTGGCATTCGTTCGTCCCCCGTATAAAGCATCTCGTGGATTTAAGGGGTCCTGAATATCTAAGGTGTGTAAATAGTCTTGTATAGAAGGATTCTGTTGCACTTGATGATCAAACTCGTGTTCCCAGATGCTGATCACTGTATAGCCTTGACCCTCTAAGTCACTGGCTCGTTTTAAAGTCTGTTCGTATAGGTCTTGATAGGTGTATTGAACTCGATGAGGGTGCGTTTCCGTGACTAAATTCGGATAACAATGAGGGCAACCATGCCAGTAACATCCATAAAATTCGTACACAATACGAGATTCCTCGTCGTACCCGTCTACGGTATAAGACCCTAAAGTGACTTCACCCCCGTTTTTGGCATGGCGTATGTTATGATGTTGATGTTCTAACCAGGCTAGCCATCGACAGGCTTTGGCTGAGTAACGACGGGCGGGGGCATACCCCAGATTAGGAATGATAGCAATGGTTTGTGGGGGCATGAATCCTCGTAGATAAGCTAGATTGGCTGTGCTAGCAAACGTAATGGATTCCTGAAACGGGTCGACTGAGACCAGAGCAAAGAGAGTCGATTTAAATTGTGCACAACACCGCCTTAAAATGTCCACGTCTGAGATACAATAAGCGAGAAATTCTTTCTGAAAATCAAACACTTTGCCTTGTTGTTGATGGTACCAGGTATAGAAAGCGTCACGATTGGTGGTGGACATATCGTCAGGGTTATAGTACTGCGCAGGTGGATAAGGCCCTATATAGTTCTGGTTTTGTTCCGTATTAAAAAAGTGAGGAAAATAACCTTTCTTTAATTCTGTTAAACCGAAAGCAGCAGGCATCTTAGCCAGGGCAAAGGGAAGAAAATTGTAGGAATCAATAAATTTCACCCCCAATACTTCCATGTATAAGAGTTTACTCCCGTTGAGAATGACTGTGGGTTTGATACAAGCTGTGTGCACCAGATAATTTAAAATGAACTGACCATCGTATCCTTTGAAATTGTGCGCAATGACAATAGCTTCCTCGTGTTTGATTTTCACTGTCCCTTTTTCATTCGTCTGGGTTTGTAATAACCATTCCATAAACTGTTTTAAAGTGTCTGGTCCTTGAAAAATGAAACGGCGTTGCGCTCCAAACCCTTGACAGTATGGACACGGGATATGAATATCTAAAGTGTCACAATGTTGACACACGCGTTCGGCCACACAGAGGTTAGGGGTATGAATGCCATGTTCCTGGATACATTCGAAATCGTAATAAATATACAGTTTTATATCCTGGCGGGATTTAGGTCTGGGTTTCTTTTGTACAAAGCAATGATGTGGCGTGTGAACGAGTGCCTTACAGATGTTGCAGCGTATTTGACCTCCACAGGCGTGTCCTTTTAATAATTGCTTGGACATCCATTTCTGGCACTGGTGACATCGGCCCATTAAACTGCACACTGTGGTAGTGGTCTGGGGACTGTAGGGTTTTAAATGCGTCTGGTAACACGTCGCATTTCTGAACATGCCATGGCAATGAGGGCATTCGGTATAAGTACCGTCTGAGACACAGGGGGTCTCTGCTAAACAAAACGAACATCGATAAGGACAAACCGTACGATGCGCTTGGATGTGACTATAGCCCACATCACAGTCATCACAGTAATATTGATTGTCTGTGACTCCCGGCATGGATAAAATGGCATCGTAATGACCATTATCTAATAAAACGTTTAAACATGAACCGTTTCCCCGTCCTTTGTACAGAGGCTCTAATCGTAGTCGTTGTGTATTGACTTTGAATTGAAATATTTTCAATCGATATTCAGGGCTCAAGACGTGTTGTAATTTGTCCCACTCGTGAGGCCCACAAGGCTGATGAATATCACACCCTGCTTGTTGCATGAGAGACAGGGCTTGATGTTTTTGATCGAGCGAATCGTGATCTCCTTTTCTCATTCTTAACCATTTTTTCTTCCATTCGAGGTCTGGAGATTTTTGACTGTAGCAACGCGCCACGACAATGGCTCGAGGGAGACAGAGGGAATCCTGGGGGTTGTGAATGCGCACGATCGCTCTCTTAGAGGTCTTGAATTTCTCCTTATCGAGGTAAAGATGTTTTGTCTTTTGACCACCACTCCCTTGAGGATATTTCACATGGAAAAAATCCAACTGAATTGACCCGTCCGTGATGATAAATTCTTTCTTGGATTGTTGTACGCTCTCGATTTTATTTAAAATTTTGTCCTCGTTGAGGTTTTTAGATTGAGTAAATTCTACCCAAATGTCAGAATCTAAAGAGGGGTGACGAATGTTGAGTCGTACATAATCATTGGGGTTACATTGCATTTTTTCTTTGACCTTTTTTAACATATCTCGAAATAAACGATGAATGAAATGGGTATTTTCTTTCTGGGGGAGAGGTTTAAAGCCCACATTGTAGACATTCTGTTGCACTTTGAATTTCCGTGATTGTCGAGAGCGATTTAATTGAACATGATAATACTCGGAAATGACTTTTTTCGGTCTACCTTGCCCCTGTTGTATTAATCGCTGCGCATTGTCTCGGCGGAGTTGTAATTCCCGTCCTCGTTGTAAATACAGTTGATGATTTAAATAGTTTAAGCGTTGTTCTATATATTTTTGTAAATCCATTCTTGGCTAAAACCTGGGACTAACTAATGACTATCTGAGAGGTGTTTAGATTTTATACTCATTGTGACGTCATGACCATTGTGATGTAAAAACATAACATCATTTTTTGTTTTCATCATTTTTATCTAAAGAACATTTTTCAAATACAAGTTAAAAGAACAATGTAAACAAACATTTTTTCATTGTTAAAGGCATAATGTCCATACATTAGTCCAACAAATATGAGTTTTTAAAACAGGGTCCAACACCTTTTCTACTTCCCGAATCCTACGCTGAAACCGACAACGATCTGCAGCGACACTCATCCAAGGACTTTTCCGATCTTCGTCAGGTAAGTGATACACTTTGTTTTGATTTAAATTAAAAGTCACATATCGTCTATCGTGATGAATGTTTCTGTGGGGCTTTTGATGAATTGATTCGAAGGGTAAGCCTGCGTCTCCATAGGTTCTGATGATTGTTTGTTTCGGTCGTTTATTATTATCTGTAACATGAGAGTCAGATATTCCACCCGCAGATTCTCGATGTCTCCTGCTTGGTGGGGTTTGGTTCTTTTCATCTCTTCCGCCATGATTTCCATAAGTATAAATCCTGTCCATGAGACTTGATGTGCTATTAAATATCCACAGAATTCTTCAAAGTCCTGTACACTCATCCACAATAAATGGTCTTTTACGAAATATTCTAACACGCGATATATTACATCCTTTTTGGCGTCCCGAATATACTGAAAGGCCTGCTCACGAATTCGATCGCTGTGGTTACTTTCAGCCATAATCATGAAATAATGAAAAAAGTTTAGAGGTCCGTCCTTTATAAATAACACCGACGTTCCAGATACGTTGAATGTGTGACGTAGGTTCACGCATGCGCAGTTTCATTTTCCCGGAAACAATCCTGGTGGTATTTTCATAAAGTTTCTGAGGAAAATTTCCGTAGGGTGAGCATTGGGCTCCTTAGGTTGTTCTGATGACTTTTTGTCGAATAATTCCTTGTACATGGCGGTTAAATATTTCACCCGATGATTCTCAATGTCTCCAGTTTGCTGGGGTTTGGTTCGTTTCATCTCGTCGGCTATGATTTCCATAAACATAAATCCAAACCATGAGAGTTCACGCCCCATTAAATATTGACAGAATTCTTCAAAGTCTTGTACGCTCATCCAAAATACTTCGCCTTTAAAGAAAAATTCCATGAAGCGATATACACCACTGTTTTTTATGTCCTCAATATACTTTAAGGCCTCCTCACGAATTGGCTCGGTATGATTACTCTCAGCCATGCTTATGAAATAATGTAAAAAGTTAAGCGGTCCGTCCTTTATAAGCCACACAGTCGTCCCAGATACGTCGGATCTGTGACGTATGTTCAGGCATGCGCAGTATCATTTCGTCTCCCATGAAATGTATTAACACTAAGGCCGTCGTGGCAGAATAATACTGCAATAAATACTGACAACAGTCTAAATACTGCTCCAAAGTTAGAGGAAATACCTTTGATCTTAATAAATCTTGTATAGGAGGTCCATCTATAATGATCTGTTGAATCCGGTCAGATACATTCCGCGGAACTTCTTTGATCTGTAAAGTATTTAATATATCGGCAAGTTTTTGGGTTACATCCTTCACCTGTAAAGAGTCTAATTGATCAGTAAGCTGCTCCATGACTTTATTTATGACGAATCATATCCATGAATCCTCTTTGTAAATTGTCTATCATAATCACATTTATATTTTCCGTTTGTTCTGGTTGAATTTTCTTCAGTTCCTCCCCATATAAGTATATCATAATAAGACGTCCTGGGTTGGTGTTAATCGCTAACGAAAGAGCAATTCTATGAAACGTCTCAATATTTCCAATTTCATGTATCACTGATTGCACATAAGTTTTAGCAGTTTTAAACCAGTCTGAATTTTCAACACGTTGTACAAAATCTCTAATATAATGAACACCGTCTATCTTAACCGATCCACCCATACTGACTGAGGGACTGATTATGCGATGAGTCAGGTATTTTGAACACGTAGTGTCTAGACAGACGTAAGAACTACGCGTGACGTTTCGTTCTATCATGACGTCAGTCGATCGATACTGATTGGAAACAGCTTCAAGCCTTTACCGTAAACCCTCGTATAAAACCCCTATAGAATAAGACCGTGCACTTAACCCCGTTAGGACAGTGCCGTGGACCAGTGCCGTTGAGCTTATAGGACTGCAGTTGACCCCCCTATCTAGAACCGTGTATTTGACCCACCCAGATAGAACCGTGCATTTGACCCCCCTATCTAGAACCGTGCATTTGACCTTTGACCCCCCTATCTAGGCGCCTTATACTACTAATATATAACAATGGAAAACGTTGTGAGGAAATGGGTTAAAAATTCCGAACTTTCGCAAATCAACTCAAAAACCGCCGTAGGGAAAAGGGTAACGTCATCGTTCAGCGGCGAAAGCAAATGTACTGTTACTTTGTAGGCGGCGTGATAGGCAAAGAGTTTTGATTCACTCAGCAGTTACTTCAGCATCAAGACATTTTCCAGGTCGTTCGCTTCCTAACGGGGAGGTCGTGAGTTCGAGACCCGTTCGTGTCATGGCCGAGTCAAATCTAAGACGTAAAGAATGTAGTTCTCTCATAGTGGCATTCAAAAGTGAGAATCTCGGGTCTTTCGACCTGAGAAGGGGCGCCCTTTGAATTTAGTTTTACACAAACTGTTAGAACATGTTCATTTGTTAAGACGATTTAATCAACGTTATGAAAAATTATAAATGAATTACTACACCACGTGTAAATAAAAATCCCCCTATGTAGTTGTCAATTGCAAAACACTGCTTTGCACGCAAATGTATATTTCAAGTCCGTGCCAGTATGCCGTGTCCTTCATTTTTATCGGGACAGTCTACCAAACTTAAGAGTTGTAGAACAAGAGGCCTGTAAACAGCAATATTTCCGCGGTGTCCTGCATGCGCCAGTGCATGGTAGAAATCAAGGTGTCTGTACTTCCTCTTTAAGCAGGTAGCTTCGTTTTACAAAGTTTGGTAAGAGGGGACCAGACTTCACTAGTTCTTTTTTATTTTGACTGGTCACGCGACAATCAAAATAAAAAGTTTGATTTTAATCAAACTGAAGGAGCCGTTGGCGAAGATGTCTTGTGTGAAATTCTTGAGGAGGTACTCTATATCGTCCATATGGCTGACTTCCTTTAAAACCATGCATGAAAATATAAATATCACTAATATTTGTGTAGTTCAGTACGTTACCACGACGACTGCTGAACTGTAGATCGCGGGTTCGAGTCCAGCAGGGGGTTTAATTTTTTTGTTCAGATTACTTTCTACTAAAACTGCTTTTGGCTAAATAAAGTAAATTTAAAAGTTTTCAATTTCAAAATTTTCTTGTACATATCCTCCATTTTTCATTCACATCAAATTTGTCTGGAGTTGCATTATTCCTTAATGAGCAAAGAAAAAAGATGGAGGTTGCCCGAACTTCAAATTCTAATTCATAGAAAGGTGGACTGCCTCACCCCCTCCCCATATTCCAATTTTAAGGGGGTTTGTTGTTGTGTCAACCTTCAGAAATAGTGCGGAGAGAGAGAGAGAGAGAGAGGGGGGGGGGGGCAAATGTATGAGTAACGGACAATGATCTTTGTTAAGTATAACTCGTAAAAATCGGACAAAAGCAAATTTTCGTGATAAGTCCATGCTCACAAAATGATCCCAAATTTTGTATACTAAGTCACCGTAATATGCTTACCAAATGTACAAAGTGATTTTGATTTATTTCGCTTTGTTCCAGAAATATGGACAGATATCTATGAACACCGAGAGATCCATGCTTAGTGCAACTCTATACAAAACACTACTTTATTACCTTTGAAATCTAAAAACAGCAAAGCGGATATGAAAATGTCATTATATGAAATCAAATAAATGAAAAAGGCATGCTTTGAAATAAGTATTTTTTTTTATTTTAAGTTATAATTTAACAATATAAAACCTCGCTGAATATTTTGATTTCCATGCAATTTCGGTTGTCGTTCTTGAATTTCATTCGATGATCGCTGGGGGTGCTGCGTTGTCAAGAACGCTAAGAGCGCGAAATGTGGCGGATCCAAATGTTTATGTAACGTATGACAATATTTCGGCAGATTGATTGATTATATACTGTTTAACGTCCCGCTCGAGAATTTTTCACTCATATGAAGACGTCACCATTGCCGGTGAAGGGCTGCAAAATTTAGGCCTATGCTCGGCGCTCGAGGCCTTTGAGCAGGGAGGGATCTTTATCGTGCTACATCTGCTGTGACACGGGGCCTCTGTTTTTGCGGTCTCATCCGAAGGACCGCCCCATTTAGTCGCCTCCTACGACAAGCAAGGGGTACTGGGGATCTATTCTAACCCGGATCCCCACGGTGAGAGTGCGATTTACCTTCTAGCCTTATCTAAAGGAAATGAACCTAATTACCCTCGGGGAGTGTCAGAAAGACATTGACAATGCATCTGGCGTCAATGAAGATAGAGGGCATAAAGACTGGGCCGTTTGAAGCAGCCGACAACGATGATTGAGCAACACACCATACGTATGCAAGCCACTGAATCGGCACATTTCGGTAATTTTGAATGCAATTATTTACATATTAATACAAAACTCGAAATATTTACAATTACTATACAGCATGAAAAAAATCAAACAAGTTACAACGAATGGTTTTGAGTCCCCCCCCCCCTTTTTTTTTTTACTTGTGGCATAATCATTATAAATCTAGCATTGTCCACTTCCTGTCCCAGAAAAAAAAATGTAGATTTAGTCTAATTGAGGATTTCACTTCACAGGAGTGTAGGTATTGCGTGTCATTTTCAGTATAATCAATTGATGTGGTATGCAACATTATACATTTATTGCCCTGCTTGGAGGGAGACATGAAGCTTTGTCCAACCCTGAAACATCAACCCTGAAACATCATGTCCCCCGAGGGCGAAGCCCGAGGGGGACATGATGTTTCTGGGTTGGACAAAGCTTCATGTCTCCCTCCAAGCAGGACAATAAATTGTTTATTATACCGATAAAGAAAAAAAAACCGCAGCAATATAAATTCCGCCTCTGTTCCGAGCTGGAATCTTCCACCCGCCGCCATTTATTTTTCTTCTGCAGACGAGAGTAAACAAAGAGCCGTAACTCTTGCAAGAAAAAAAGCGAGGCCTCCCGAGGGATGCAGTACACGACGTTCCGAGGCACATCGAGGGAGGGGTACATGAAGTTTTGTCCCCCCCCCCCCCCCCATCACGTGATCTGTTCGACCAATAGTATTTCAATAATCGTCGTGTCAATCCCTAGAGGTATAATAATATATACAGTATCTTATAATGTTCTAAAAACACGGATAGATTAGTAGTGATGTACCCCGACCCTCACACAAAAGGTCAAGAGTTCAATCCACACTGGTGGTTTTGTTTTTTATTTAATTTTTTTTTTTCAAAATTATTCCACATACACAGAATTGTTTTTGTTTTGTATATTTGTTGTTGTTTGTAATTATTTCATATACACAGAATATTATTTGTTGCAGTGATAACTATATCCAGCTCTTGACAAATCATAATTTAAGATATATATTTACATACAGTCATATTAAAAAAAATAAACTTAGGGTCTGTATTTTTTAAAAGAATTCTGTTTTGCTATTTTGCTGTCAAACAATTAGTGTTAATCAATGTTATTTATCGTTTCCATAATCAATAAGACTAAAACCGAGTCTGTTTCAGTTCAGTTTTTTTGTTTTTGTTTTGGGCCGTTAAGTGTACATCGTTGTAATCAATATATTTTTGTACATCATATTTAGCTAATGTATATTTCTCTTAAGTTTTCAAACCAGCATCATGAAATGTCCTAACATCATTACACAAAACATTGCATTGGAAACCTCTTTGGTAAATAATGTAGTACTACATGACCCCTTCTGATGAGGCCAAAGTCAAAATCCCCCTTTATAGGAAAATAATGGTCACTCATATTTAGAAACCCCTACACAAACCCTGTTAGTTATTTTCCCCAACTTGTATCTAAATATACCTGTCACTGATTCAAAATATTATGAAATACCTTCTCAACATCATGTAGGTTTCTTTTAAACATTTCTCATTTTTAAAAGTTTTCTATGCTGTTTTAATATTTTTATTCTCTCTCACTATCATTTAAATATTAATATGTAATATGAATACTAGGCTCTGAAGGGTGTACTGTAATGAAGTTTTATGATAAAAAATGCATATTCTATCTCAAAAACTAAAGAAATATATATCAAGGGGAGAGAGATAAAGTGATTTTCTTGTGTCCTTAAAAAATGATGTCTATCTTATTCTGTTATAGGACTCTGAGGTGGCGAACTTGCATGCATCAAATTGCATTGACAATTTTCAAAAAACCAAGGACATACTGAAAGCGTTGACAGGTGGGAAATAGGCCAGCTCAACACAACTCCATTAAAGCAAGTGAAAGTATGAAATGATATTACAAAAGGAAAGCAAAGGAGTCCACAAATTCATTGTTGAACATCAAGACAGTCTGACAATTAATCTGAACACTATATTGAAAATTTATGAAGAAATAAATCATGACAAATAAACATGAAACCATTCTCACATGATGTATTTTCAAGTAACTTCAACTGGAAGTCCCCATGTACTGAAATTCAAACGGGAAACAACTTATCAAAAGAATTAGATACCAATGGGTTCAACTGTGTAATGAAGTTGTATTCACATGCAAAAATACATGTAAATTTTATTATGTAACATATCATAGGATAAATCAAATATTGATCTATTTTTTGTAGTTTTGGGCTCTTCACCCACACCTTTCTGGGTGGAAAAGGTACAACTTTGGGTCTAAACCCTTGAAATTTTTCTAACTCTGCCCCTGCTTCATAAATATGTTTGTTACAGATGTATTTGACCATTTGTTCCTTTATGCCTTGTTTGGTGTCTTTTACAATTATGATTTTAAAATAGAATTTTCAAGTTTGTTTTCAAGTTATATCACTAATTCGGTGTACAGATATAGTTTATATAGGTTTAGTGTCAACTGTTAAAAAAATCTTACAGATTATGTAGTGATGGAATAATTAAGGATTCATTTTCAATTAACATTACATAAACTAGTATTTACATGATTATGTAAAACACAGTTATATTCTTCTTCTTCTTCCCAATAATGGCCACCATCAACATGTTGACTATTTTGCCATATTTTTATTAAACCTGAATGCAACCTGTAATAAGACTACAACATTGTGCCCCGTGGGGATCCGGGTTGTTAGAATAATCCTCAGTACCCCTTGCTTGTCGTAAAAGGCGACTAAATGGGGTGGTCCTTCGGATGAGACCGCAAACACTGAGGTCCTGTGTCACAGCAGGTGTGGCACGTAAAAGACCCCTCCCTGCTCAAAGGCCATAAGCGCCGAGCATAGGCCTAAATTTGCAGCCCTTCACCGGCAATGGTGATGTCTCCATACGAGTGAAAGATTCTCGAGCCGGACGTTAAACAGTATTCAATCAATCATAATCAATAACATTGTGCCATAAATGAGTTGATTTCTATTTTTTAATACCACAATTCACTGAAAACAGTCCATTTTCTACAGTATTTTCATAAAATTACCTTGGGTCATTTTATTGTAACTTTTACACCATTAACAACACAAATACCTGTAGTTTCTGTATTCAATGTCTTTTGTTTTTTTTCTTGACAGCCATACATACACAACTGTAAAAACATCACACTCAAGAATTTTGTTCCAATCTAACAAAGGATAATATATGAAAATCAAGTGGTATAAGTTGATATTGAAGCTCGAGTCATCATATTTCGGAAATTGTTGGCCAAATTTTTAAAAATCATAAATGTCCTGATGTTTTGTAATAAATGATTTAGATTTCATATCAGAACAAAAAAAAAAAAAAAAAAAAAAAGAAAAAAAAAAAGAGTTTAAAATGATTTTTCAACGACATATATAGCATGAAACACAACATTAAGTTGACTATGGGACTACGCTATCAATTAATCAATGTGGCTAGCACACTATAAATCATATGAATTACAGTGTGTACTATATATGTATACATGCATTATTTATCCTTTTTTTAATCATATGAATTTATTTGAACGCATTCACAATTTTGTATTCCTGAAGAAATACGCTTTATAAACCAACTAGTGAAATTAGGGCTTTCAATTTCTCATGCATTGCACGCTTGAAAAATACACGGACATTCATTCTCTTTACACTCGGGACTGTAAAGTCAATCTCTTGTCTCTTGAGGAACCTTCATTGCTGCAACGTACGTTGTGTTGTGTTCACCGGAGTATGAAAATGTAAAAATATTCCACAAAGCATTTTCCCTTTAATGTATTAATTACCCACCCACTTCAAACTATCCTGCCAAAAATACTTGTAAGTTAAACTTGCCACTAAGAATAAAACATAGGCCCTAATAATTCCCGAGGAAATCTTAATTAAATGAATTAATTAAATTAATTAGATTAATTAAATGAGTTAATTAAATAAATTAACTTCGATCCCGACCCAAATTTCTGTTCTAGTTACATAGATGCGTGTGGGATGTAAATACATAAACAAGATACTGTTAGACATAAATAAATATCATATTTAATAGAAAATGACAGGAAACTGTGTTTTTTGAATAGTTTGCAAGTAAACGAAAACTTTAAAACCTGAAAATGTAGTATTTTCCCGCCATATTTCACAATTTTCACTGAAATTTTTCTGAGCACAATCAAAACTTAAAAAAAAATATATTTAATGAAAATCATTCAACAACATGTCCTTTATTTATTTAATTATGAAACTTTTTTGAAAGTGTTTGCTGTTTCGAAAGCATTTTGAATATGTGATCTTGTCATTTGAAATTATCTCTAAGAATATATGGCATTTTTATAAGTAATTTTGGTCGAAACATGGGTGTTCTATTTTTAGTAGCACAGCTCTGTGAAGGTGCGTCATATGAAAAAAAAAATTCACAGAATGGGTTCTTATAAACAATGATAATATATATATATATATATATATATATATATATATATATATATATATATAAGTATTAGCTAAATCCCTGACGTTCGACTTATCACCCTCTGCCTGATTTGTATGTGGAACTGTACTTAAATATATGAGACACCCCCCTTATTTTCTACGTGCCTGCAGATGTTTATAAGAACTGTTGTGTTTATCAGGATTTCTACTGTTTACGTTTTTGCCGACCAACTGAATGTCTCGACCATAACCAGTCAAACATGTCAACGCCTCGAAAAGCATGAAGAAATAACGGACCATGTTCTTTGTCAAATAAGGTAAAGTGTGTGAAACATACCCCCTTTTTTATTACGTGACTACTGATGGTTATACGAGTTCCTGTATGTATCAGGATTTCCACCTTGGTAGCGTTTTTGCTGGTTTGACCAACCGAAAGTTTATATCATAACCGGCCAAACATGTCAACGCTTCGAAAACATGATTGGTCTTAACGGAGATCAGACCATGTCTTAACTTGTCGCAATATTTGCAATTCTATTAATTTGAATTTAACGTCCGAATTCTGAAGTCTAGGGAACTATGCAATTATTTTTCAGTTTGTTTGTATACTGTTTAACGTCCCTCTCGAGAATCTTTCACTCATAAGGAGACGTCACCATTGCCGGTGAAGGGTTGCAAATTTAGGCCTATGCTCGGCGCTTATGGCCTTTGAGTAGGGAGGGATCTTTATCGTGCTACACCTGCTGTGACACGGGACCTCAGTTTTTACGGTCTCATTCGAAGGATCACCCCATTTAGTCGCCTCTTATGACAAGCAAGGGGTACTGAGGACTTATTCTAGCCCGGATCCCCACGGGCCTATATCTTTCAGTTGTTCCGAAAATCGGATAAAACATTGAACGTAAGTTGATTAATTGATTGATTATTAATAATAATTTTGTTTGTTTTACCTCCCGTTAAGATTTTTGTAACGCATATTGAGACGTCACCAGCTGTAGGTGAAGTACTACAAATTTAGACCCATGCTTAGCGCTCAGGGTCTTAGTAGTGAGGATTCTTTAACATGCCAACGTCCGCTGCCACACGGGACCTCCGTTTTTTAAGTTATATCCGAAAGATCCGTAATTCTCACTCCTAAATGCCGAGCGTTTGGCGAATGAGTAATCACTACCTATGTTCACATCTTGGGTTCGATGCGGCCGCTGAGGAGGGAGGGATCTTTTACGTGCCACGTGACCTCTGTTTTTGCGGTCTCATCCGAAGGACCGACCCATTTAGTCGCATCTAACGACAAACAAAGGGTACTTTACATCATTTCTGGCGTAGTGGTTATTGAGAGATTTCTAATTCTAAATTCCTCTGTGTAAAAGTTCTGTCCCCTATAGTGGCTCCATCCAAACCCAAGGAAGCATGATTTGAACAAACTTGAATCTACTCTGTGCCAGGAAGTTTATATGTAATAATCAACTTCTCTGACCAATTGGTTCTTGAGATGAAGATTTTGAAAGAAGATTCCCAAAACATTTTCATGTATTGATTGATTCTATGTTCTATCGAGGATTTTCACTCATATTGAGACGTCACCAGTTATAACTGAAGTGCTACAAATTTAGATCTATGCTGAACGCTCAGGGCCGTAGCAGTGAGGTTCTTTAACGTGTCAACGCCCACCGCCACACGGGACCTACGTTTTTAAGGTCATATCCGAAAGACCCGTGATTCTAACTTTTAGATGCCAAGCGTTTTGCGAAGGAGCAAGCACTACCCATGTTTACGGTTGCGGTAGCTCAGTGGTTAGAGCGTTCGCCGTTAGAGGTCGTGAGTTCGAGCCCCGCTCGTGCCATGGCCGCGTCAAACCTAAGACGAAAAGTAGGTAGTGATTACTCCTTCGCCAAACGCTAGGCATTTAGAAGTGAGAATCACGGGTCTTTCGGATATGACCTTCAAAACGGAGGTCTCGTGTCACGGTAGGCGTTGGTACGTTAAAGACCCTCACTGCTACGGCCCTGAGCGCAAAGCATATGTTTAAATTTGTTATACTTCACCTACAGCTGGTGACGTATCAATATGAGTGAAAAATTCTCGACGGAACATAAAACAAACAATCAATCAATCAATCTTAGGTTTGACGCGGCCATGGCACGAGCGGGGCTCGAACTCACGACCATCCGGTTACTAAGCGAACGCTCTACCACTGACCTACCACGACCGCTACTGTTCGCATGTATAATTTGATCACCTATAGTGGCCCCACCATACCCCCAGAAGCCATGATTCTAACAAACTTAAATCTGTTCTGTCTGAAACTTTCTTTTCTGGTCTAGTGGTTATTAAGAAGATTGTAAATGACCCCGCTCTATTTTTGCTTTTTCGTGATTATCTCCACATGACCTTTCCTATGAGTTCGTGGGGATCCGGGTTAGATTACCCTTGCTTGTAGTAAGAGGTAAATAAACGGGAGGGTCCTCCGGAGTAGACCTGAAAAGTCAAGGTCCCGTATCTGGACAGTTGTGGCACGATGAATATTCTTCCTGTCTCAAATGCGGTAAGCGCCCTTCACCTCGGCAATTGTGACGTCTCCGTATGGACGGGGGAAAATCTCGAGCGGGAGGTAAATCAACATATAATCCTTCTTTTGAACAAACTTGAATCTCCTTTACGCAATGAGAATTTATACGGAGTTTGAAATTCGCTCAGTGGTACTCAAGAAGATGAAAATATTAAACGTTTACAAGCGGACGGACGGTGATTAGGAATGCGAAACGCTTACTTGAGCTTTAAGCTCAGGTGAACTGACAAATTTTGGTCAGAAAGCACACGAGAGCCTTCAGCTTAGCCAAAATTAAGACCGTCCAATAATTTGTTGACGGATATTACCGTTTACACCAGTATTTTAAATGCTATATTCAAGTACCACATACAGATATATATGAAATCTGTTATCAAAATAGATATATTTACAATAAATCCCCCAAAGTGGATCACTTTCAGAGACGGTTGTGTCAGGATACATCTCTAGCTGAAGTTCCTCTCAGATCACTTAACATCTGGACTATATAAAGCTGAGGTTCCTCTAAGATCACCTAAAATCTGGACTATACAACACTATCTGAGGTTCCTCACAGATTACCTAAAATCTGGACTATATAAAGCTGTTAGAGATTTTTCACAGATCACTAACATCTGGACAATATTAAACTATCTGAGCTTCCTCACAGATCACTTATTCTGGACTATATAAAGCTGTCTGAGGTTCCTCACTGATCATTATAAAGATCTGACATTTAAAACACTTTCTGAGGTTTCTCACAGGTCATTTAACATCTGAACAATATAAAACCGTCTGAGGTTCCTCACAGATAATTTAACATGCGGAATATATAGCGCTATCTGAGAGTCTGAGGTTCTCGCACATCATTTTATATCTGGATTATATAACGCTGTTCCTCACAAATCATTTAACATTTAAACTAGATATAACACTGTTTAAAGTCCCTCACCAATCATTCAATATCTATCTTGATCAGGGAGATGGGTTAAGCGTTGTCAAAATCAGTATGTAAAAAATGTTCTAAGAATTGATATAGAATATGTCCACATAGCATTTGACCCAAGATGTTTTTGCATTTGCAATTAAGATAGTTATAACATGAGAATTTGTGAAATGCTGACTTTAAACGAGACATTAAAACCCCTGTACTGTACTACACCATAAGATTCACCATCTCTCACTCCCTAAAACCGGCACGTTTTGTGAGATTCTTAATTGCAAGAAATTCATTGCTGTCTCTTCCCCCAAACCTTAACTTTCATCATGAAAAATCTGAACATTCTTTATAGAGAGAAAAGATTTCGTTTCTTTACCCCAAACCCCATCATTGTTAATGTGTTGTATAACTATGTAAAGAGCGTAGAACGATGTCTTTCTATGAAAGATTTTAAGGTCATCATTATAAAGTATTCTTAACGGAAAAGTATTGCTGCGTTCATGATACTTTCCAGTCAAGATGTCTTTACAAAATAACAACCAAACCTAACATCAAAGTATTCGTTAAAGTCTCCTTGCGATAATATACTCTTGGTCTGATAACAGAGACATATTGTGTTTCTGCAAAATGATAAAATAAATTCAAATTTTGCTTTACAAAAATGTATATTCTGGTATAATATTCATGAAACAAGGCAATATCAATAACATTCATACAAGAAACTAGAGATCTAAATGTACACAAAATTTATGATACAAAAAAACTGCTTTTCACAAGTCTTGTTATATATCGAGGTCCACATTTTCATTGTCCTCATCACCAGATTGAAAATCAGATTCCAAACAGAAATCTGCTGCTATTCATACTATATTACGGTGCCTAAATCTACAGAATTTGCCTTTTCAGAGTATGGTAGAAGACCACATTCTTCTAAGGTAAACTCCACGGATTTTGTCTGGGGACACAGGTGAAGAGTTGAAGATTGTGTTGGTGAAGAGGTGTTGGTGACCTGCTAATGTAAATGTCTCAGGTGGAGAGCTGAAGATTGTGTTGGTGGCCTGTTAACATAAACTTCTTCCCTGATAGCAGTACTCACATCTACAAAACAAACTAACATCACATGTCTGATTTGATTCAGGAAATGAGCATATGTTTCTAAATAAGATGTGCTTGTGAAACACTGATGCCTATCCTGGTACCCAAAGAAAGGTCTTGTTATGAATAATACACACGTCAAACATAGCAAGAGGCCCATGGGCCACATCCCTCATCTGAATCACTTCGGTCCTGTCATTGTTCAGCTGTTGTTGTTCTTGAAAGAGTTTTATACCAATCTTTATTCCCATGATTCATTGATTGATTGTATATTGTTTTAACATCCTGCTTGAGAATCTTTCACTCATCTGGAGATGTCACCATTGCCGGTGAAGGGCTGTAAAAATTAGGCCTATGCTCTGCGCTTATGGCCTTTGAGCAGGGAGGGATCTTTAATGTGCTAAACCTGCTGTGACACGGGGCCTCAGTTTTTGCAGTCTCATCCGAAGGACCGCCCCATTCAGTCACCTCATACAACAAGCTATGGGTGCTGAGGATCCTAACAACCCGGATCTCCACGGAGCGTGACCCAACCTATCCCCAAAGGATTACAACATAATTGAAAATGAATTATATGCCTCAACACTAATATGACTAACATTACCTCGTTGCTCTGGATCAGACTAAAGGTCACAATGTTATAAATCATGGCTATTGTGGTTTACAGTTGAAACTCAAGGGGCCACATGGGCGTATGACTTTTAAAACTTTACAAGCCAACAATTTAATCCATGGGCCCACATAACATAAAAATTACCAGTACATAAATTCCCACTTTTTCTGTCAGTAGCTTTTGAAAACAAGATATTCCAAGATTTTCCCTACATATGCCCCATCCCACCCTGGAGTCATGATTTTAACAAACTTTAATCTGCACTACTATGTAAGAAAGCTCGTATGTAAAGAACTAAGCATGGTAATTCTCCATTCCCGCTTACAGATGTGAAGACAGATAAAAGATGATCAGAAAAGCTCGCTTGAACTTTCAGCTCTGATGAGCTAAAAACTCAAGCAAAAAGCAATCAAAAGTTATGGCCAACAGACAAACCAAAATCTATATGCCTACTAATATGGAAGCATACAATATACATTGCATGAAGGTCACAAACTTTGCAATATTCTAGAAGAGAAATACTTTGGCAATTTCAACTTGAAAATGACTGACTTCTAAGAAAGCAAATTAACTTTGAATTTCAGGGCCAGAAATGACAATTATGGGAAGCAGTCCTTTGCTTTCTTGGTGACAGATCTGTATTATCTCAATGTAATTACCCAGAAAAAAAATCTTATTCATCTTCGTTCTCGCTGGTCTCCTCTAAATTCTTAACACTGTTTTCCACTACACCATTATCTTCACTTGTCCCCGAGTTTGATTTAGGATCATCCTCGTCATCGGGGTCAGATTCCTCGCTGCTATCCTCAGAGTTCAGTTCCCAACTGTATTCTTCAGACTCAGACGCTTCACTGATTTCCAGCTCTGTTCCTGATTCCTGAACCTCCTCAATACTTGAAGCTTCTGTTATCCAATCATCACTGTCTGGATTATCTGAAATTTTAAAGAGAAAAGGAAGGTGGTCAATCAATCACAGATCCTAAGTCGAAAGAAAACTTAACATGGACAATGAAGCATTTTGTCTAGTGTAGGGAGAAGTTTGAACCAGATATGTAACACACAGGTCTCTAGATGTGGGCCCAGTCTACTACACATGCCATTAGTTCTATATACTCATGGCATTAATTGTGTCATGCACTGTGCGATTTGAAAGATTTCAAGACAAGAGACCCATGGGCCATATTGCTCATTTCATCTTTCAAGTTTCCACCACAAATTATATCAAACATTGTAAATCAATACTGGTCATCTACATGAAAGTATTCATTCTAATAAAATCAGTATTACAGGTGCATAATTCTACATTGAGAGTCTTATTTTTCTAAGCATGATATTCACTTCCTTTTCTTATACTCATGGATAACTGGTCGCAGTAGCTTTGCAGTAGAGGTAGTGTGTTTGCTACGTAATAGAGGGTCCTGGGTTTGAGCCTCACTCGTGCCTTGACCACATCAAACTGAAGATGTAATGAGTACATCTTTGCCAACCCTTGTCATTTAGAAGTGAGAATCATGGGTCAAAGCATGCGAGTTGAAAACAAATGCTGTCAACAGAGCATCATTACATCAAGGTGACAATATTAGTATGAGAATAAACAAATTCTCTAAACCAAATTGGACATTTGCAGTCTAAACTATTTGCATAGAAAATTCTCACCACAAAAAATGCACATATGAAATAGGAGAGCCTTGTCACTTGCCATTCAAAAGTTATGAGCAAGGTTAAGTTTCAGATGGAGAGACCAACAGGAGAAATATTGATGTTGGACAAAAATCTGAATTCAATTAGTTGGGGGAAGGGGAACAAAACTTCTGTTTCTGTCATTTGACATTGATGGAAAACAATTAACAATCATGTCAATAAAAAAAAAAAAACATTTACTGGGAATGCACAACATGTTGCCCCGTCCTCAATTTTGTGTCAGCACAAGAAATAGGTAGAAAATTTAATGTTTCTGATTGTAATTCCAGGGCTTCAAATTAGAGAGAAATACTCGCAAAACGTGAATAAATTTGAAAAATTGCGAGTGAAAATAATGGACACTCAGAAATCTTAGGAAGCAGTGATTTACAAACCATGATAATTTGCCCCCCCCCCCCCCCCCCCACCTCTCTCTCTCTTGTATTTTTTTTAACACAATGATGCCTGTTTGCATTTCTTAAACTTGATTCTCAGATCTCAGACTCATACAAACTTTTACATGTACAACAGATTTCAACAACTGTTTCTATCCATCTTTTATAATTATAATTATAAGCAACTTCTGAAAAACCACTGACAAATGACATGGATGTACAATTTTAATCATTGATTACATAAAACATGTGTCCCTTGTGTGACTTTGCCAGCCCTTAACAACTTTCTAAAGATCAGGGTAAGGATGAAGTATTAAAATCAATAATCAAAATCACAATATAAATATTAGTAATAAAATTCACAATATAAAACAGTGTACACATTTATTTTTCAGATTTTTTCCCTCTGATTTCTGAAACAAACAAGCAATATTAAAATTGTAAATTCAGTTGCTGACTTTCATCTCGTTATCTATGCAACATACAAAAAGATCGACACTTTCAGGGTTCTCATTAAGGTACACACCAGGAAATTTCTTGTTCCCTACAGTAAGTAAAAACACTGCCTACTTTCTATAGCCAAGACAAAAAGGTCATGCCATATTAATGAAACCTGATGTCATGGCTCAGTGTGCAGTTAGCAATTAAGCTATTCTAAAAATACACACTGGTCTGAAATTTTGGCGGCTGCTGCAAATGCTTTATTACAGATAGTAAAAATCAAAAGCATTTTACTGATCTGACTGGATAAATCAATGTGGACGTCAAACCTGATTTTAAAAAGACAAGTCATTACAAACCTTTTTAACTGATGGAACAGTAAAACAAAAATATATCAATAATTTTGTCAATGAAATTTTTCCTGCTGGAATAATTTTAATGAATTGGGTAGCAATTCCCAACAAACTACAATTTTATTTTGGCCTAAATTTGATCTATCAGCTGCTACCAACCAAAAGTAGTATTGAATTATACTGGAATGGTAAAATTTAATGAATTTATGAATTGATTCTTGCCCCCTACCCCCATGCATAAGTTAGGATTTAGATTCCAACCCCCCCCCCCCCCCCCCCCCCCCAGAACGATACTCTGTGTCTGATTTTATCAGTACTGTTACATGCTTTCATCATGTTTCATTTCAAGGTGTGTGTTCTTTGCAGATTACTTTTGAAATTCTCAGTATCATATTCTTACTCAGATTAATACTAAACATTAAGTATGGCAAACACCCCCTTCCCCATCCCTCTAGTTTGATTAAATGTACATTCTAAATAGTGTTCTCTATTAAATTGAAGAAAGTAAACCTTGTTATTATTACAGATATGATACAGCCTGTTAAAACTCAGCATAAAGAGTTTGATACTGTATGCTTCAGTTATACTTTGTTTTTACTATTTATCAGCATCTTATGACCGCATCAATGAGAATGCCCCCCCCCCCCCCCCCCAACTTCCAGTGTAGGGGCACTAACTGCTAAACTGTAGGCCATTACATCATTTATTTTTTATTGGGAATAAATTAACTTTTTAATTCACAGTGAAGTGAATATACAATGGAAAAGATATAAACTCTGAGAATTTTTAATACTTGTACTTTATAATCAAATTAGATCAACATTCATTCTATTTAATTTCAGGGGAGGGGGGTTGGAGAGGTATTAATGAGTTTTTTGGTCAGAATTGAACTTTTGATCTTGCCCCTAAGTTCATAACAAGCTATTCAACACAGAGACTGCTGTAATGTACATACTCAGTGTCAAACCAGTACACAATGTAGATTTTATCCACACCTGCTCCAGAAACAGACAGGATATCACAGTTACAGAAACAGACAACCTGCCACAGTTACAGAAACAGACAACATCACCCCATCACAGAAACATACAACAGTCCACCAACCAAAGCTGTGTCAATATCACTGATATTTACAAAGTAAAAACATTAAGTAAAAGAAACCAAAAAAAAGTGTAAATTTTAAACTAGCAATGATCAATGTTCTATAGATCTCAACAAGTAATAATTCCAACTGGGGAAAAACTGCATTAAATTCACATTCTGCAAAATAAACAAACTGCATATTGTTTTTTAGACTTGTATTCCTCTTGCAAAACCCTGATAGTTAATTTCTCTGAACTCCCTTAAAATGAAAGCAAACCCTTTTAGTGCAAGTATGTGTAACCACAAAGAAGCATGTTTTAAATGCACTAATGAAGACATTAAATTTTACATCTAAAATATGTCGAACTAACTAGAAAGTTTCAAACACCTATCATGACAATAACATCCATTTGTAGATTAAATATATATATATATAAATAAAAAAGTTATCCCCTATGGCTGCAAAATTCTGGAAATTCTTTAGAAAACATTTTCAGAAATTGCTGAGAAAACATCAACTGAAGTTGAAAAATTAACATTTTTGTGGCCATTTTGAAAATTTTGATCTTACCATTTTATTTGTCATTTTCAATTACCCCTACACACCAAATTTTATTGAGTTAGTTTGAACATTTTCCAAGATCCACTCTGGACAAGTTGTAATCATAATAATAGTAACTGAGCATAAATCTTAAAAAACTGTTAGTGTTCATTCTTCAACATTTGTTCAATTCAATCATTAGTATAACTATTTAAATGAAAACTAAATATCACTGCTGACAGCATCTAACTAAACCTGCATTTTAATTACAGATAACACTACCTCTATAATTACAACCCACATTCTACTTAGAACTAATCATTACACCCAATTAAAACCTACATTCTAATTAGAACTAAACACTCCCTGTAACAGTGTCTAATTAAAACCACAACCCCTGACTAAAACTCACACTGTAGTTAAGACATTTATAACTACCTCTTTAATTAACACCCACATTTGAATTAGGACTAAACTAACTTTATAATTATAACCCACTTTCTAATTCAAACTAAACACTACCTCTAATTATAACACACAGAGTAAGTAAAACTAATCACTACCACTTATTACAACTCACAGTCTAGTTAAAACTACATACGATCTATAATTATAATCCACAGTCTAATTAAAACTACATACTACCTCTAATTATAATCCGAATTCATAGTCTAATTAAAACTACATACTACCTATAATTATAATCCACAGTCTAATTAAATTTACATACTACTTCTAATTATAACCCACAGTCTGATTAAATTTACATACTACTTCTAATTATAACCCCCAGTCTCATTAAAACTACCTACTACCTATAATTATGATTCACTCTAATTAAAACTACATACTACCTATAATTATTGACACATTCTAGTAAAAAATAAATACTACCTTTAATTATAACTCACACTGTAATTAAAATTAATCCCTACCTCTTATTACAATCCACAGTCTAATTAAAACTACATACTTCCTCTAATCACAGACCACATTACAATAAAAAATAAATACTACCTTCAATTATAACCCACACTGTAATTAAATCTAATCTTTAGCACTAATCATAATTCACATTGAAATCAAAACTAATCATTAACCCTAATTATAATCCACAGTCTAATTAAATCTACATACTACCTATAATTATAACCCACAGTCTAATTAAATCTACATACTACCTATAATTATAACCCACAGTCTAATTAAATCTACATACTACTTATCATTCTAACCCAAAATCTAATTAAAACAACACATTATCTATAATTATCATCCACTCTAATTAAAACTATATACAACCTCTAATTATAACCCACAGTCTAATTAAAACAACATACTACAATAAACTACAGTACTACTAGTACTTACCAGTCAGAGAGTACTTCCTCTGTATATATCTATATACAGACACTGTGTTGTTGTACGGTGATGTGAGCCAGAGAAGGTGAGTTTTATCATCATAGTTCAGGCTGTGTGGTCCGTATCCCCCGTGTTGTAATGTCAGTAACACAGACAGGAAGTGACCGTCCTTGTCCATCATCTGTACTGTGTCGGTGTTATCATCACACACCAGGATGTGTGACAGCGCGTCTGTACAGATTCCACATGGTAATAGTAATGATCCTGATGGATGTCCTGTGTAGGAGAATCGATGTCTTCCCCCGCGCTCTGTCACCACTACAGCATGATGTAACACGTCAGACACAATAATATCACCGTTCTTATTCTCTGTGATATAACTAGGATACCTATACAACGTGTGACGTCTGTTGTCGTGTTGTATGGTCAGGATGTGTTGTAATGTACTGTTGTACAGGGTTACCTTGCCTGTATCATAGTTATACATCCCGACCATCAGATCTCCTGTGGTGGGGGAGCAGTACACACAGTGTGGTGTCCATGCTGATGGTCTCTCTAACAGTCTGGTGATTTTTTTATTGTCTGTAGACAGTTTGTTGATGTTATATTCACTGTCTATATAAATCAGTTCACCACAACTGTTCACTGTGTGTTTTCCTGTAGGCCATCCTGGTGATATACCTGTCACACGGTGTATAGGGACTCCTGTTGTGTCTGTCAAGATGAGATTGTTATCATCACTGACCCAGACCCGGTCTGACATCACACGAGATATGTGATACACACGCCTAACACCTGTCACACAGAAAGACGCGTGTTTTACAGGTGTGGACATCAGTTTCAGACACTCGTCTATTCCTACTTGTCGTTTTCCTGTTGTCATTTGGATTTCTGGGATTCTCCTCAATAACTGACTGACATCCTCCATGTTGAATCCCTCAGTCAGGGACAGCAGCAGGTGTTGTGGAAGATTAGGGGTGTCCTTTATCTGGGGGACAGGACTGGTCTTTATAAACAAGAGGAATTGTACCGCTCTGTTTGCTGATTGTTCATATCTGTCTTCATAGTTCTGTATGTGGGTCAGGTGTCTGTTCATTTTTCTCTTCTGTTGTTGTATTCTATCAATCAGTAAACCTCGGTATTTTGTTTTAACATCACATACCACAGTGTCAATCAGATCCTTCAGTCTCTGGGCTTTTGTTGACATCATCTGTGATTGACGGTGACACATTTGTGGGGGACAGGTTTTGATATCCGTTTGGATCCCTGCCAGGAGAACACGACAGTTATAGAGAGTCTCACTTCTGATGTTGGCAATGATTTCTCTGTGTTGTCGTCGCTTCGTTTCATACGCTGTTCTAATGTCCAGTATTTGGTGTTTTCTGTGTTCTAAACATTGGAAACAGACAGAAAGTTCACACGACTGACAGAACATTTCGTAGATCCTGTCTGGATGTCTGACACAGATCTCTTGTCTGGGGATGAAGTTAAACTTCTCACGGTAAATCACGACATCATGGTACACCGTATTTAAATCAATAACATGTCTCTCCTTACACTGTAAACACAGATCATGTTTACATGTGTTACAGTAAAATTCAGTGTCCCCCTGACATTGAGAACATGTTCGTACTTTTAGCTGAGTGCTGAGTCCTAGTATGTCCATGATGTGGAGGGTCTGGGTCTCTAGGAACTCTGTAGAAATTAAACACACAGTATTAGACTAAAACATGTACATGCAAAATATAGGAAGCATTAAAATTGGATTTTTTTATATTCCAAGCTGTACATCATTTAAATATCAACATAAAATAATTAATACATTCAATTGATCTACATAATTCATAGGTTGACCTTCTTTTGATAAGTAAATCTCTTGAATGTTAAGGCCAAAAATATAAATTGTTCTGTTTCCACTATTTAGGGTAGGTCAGTAGGAAGTAAAGCATATATTTTCTTCTAGAACTTCATTCTAAGACAAGGACACATTCTGAATTCTAATCACAATCTCCATTAAATTCATAGATAATATATCAAAACACCGAAAACAATGGCTCATTTTTTACTATCAATGCAACTGTTATTTACCAGCGTCATCTCCAAATTAATTGCCCCCCCCCCCCCCCCTAATCTCTAATGTTTGAAATAATTTTAAGGTAGAGATATAATGTTAGAGTTGGTCGGTTTAGGGGGAAAGAAAGCAATGATTACTTTAGGCCTAATCAAACATATGTATGCCCTTGTCAATAGAATTATGATATTCTACACGAATACTGGAATCAGGTAGTCTGTCCATCTGACTGTAGACGCAATGGTTTCCGGGCTCTAAACTATGATCCTTTTCAAATTAAGTCAACATGCCTTACATACAGCCTCCCTATGGGATGAAGATTATCCCTATTGATTTTGGGGTCAAAAGTCAAGTGTACTAGACATTGAAATAGCAAAATGGTTTCCGGACTCTTTACGTGTCATCCTTTTTACCAATAATCACCATATTATACACATGAACTACCCATAAGATGAACATGATACCCATCACTTTTGGGATCATAAGGTCAAAGGTCAAGTATACAGGACATTGAAATGGCAATATGGTTTCCAGGCTCTTACTTCTCCTTTTCACCTATAGTCACCATATCATACATATGGACTACCTATGGGATGAAAATGATCAATGGCTCATTTTTTACTATCAATGCAACTGGTAATTACCATTGTCATCTCCAAAATAATATATAGTCACCATATCATACATATGGACTACCTATGGGATGAAAATGATCTATACAGATTTTGAGGGCAACAGGTCAAAGAAACAAAATTAATGAGTGGATAATATGTTCTCATGTCCAGTTTAAACTAGTGACCTCAAATTCATAGAGGTCATCTCTGCTAAGGATGTACAAATTTGATTTCTGTCAAGTAAAGGGTTTCTAAGAAATTGAGCAGACAATATCTTAGTATGAGAGACCTAAAACAATGGAGAAGGAGATAACAGATGGTTTTCTTGGGCTGAGGTGAGAGTTGTGGCTACAGACAGAGATGGTGGGAGACATTCTGTGGATACCTTTTATACCACAATGCTTAAAATGGATAGAACAGTAAGAGAAAACATGTCTTACTATGTCCAGTTTGATCTCCTGACCTTGTGACCTTAAAATCTATAGGTGAAATGTACTTCTTAGGGAGAAGCAGTGTACCAAATTCTACATCTGTGATAAAAAGGATTTTCACTTGAGCTGACAATATTTTTCTATGTTCACAGTAGACTGCCTTTCACAATCTTAGTTTAAAATCAATAAGATTGATTGATAATATATTGTTTAACGTCCTGCTCGAGAATATTTCACTCATATGGAGACATCACCACTGCTGGTGAAGGACTGCAAAATTTAAGCCTATGCTCGGTGCTTAAGGCCTTTGAGCAGGGAGGGATCTTTTTCTTGCCACATCTGCTGTGACACGGTACCTCGCTTTTAGTGGTCTCATCCGAAGAACCGCCCCATTTAGTCGCCTCTTACGACAAGCAAGGGGGTACTGAGGATCTATTGTAATAACCCCGATCAACACGGGGTAAAATCAATGAGGGTCATCAACTCTTAGAGAAAACCCGTATTGGTGTGTGACAAACAAAGGGTTTGATAATGAGCAGACAACACTCATGTCTAAAAAACAAGAGGCTTACAGGCCTTATCAGTCAAAACCACTACCCTGAGATAATGAAATTTACAAGTTTGGTAAAGGGTTCCTTCCAAATACATGTCTAGTTTCAATGTAATATTCATAGCATTAAAGAATATGTTTTTCAAATGTTTCAAACAAATTTTATATGCCAAGTTTAGCCCCATCCTGGAATCAGAACCTCTACCCAGGGGATCATGAAATGGTAGAAGCCTTTCTGCTCTACATGACTAAGCATTTAGTTTCCAATGCAGATGTGGCATTGTATTGAAGGAGATTTTTGAATATTGGTTAATTTTTAGCATTTTCTGTTCTGTACCCTTAGACTCTAAGCCCTATGGGTACACGACTCCAGAAATTTACAATTAAAGTCCTCTTTCTCACAAAGATGTTTCATAATATAATTGAAAAAAAAAAGAAAGAAAAAAAGGATTTGCTCAATTGTTAATGCACGACGTCGGATGCACACCAATAGCAATAGGTCACCTGGATGACTCAGGTGACTTAAAAAATGTCTTTGGACAACAACAGTTTAGTTTGATCTTTGAACGATACGTTGCCTGTGGCTTCAGACAACAGATCCATTTTTGAATCAAACAAAACAGATGTCATTCTCGGACATAGTCAATAAATGTATATCTTCCATTAAATATTCAGAAATATTTAGGTACAAAATAATATGCAAACCTATATATACCGTGTCTTTTCTATTGTCGTAACCTTTGTCAAACCAGGAAAAGAGATTTCGTTGAACGTTGAATTCCCTCTACTTAAGGATACTCTGTGTGATCAAAACTGATGCTGCAGGAAGAAATTTCAAAACAGTTACAAAGGATGACAAACAGACAAGAGACAAATTTCCTATCAATATGTTCATGTGAATGTTCAACTCATAGAGTCAATACACTATGAACCTAGATACAATATTAATTTTGCACAAAATGAACAAGTTAAATGTATTTGTAAAACTCTATGCTCACAAATATGGCTACATTCAATGTTTGTATATGTCACTAATCTTTTGGTACACAGCCTTCAATAGTCAGGGAATAGTAGGGCTGGAAAAGGACACTGATGCTAAACTCCTTCAATACAAGGCTTACAACATATCAATCAACTCTTGTAAGTATATAAGGCCATATAAAATGTCTGGAATTCAGGCCCTCCCGTGCATACTCAAATGGTGCTGTGTGGCCAACTTTATTGCCGTTTTAATAAAAAATTCCAGTGTGATGTGGTGTTATTACAGAAAAACTTCAGTTTGGATTCTAATTTTAGAATTTTAATCCTTTGTCTGAGAAACATTTGAAAGGCAGGACTGATAAATGCTAAGCATTTCGGTACAGATCTAAGTTACAAGTTGTCGAAATGGCGACAATCTTTTCTCGGGTATCTGTTCAAATACGTCAAGGGCTAGTTCTACAACTGTTTTTCCGTTGAATATCATTGTGGGGTTTTTAGATTCGTGTAGAATACCATAATTCTATTGACAATAACAAAGAATATCTCTTGAATCTCCATCAATACTATTGTGGATGCAAGCCAGATGACATCACTGGAGAATATATATATAAGATACTGTCTCTACTGGAGAAGATTTTTCACAGTGAAATCCGACTTGCAAGCATTACAGAGCTGTTTTTTAGATTTGGGTGTTTATACAATTCTTTTTCTTGCACTTCTGACAAAAACGTATTTAATACATTACGTCCAGAGCCTATAAAGCCTTTACCAGCAGCCCCAAGAAAAAACAATTCAATGTAGCTACCAATCAAACAGCTTAGAAATAAGCGATCGATAAATCTTCAACGAGTTGTTATTTTATGTACACCAGTCTTGGTATATGTTTGTCATCATGTTTAAAAAATAAAGAAAGCCTTTAACATTATTCTTATTCCCAATGAAAAAAACCTGCATCAAATATTGGAAAAACTGGCCTGAGAACACAAATTTGACAACCTAAGTTGTCACTATATTTTCTTATTTTCACATGGGTGGGGGGTTTGATCCCCCAAAGAAATTATTAAAATGTATCACGCCTTTCAAAATGAACCAGATGAATCACGTCACATTGACTGACAAGTGGATCGCCATGTGTGAATTGCTTACATATTTTAATG
This sequence comes from Ostrea denselamellosa, assembly GCA_024699665.1. NCBI lineage: Eukaryota > Metazoa > Mollusca > Bivalvia > Ostreida > Ostreidae > Ostrea > Ostrea denselamellosa. The sequence goes on from JAMZEH010000075.1 coordinate 5,318,170, forward strand.
TGTCAGATTTAATTGGTGATGATGCTTCATGCTTCGATACATTATAATGTTACTCAAAATTGTTATAAAATCGTAAATCATATTGCATGTTCTGGTACACGACGTATTTGGAGCAATGTCAGATCTAACTTTATCTCGGTGCGACATTAAGACATATATTACCTACACAAATCTTGTGTTCTGAAAATTTGTTGAAAATCTGACCTTGTGTTTTCAAATATTTTGATAAATAAAGTACATAATCCAGTTTCAGGAAGATCCTTCTCAATTGACACTTTGTTGGGATGTTACTAAGCAAATCTTTCTGCAGTGCAGGTAATTTCTATAATTTATCAATGTTTCTACCAGCTTTGCCGAAGGGACTATTTAGTTTACCCTCAGTCTGTCTGTCCGCTATTCTGAATCAGTTTTCTGGACTTTTCCCCACACCGAATGAAGATATTCAACGCAAATTTTTATATGACTTTGTCTTGAGCAGTTACAAATCACCTTTGAATTTCATTTATATGCTTGACCTACTTCTGACTGAATTATGCCCCTTGATGTATGCTTGAGGCTTTCTGGACTTTTTCTGCATTGGATGAAGGTATCTAATTGAAATTTGATATGTGGCTTTGTCTTGGACAATTACAAACCAAGTTGGAGTTTTACTATGCTTGACCTACTGAATTATGCCCCTTGATGAATTGCAAGATCAGTTTTCCAAACTTTTCTCCACACTGGATGGAGATAGGGGACTTTGTATTGTTTACAATATACTCCGAATGCTTGTGGTAAACTACATCTTCTACAGTGCAAGTTTGTCTTTTAGTATTAAATCATAAGGAATGAAGCTAATTTTGACCCATGTTATACAATATAATCTAATTTGGTGCAGTTTAAGCTTCATATAATCAGCTTCGTGGATTATAATGCATACACTACTCCAAGTTACATTATATCGTATAACATAGGTTAAAAATAGCTTATTCCTTAATCAATATAAGGTTAAAGCGAGTAGCAGACAGACAGCCCAAAAACTGATTCATTAAAATCCACAGACACAATGCTGTGTAGGTGTATATAGGAACCATTACCACTTTGATATCAACCTTCTTTTTTCAATGATGCAGGATCTCATGAGAGTTTAGCGCGAACCTGAAAAAATCAAGAACAAAACATGAACAGAATGAGCTTCACATCATGTGATCCATGATCACATCTCTGTTTATATGCCATCTTGACATCAGTATTATTTTATAATGTTTTCTTATTACAAAGCTGTACACTAGATGTAAAGTGGGAGGGATGGACAGAAGTTGGATGTGTAGACAGACAGTGATTCTTATATACCAACTAAACCTTATCTGCTGGGGCTAATATTCTGAACTTCATTTTCTTTGATAGAGATATTCAGGGGTAAAAAATAGATTTTCAAGAATACAAAGTTTTATCTTCATAACAGGTGTTTATGAGTGTACAAGATTATTGAAGAATGACTGCATATTTAATATACAACTCAAACAGCCCTTTCTTAATACCCATGTCCCTGACCCAAGACTATGAATGGTGAAGACTTTACTCCTCATTGTCACTATTAACGATCATGGTAGCTTGGTGGGAGAACATTCTCTTTGTGACCAGGAGGCCAGAGTGGGACAGGGAGGTCGTAAGTTCAGCCCCATTCGTGTCATGGTCACTCAAACCAAAGATGTAACGATAGGCAGTGATAGCGATGTAAATCAAACAAACAAAACAAAACAGTATCACTATCTGACATGTTTGATCGTTTGATGCTAAGGAGTAAACAAAAGAGATTTTAAATAAAATAATCCACCTGAAAAATTAGAGAAAAGTATCGCTAGGTCCAAGGCCTACAGATCTATAATAACTAGAGATTATTTTTGTGAAAAACAAATGTCTCCCCAAATTGAAATGCACCAAATTAAACCTCCTCCCCTTATGTACTACGTGGTATGGAGGAGAAAGCATGAGCAGGAACATGGACATTATGAACTTTGATAAGCCATATAGCAGAAGTGTTCATAAGTTATTTTACACCCTCCACCCCTCCTACATTCACTGTAACATTTAGGAAAATAATTGGATCTTCCCATCCTGACAATGTGCACATCTACAAATGGAAATAAAACATTTAACAAAGTTTAAAGTCTATCCAATGAGCCATATAACAGGATAGTTTGTAACAGATGGACAAACAGACTGACGGACAAAAGTACAAAGCAATATGTCTCCCCCTGGAAGAGGGGAGACATAATTCACCTGTTCTGCACATCAAAGCTTAATCCTAAGGCTACTGACAAATGAGTAGATGTTACAGGGGTTTCTCATTTAAAATCAGTACTTTATAAATTCTATGATCCTTAAAATATTCTATTCTATGCTGTTCTTGCATACTAATTTAGACAATGGATTACTCTGTTTACCTGATTAAAATGCAAGGCTCATGGTGGGTGTCAACAGTCACCAGGATGCTTAATCCATCTAGGCACCTGATAACCCTCTGGTACGTCCAGGGGTGCATGTTTACCCTAACACTTGATTTTTTATTCTTTATAGAATTAATTTTTACTTCATTCAGCAGCAGTACAAAACAAGATGAGCTTTGGCCCCATCATAGTACTTAACCACCTACCCTGGGGATCAAGAATTTTACAATATTGGCTAAAGGTCACCTGCTCCATTTAAATATCCACAGAGTTTCAATTTTGTATCACTATTCAATACTATTAAAGAAGATGTTATTTAAATGCTTTGCACAAACACTACAGATGCCAACTGGGTTCCATCTTTTGGAGGGGGAGACTGCTTTTAGAGAACAAATGGTTTTAAATGTGAGCAGAACACTTTGGTTTGGGTTGGAATGCTTAGGACTGGAAACATTAAGCTTTATGGTTTGAATGCTTTGATGTGGGAAAGGAGTGGTTTTTATCAGGTACAGTAATGGAATGGTTTGAATGGTGTAGTAGTATGCTTCAGGGTCTATACAATGTTTAAGTTTGAGGTAATGTGGGGGGATGAACAATGTTCGAGTCTGAGTCAATGTGGAGTGGTGTACAATGTATTTTTACTGTTGGTCAAAAACACTGCACACTGTATACACATATCTATAATCCCAAATTACATTTTCAAAATGTCAAAGCATGACTGTCATAATGAGTGGAGACAGCACTGTTTGAAATTTTCTAAATCCAAGGGACATGACTCTGCCAAAATACTTTTACTTTACCCAAATACAACTTGACCTGTGTTTTTCGGTGACACATCTATATCTTGAATACTAATTCAGAATGTCCATATATGACTAAAGTAACCAAAGTAACAACATAGGTTGTGAATTTTTTTTCCATCAAACACTAACAATGACCTGTGAAAATCAAATGCTTTTGGATGTGACCATAAAACTGAGGTTGTAGGTCACAGTAGAAGGTAGCACGATAAAATCCCTCACTACCATGACCTTCAGTGTCTTATGTATATCAAATACCTAAAGTTCCTTAAATGTACTATTTATGTCTCCCTTGTCCCAAATATGCTATATACCTTATTTGAAAAGAATTGAAATAGCACTCATCAAGTAGAAGATAAAAATGTTCAATTGTTATCGAATAATGCACAACGGATGACAACGGATGCAGACCAATTGCAGCAGGTCACCCGAGTTTACTCAGCTGTATGCTTTACATTTGTTTTGTGCTCATAAAAACTCAGCTTAAGTTTAAACATATAAAACCTTTTCTGATATCATAATAACTTTATATCAATGTTACAACTGTTACCACTGTCTGTATTCCGTTCTTCTGTCTTTGTGATGCTGATATAACTAGCTGTTATTACCTGTGGGAAAAAAAAAATAATAGAGTTCATCATGTCCTTGTATGCAGTATTCTTACTGTATAGAAACATATTCATCAGAGAGAGCTTATGCAAGAGCAGTCTTTAAAAAGTCCAAAGAGTCTGATGCCCAGGGCCTGGTCAAGGTCGATTGACTGTGTATTGTGCAACATCCCTCTCATATGGAGACGTCACCACTGTCGATGAAGGGCTGCAAAATTAATCCTACACTCGGCGCTTGTGGCTTTTGAGCAGGTAGGGAAATTAATAGTGCCACACCTGCTGTACACAGGGCCTTGCTTTTGCAGTCTCATCTTGAGGACCACCCCATTAGAAGTAGGAACAGTGATGCGAAACTTGCATATATCACAAATTTGAGTATGAAATTGCTTTCAATATTTGTCAGTAATATGACCAATCATGGCTCTACTGTTACATAGAAGAAAATCTTTCTGATATATTCCCATACAAAACTTTGTATTATTACATTTTTAGCGGAGTAATTCTCAAGACTTAAGTTAAGAATTTTTTTTGGGAGAATTCCCAAAGTTTGATGATGGTGGCAGCCGGAAACCAAACTACACCCACTCTTCAGATTTAAGCGACTTGAGATGACCTACGGGCACTAGTTGGTCATCATGCTCCTCCATCTTGCACCTAAGTGTTGATTGGAAGCTTTCTAGCCAATGAGAAGTGTTGTTGAAAATTCAGAATATATAACTTGTACACATTTTATACTTTTATGTTGAACCAAACTGAATTTGCTCAGTTGTGAAACGAGAATCAATTTGGCTGACAGAATCGTGGATTTCTATGCATCTCAGCGAATCGTTCCACCACCATAAACAACCCCATCCTATCTTTTTAATTTTATTCTCATTATCTCCACTTTGACAGAAGCATGACTTTTTTATTTCAACAAAATCGAATTTCTTCACTCATAGATGATTTGTGCGAAGTTTGATTGAAATTCAACAAGTGGTTCTGGAGAGGAAGTTGAAAATGTTAAAAGTTTCAGGACAGACGGACATCGGACAAAAAGCCCACTCAAGTTTTCAGCTCAGATGAATTAAAAAATATGAAAAATTTACAGATACACAGTTGTCTGATGACAAATCATGAAAACTCACTAAATATTGTCAATTGTGGTTAGTTGAATATTATAAATTCATGATATCTTAATAATTAATGATACAGCTGTTTATACTACCACACGTTTTCCTTTCTTCACCCTTTATGATACCACATCCAAGTATTTTCATCTGTATAAAAAAAAAGAAAGAAATGATCTAGAGAATTCATCTTAAGTACTTCTACTTTGAATTGACACTGTTCTTCTTCTAATATAACAATATAGAGACTTCATCTATCTACTGTTAATTTAAACTGCGAAAATTCCTAGTCCGATATATGTATATACACACACACACACACAGCGCTCCAAGTCACATTTACTATCAGGTTGCTAAATGGCGACCTTAAAATATTTCTGGTCGCCATTTCAAAAATTCTAGTCGCCATTTACAAAAGTTCTACTCGCCTTGGTAAAAGCTTTTGTAAATAAGACTTACAAATGTCTAATTCAAATACCTTTCAATAAAAAAGAAATACAACATTTTGTTTGTTTTATTATTTAACTGAGTATAAATGTGCTGGATGCCAGCAAGTCAAGTATTTACTCTGGCAAAAGTTGTATTGCATTGGGCCATCCTGCATATTTTACAGTACACCCAGCAACTTGGTTTCCACATTTCCACCAGAGACATATGAATATTGATGGCTTTATTTTCTTTTGCTGAACAATCAGTACCAACATCATTAAGAATGCTAAAATACATACTTTCTCTTAACTGGGATTCTATTTCCCTTCTTAATTCATCGTTAATACATGCTATCATTTCAGCACATTTCATGTCATTAGCATAGTTTTTATTAATTTTTATTCCATTTAATTTCTGAAGTTCAAGAAGTGTTTTAAATTTAGTAAACGGTAATTCTTCTTTACCAATGAAATATGCAGTTCTGAATTTCACTGCCATGTCTTTCATGACTCTGTCATCTCGAACTTGTTACTGTCTTTGAAAATTTGCAACAACAGTTGCCCCATTCGTTCTCATGGATAGTCACACTTTCGCGTTTGAAAGATGTATACCCTATAGTGAAAAAATCAGATAATGGGTGTCCAGAATTTGAGGACGTCGTCGGCTGATTGGCCTTACAAATTCTGCAAAACATTTTGCCATCTCTGTAGATCAACCACGAAAACTCCTTCAGCCATTTCAGTACTGGTGTTCTCTCTTTATTCTTGTTTGTAGATGTCGTCACGTCATGTTTAGATCCTGAACTTTCCAGTTGTGAATACGATTCTTCGTTACCTGGCTTCAACTTTTAACTGGTAGTGGTAAATCCGGAACTCTCTAAACGTTTTCCCGCCATTTTGCACTGCTTTAAAAAATATTTATTCCGATCTCCGATCCCAAAAATGCGACTTACTTGTAACCTCTAGTCGCAAAATCGATTTTCTGGTCGCAAATGCGACCGTTTCACTCGCAACTTGGAGCGCTGATATATGTAATTCCGTTAATAATTATCTTTATATTCCTCGTTGTCCTTTTACAGTTTGATGTTAAATACATCATTTTATGATGATATAAAGCACTGGTTAGATCTAGACAGTATTCATGAAAGTGAAACTCTATACACTCATAAGGATATACCAAATCAATGTTTTATATCACAAAACTAATTATTTAGATTTACCCTACCAAAAATGAAACAGAGAGGGTAAATCTGGAGAGTGCGATTATTGTAAGTATTTTGTTTTCATTAGCATGTAAAATTATAGGTTTGTTTGTTGTATTTCGCCACACTCAACAATTTTTCAGTTATCTGGTGGCGTCCAGTTTTTATTGGTGGAGGAGAGAACCCAGATACAATGTACCAAGGAAAAGACCACTGACCTTCTGAAAGTAAACTGACAAACATTCTCATATATTGGCGCAAGCGAGAATCGAACCTGCACCGACTTCAGGTGAGAAGCCTTGTGATTTTGAGGGCGATGCTCAAACCACTTGGCTATGGAGACCCTCTGTAAAATTATAAACAAATAGCCTAAAGCCTTCAACATAAATCAAGCTTTACTCAAATAATGTTTAAATAAAGACATGTATATCAAAAAGAAACTTGTAGTATGCTGACACGCTCATCAATTTAGTATGCAAAAAGCTAAAAGGGCGGGGTGGGTGTGTAAATTTCAATACATATATTTTTAATCATTTCCTTAATATTCATAATAATATGATTCTACATCTTCCGTCACCGTCATTTTCTCTCCTAAAAATAAAATATGGAGATCACGCTACTGGAGAACTACTTTCTGACACTATTACACACATTTTACACTTCCACAGAAACTTTGTGTGTCGTATGAAGTCAATTTTGGAGACATATCAAAGTGCAAAATAATTCCAATTTTTCACTTTATTGGTACATACATGTAGTTAAACAAGTAATTAAATGAAAATTAATATTGGAAACAGAGAGAGAAAAAAATTACAAAAATTTAAAAAAAAAAAAATCCTAAAGCTGTTGAAAGAATGATTTTTTTTTTTTTTTTTTTACATGTTATGTACAAAAGGTGTTCAGATTTACCCAGTGCTTTATGGAATTCCCTGACTTTCACTTTGCGCTTTCCTATCATATCGCAGAGGATGGTGATTTTGAATATTATCAACCATAACAAAACTGTATTTTAGGCTCAAAAGATGCTTTCTTTCACACGCACACATATATATATATTCATACATAACACTTTCATTCCGCTTTGAAATGACGAGCTTTTAATAAATCTTCACTATATAAATCTATTAACAATAATAATCATACGTGACAGGTCCCAGCGATCCATAAAATACAAATATCTTGTAACTACTTCCTTTACTGACCAAATAAACAAAACAAAATAAATTTTTGACTGATCCTTCCTGGTTCCGAGCCGCCGTAAAATGGCTGAAATATTGTCAACAAGGCGTAAAACCCCAATACTTATTACTTAAGAGAAGACGGTGAAATCATTCATATTTTAAAGCTTACTTGTGCACAGTTCCTTCTTTTTCTTTCTTGTGGTGTACCCAGTTTAAAAAAGCCTGTCTTGAACGAACTTCTTTAAATCTTTTTTTTATTTCTAGCTTCTTCCGCGTTCCTCTCGCTCTGCTGCTTGCTGGGTGAAACTAGTCCTTTACAAGAACAAATTGTTCAACATATTCTTGCGCGATCAGTTGCGCAGGCGTTTTAATTTTTAAATGCATCTCTCTGAATTTCATTTTAAAATCTTATGTGAATTCTATACGCCCGCATATATAATATCAAATAATATGTAAAAATGTATCAGTATAATAAGTTTTCAAGGAGACTATTTTTGGCGGCGGCTTTTTTAAGAGGTGTAATCGAATCAAAGTATTGAAAGTACTTATGGGAGTTGGTTATGTTTGTATATTGTTTAACATTCCGCTCGAGAATCTTCACTCATAAGGAGACGTCACCATTGCTTTTGAAGGGCTGCAAACTTTAGGGCTATGCTCGGCGCTTATGGCCATTGATCTTTATCATGCCACACCAGCTGTTTCACGGGACCTCGGTTTTTACGGTCTCATTTAGTTTGTTTGTTTTGTTGTTTTCCGCCAAACTCAACAATTTTTCAGTTATCTGGGTTTTTTTTTTTTTACCGGGGGGGGGGGGGGGGGTCCAAAAGACGGAAAGTCTGGCGAAGCCCCAGGAGACTCCGGGATTCTCACATTTTCACATATAGTAGACTATGCGAAATTTGTACCCAAAATTGAAATATTAGAATATGTTGGCATTTATAAAAATGAATAAATACGTAGTGGATGTTTGCCGTTTATTAAAAAAAACCAAAAAACGTTACCAGTTCTAGCCACGAGGAGGCCTCCACATTATAGAACCTTTCTTAATTTTTTTTATCTTATCTTTGTCATTATTTTGTTTTTTCATTTTGGGGGGGTTCAATTCGGGGGTGGGGAATACTTTTCCCCATTACAATCAAGACGCATGATGATACGCTTCATCACAAAATAGACAGAATCAAGTATATAATAACAAACAATTAGTTCAAACACTTCTCTAGTGACGGAAGTCAAGTGGCCTGTAATCCACAATATGTAGAATTCAATAATGGACGAAAGATGGCCATCTTTCGTCCATGATAGTGTATAAAACAAACTTAACTGAAGAGATTGGACATGAACAGTCTTCGGTTTCCTTGCCTTATAAACGTTTGTACTATTTCCTTTGGGTTGATTTCCAAAGAGTGATGCAAGTGCATCAGTGCGAGCCCGGTTAGCCTCTCCTCGTGCATTGTGCTACGCATATAGCTTTTTATCCGCCGAAGCCCAGAGAATGATCTTTCTGCTTCACACGTTGTTATTGGCAATACACATCCAATGCGAAGCAACGTCTTCACACTTGGGAATACATCTTCATCAACAAAATTGAAAGACTCTGCAAATTGCAGAGATTGTCGGAGGTCCCCCTGCTAAGTTTTCCACAGTGCCGTTTCCAATCCGTCAACTCCTTCTCCAGGTCTCCTACAGAGAGACAAGGCAAATCATCTTCCCAAAACTGTAGCTCTGAAGCCAGTCTAGACAACCCATCGTCAGAAAGACAGGTAATATTTTCAGGCAACAAAGAGCATACCGAATATGCCACTTGGTCTTGTTTTGGAAATCTAGAGTCCAGTACCTGGAGAAAATAATCTAGAAATGGAATGGCCACGGCTAACTTATAATATTCCTTTGGGTTGTCTCTGGGTATGTTTGCTCTGTGTTGTTGCTTGTTGCAAGTTCTTGGAACCGTCAAAGTAATATCTAATTCCCCTGCAATTCTCTTTGCATCCTCAAAACAAGTTTCAAATTCGGCATCAATCTCTTCGCGAATTTCCTTCACTCTTTCCACATGTTCAGTAATCAATTTGTTTGCAGTGCAAACGTCGTTGTCCCTTTTCTGAAGATTCACAGCAAGTGGTTTGATAGTATCGAGGACATATCTGGCAAACACAAAGGTGACCAAAGTGGAAAATGCAGTCATTGATGTCAGCAACCCCTGTGCTGTCACCTTAGTTTGTCTGTCCCAAGACCAGTCTTCATCGCTCTTCTCGTTAAGGCTTGGGTTAAGTATATACTGAAGACACTTAACTATGTATGTGTATAGATTGTAGAATACATCAAAGCAAACATGGCGCTCTACGTTTTTTTCGGGAAGACTCCGAACCTTCACTCTCCAGTACGCTTTCAAGAAAGCCCTGTCTTTTAGGAGACGCATCAAAGAATATGAACACTGAATTGAGAATATCTATCATATTCCTTACCGCTGGTAATTGGCATGCAGACGCAATGCTTAGATTTAACACGTGGCTCCGGCAGTGTGTGTAGACAGCCAATTTGTTAACAGACTTTATCCGTCCCTGACAACCTAATTTCTCTGAAGCCATTGCTGAAGCACCGTCGTAGGCTTGTCCGCGGATGTTCTCGATCGGAACCCCAATTCTTTGGAGGATCTCTAACAGCTTGTTTGCAATGGCTTTACCGGTGGTCCTCTCTCTATTTGCAAAGTCAATGAATTCCTCCTTGACAACGGCTGGGCTATCTCTGGTATTCAGAAACCTAAGACACAAAACAAGCACTTCTTTGTTTGTAAATTTGTCGGTTACTTCATCTCCTATGTTGGAATAAAACTCCTTCCCATGTAAATCTTCCAAAAGTTTTCTGATGATGTGATCTCGTACTATTTGCATGATGTCGTTCTGAATTGTTTTGCTTGTGTATGAGGCATTCTTTTTCATTGACAGTAAATGAGAGGAGAGAAGTTCGTTGTGCTTTGCTAGGAGGTTTAGTATAGCAAGAAAATTGCCTTTATTCGAGGAGTCATTCGTGACGTCATCTCTGTGCCCTCTAAGGGGAATGTTCCGTTTCCCACAGAAAATGACTGCATCCACAATTGATTCAAGGATCTGGATGTTGTGGTCGTAAATTTCCTGATTTTGCTTAGTTAGCCTATATGGAAGGGACGATGATGGTATTTCCAATGATGTCAATGTTGTTTGATACTCAACTTTGGCATTCTTATGATGCTCTGAATTATGGTGCTTCAAAAGGGAAGACTTCTTTCCAAGGGCCTTCTTGTAAGCGGTAAAAGGTTGTGTCACGAACGTATGTTGATGTTAAATACTCAGCTGAGGAAACATGACACAAAACTTGTAGAGACCACCATTCAGAAGTTTGCTGAAACTTAGCCACGGAAACTGTCTCATCCATGAAGGCTGAAATGAAAGATTTTTCATTTTTTCTGAATTACTCTTTGTCATTGTGCGACCAGTTTGTAATATACCAATGGCATCCGGCAAGGGTTGTTTCTTGGTGTAGTTGATTTTTTCAGCTGATGACATCAAGCTGAGTTTGACAATACCATTTACTATTTTCCCAAGATCAAACGTATCAGTTGGATCTTCTATATTTTCGCCCTTTACGTTTTCCTCCTCTTTCGGCGCATCTGTCTCTTTAAAGGTCTTTTCATCAGAATGAACGGTCGCGGTAGCTCAGTGGTTAGAGCGTTCGCTAAGACGAAAAATAGGTAGTGATTGCTCCTTCGCCAAACGCTCGGCATTTAGAAGTGAGAATCACTGTCATTTTGGATATGACTTTTAAAACGGAGGTCCTGTGTCGCGAAAGGCGTTGGCACCATAAAGAACTCTTGCTGATATGTTCCGGACCGCAAAGCATAGGTCTAATTGTTTAAAAAGATTTTATTGCAGCCATTTTTCAAGATAATGTCATGAAACTTTCGAGGATAATAGATTTGACCTAGATATAATTGTCGTTGCCGTCACTTCTGGTTCTCACCGAAAACGAACGAAAGAAATGATTATTTGTTGTTTTCCGCCACACTCAACAATTTTTCAGTTATCTGGTGGCGTCCAGTTTTTGTAGGTGGAGGAGAGAACCCAGATACAATGTACCTGGGAAGACACCACAGACCTTCCGAAAGTAAACTGGCAAAGTTTCTCACATACATCGGCGCGAGCGAGAATCGAACCCGCGCCGACTAGAGGCGAGAACTCGGCCACGGAGGCCCCGAACGAAAGAAACGTTAAATTTCAAATTTATGCTTTTAAAACAAGACTTGCATGAAATAATAGGTCTCCTTGGTAATTTCAGAAAACGTGCGACTTGCTGGAAGTTAAAATACCAACTTTCGGTTTTGGGGAAAACCTTCGGAAATTCTTCTTTCTTTGACTTCATAAATCTTGCATATAAGTCATGTGTTTGATATGATTTTCAGATATATTATAAGCATAATAGAATACTCTCCTCAAACTTCACTTCCGTTCGTGAGATATGTCCAATTTCCATATTTCAAGATCAGATTTTATCCGTTCGTTTTCTCAGAAACACTGGAAATTAAATTTTTGAATTTTCAGGAATGATAGATGGTGATTTACATATGTGGTAAACGTCTTTGAAATTTGCTGCCGTCACTTCCGTTGTTCACCGGAAGTAGTTTAAAATTCTGCAATTTTTCATTTTCTTCATCTTTAAATGTTGATCACAGAGTCTAACAAAGCATTTCTAGTCATTCCAATGCCACCGGAAGTTGGTTGAACCAAACGGAAGTTGTCCAAAATGAGCATTTTTCTTTCAAATTTTCATGAATTATCCCTGCACGCTCATAGTGTAATTTTCATTCCGTATAAGGACTTTAGAAACCTAGAACGTCTTTAAAATTGGTAACTATCATCTCCAATGCGATTTCCGTTCTATTTCGAAAATTTTTTAGGTTCTTTCATATAATGTCATTCTTCATTAGTCGAATTGGCACAGTTAAGATCCAATCTCACCTTAACGGAAATCGAACGGAAGACCTACTCGTTGCTTGCAAGGAGATCGTATTTAGTTATTATTATTGTTATACGGGTAATAATAGAATTTATTATCATACTTTAATTTTTTTTCCTCATCACCATTGCCGGTGGAGGGCTTCAAAATTTAGGCCTATGATCGGCGCTCAGAGCTTTTGAGCAAGGAGGGATCTTTATCGTGCCACCTGCTGTGACATGGGACCTCGGTTTTTGCGGTCTCGTCCGAAGGGCCACCCCATTTAGTCGCCTCTTACGACAAGCAAGGTGTGCTGAGGACCTATTCTATCTCACCCGGGTCCTCACGGGACCCATATGAGTGAAAAATCTCAGGCGGGACGTAACAATATACATTTAATCAATCAATCAATCGTGCGAAACTGTCCTCTGCTACATTGAAACTGATAATACTGTCAAACATAAATCAAGCTTCAAGAATTCTTAATTGTGTGGGTTTTTCATTTTTAATAAGGGTATTGACATTCCAATCTTCAGGGGAAGTTCCCAGATATCCCGACATGCATTGGCATGCGTGTACCATTTCACTGTTTGTCGCTGCAGTGCTAGATACCCAAACACGCGAAAAGTAGAAGATAAAACACTGAGAACTAGTATTCTGTTTCTAATTATGACGAGTGTTTCAGATGTTGATAAATAGGATATGATGACCAATACTAATTTGATTTGAATTTTCATTTAGCTATATGGCAGATTGTTCAGGGAATCTGCATATTTTTTAAAGATGTATTTGACGGAAGCTGTGGTTTTCTCCATTTGTGTTGCCACAAACAATTATGCTGAGACGGTCAAATCTCTGGGGGAAGGATTGTCGTATATCCCCCAAGGATTGATTGATTGTTTGTTTTTTTTTTTTATAATGCTTTATTTCTGCGAATAGTAATCATACATGAATGTATTATACATGTTTAATATTTAAATGCACAGAAATTTTTTTCTCTCACTCCCACATTCTTACCGTCTTTCACACTAAAATATGAAAATGTATTCTATAAGAGTAGCTAGGAAAAAGAAATCAATACATATTACATATATAAAATTAATTGATATGTTTTCTTCAAATAACCTTTTCCATTCTGCCCATTTGGAATCAAATTTGATCATAGATGAGTTTCTAAGAAAATTAATTTTTTCAACACAATAGTTTGTTCTCAAATGGTTTAGTAAACCTTTGATATTTGGACATGTACTATTTTTCAAACAGTAAAAAATATATTGTTTTGTAAAAATGATAAGAAAATTAATAACAGCATTAGACTTCTGGAATGGCAATTCACCAAATATTACATTCGTTGTGTTAAAGCCTACTCGCTTTGCAGTAGCATTATATATTTCTATACTCAGGTAGTTCCAAAGAGATATTACCTTTGTACAATTTAAAAAAATGTGTTCAATAGTTTCACTTTCAGAGTTACAAAATGAACATACATCATTATCCAAAATTTTAATTTTTTTTCAAGTAGTATTTGACTGGCAAAATTCTATGTAATACTCTGTATTGGAGCCACTGTACTTTGGAATCTTTCGATACCTTAAAGCAAACTTTCTAAACATCCTGTATAGTAACCTGCAGTTCTTTAAAAACTTGTACTTGCAGCCATTTTTCAAAAGATTTTGGTACATCATTTGAAATATTGATGGATCTATAAATACATTGTGAGGTTTTGTTTGTTGGCAAAATATCTCTATAGTACAAAGGTAAAACTGGCCCATACATTTTGACATAATGTTCCCTAGAAAAATTTACCTCTTTCATGAATGCTGAAATAGCACGAACAACACTATTAAATCTCATACAACATATGGATTCAATATTATATTTCTTAGCAAAGTTTTCTTTTGAGAGAAAAACACCCTTTTCATCTTTTTCATACCAAGGCTTTATAAACAGACTTTTTTCATCAACTTTAATTTTTGTGTTATACCAAATAGAAGTACAGAGGATTTTTGAATTATGGCCATACACTGTGTCCATTAGTTTTGTAATTACATATAGCCAAGACTCCAGTACATCTTTCCAAAATTTATTAGTAGTAATGTTTATCAATTTTGCTATATAATCATCACCAAAATCAAACAGATTTCTTACAACTTCACATCCATATATACTTTCAAAAATATTAATCCAATCTTGTCCACCATCAATAAGTCTCTTAATCCATGAACATTTCAAAGACACCAAAATTTTTTTAAATTAACCATATTTAGACCACCTGCTGTATATTTTTGTGTAACTATAGATCTTTTGACTTTATCGCATTGTGATCCCCAAATGAATTTAAAAAAATTCTCTTGTTAACATGTATATAATATTTTGCTTGGGATTTGGCAAAGAAATGAAAAGATGATTAAGTTTTGGTAATATTAACGTTTTTACAACAGTGACCCTTCCTATGGGAGTTAAAACACGTCTTTTCCACTGTTGAATTAGAGCATAAAGTTTTGGGATTTGTAAATTGTAATTTAAATCTAATATTTCATCAAGAACAATAGAAAAATGAATACCTAATAATATAAATGTAGTAGATCCCCAATCCAACTTCTACCTCGCATGATGGAAAACCTCAGCAGAAAATTTTTTAGAGTCAATCCAAATAATTTTTGTTTTTGAGCAATTTACTTTTAAACCAGATAGTTTACTAAAGAAATCTAAAGTGTCCAGGGCAGCATGAAGGGATTTTGGAGAACCGTCAAGAGTTAAGGATGTATCATCAGCATACTGGGAAATCTTATATTCTTTATTGTTAACAATAATACCGTTTATATCTTTATTTTTTTCTATTAAAATTGCAAGTATTTCAGCACAGAGAAGGAAAAGATATGGCGCAACAGGATCGCCCTGACGACAGCCACGTCAGACAGAAATCCACTTCGTAAAATAGATGCCTTGATGTTGGTGTTTAGGATTTTTATCCAACTGATGATATTTTTACCAAATCCAAAAAAGTGAAAAACTTTATAAATAAAAGACCATGGTATGGAGTCAAATGCTTTTTCAAAGTCAACAAGAACTAAAAGTCCAGGTATTTTGTGTAACTCAGTATATGACATCAAATCAAATATAAACCTAGTATTTTCTCCAATATACCTGCCCTTCCTAAAACCAGTCTGTGTATCAGATATTAAAACATCCAGGGTGGATTTTATTCTTTGACCAATGCAACCAGAAATTAATTTATAGAAAACATTTAAAAGAGTTATTGGTCTCCAATTTTTTTTAAAAACTGTCTGGGCTTATCTCCCTTGGGTATGATATAATCCCAAGTCTTTGGGATATTGGCAAATGTTTACTTTAAAAGACATGCTGAACAGCTTTTGTGATATAGATCTTAAGGTCACTCCAGAAGAATTTGAAAAATTCCACTGTAAACCCATCACTTCCGGGCGATTTATTGTTTTTCATATTTTTTAAAACAGATAAAAGTTCATGCTCATCAACATTTCTTTCCAAATTATCAATCAGGCACTTCTGTAATTTTGGGATATCTTTATATGTAAGGACATCTGCAAGATCCAGATCTACAATTTCAGCATCAGCATTTTGGTATAAGGATTCATAAAACCCTCTAATTTCATTCATAATATCCGATTGCTTATAGAGTACTTTTTCAGGAGTTTCGACCTTCTTTATTGTTTTATTCAAAACATTTCTAGATTCCAGGTAACAAAAATATTTGGTGGGTTTTTCACCCTCCTCCACCCATCTTGCCCTTGACCTTACTATATGACCTTGAAGTTTTTGTTTTCGAAGTTGTTCTAGAGAGGACTGTTTTTCTTCTAATAGATCAATATTCATGCCATTATCTTCATTTTCTAAAGCTTCAATTTCACTGATAAGTATTTTTTCCAATTTATCCCTTTCTCTCTTCTTAAAGGAGGAGTAAGAAATGGTCATGCCTCTTATTTCCATAAGAAGCATTTCTAATTTAGCAGAATAACCAATATCAGATGCTGTGTCTTGTGGATATTGTTTATCAAAATCCGGAATTTTCTGTTTTACTTTATCAATAAAGGCTTTGCCATACATTAACTTACTATTAAATTTCCACAAGCCCCGACCTCTTTCAAAAGAATTGAAACGGAATTCAGTCACTACTGCAGAGTGGTCGGACCTGTAGCCAGATTTTATGAAAAATTTTTCAATAATATTAGTAAGATTTTCTGATACTAAAATGTAATCAAGACGACCCTGCCTCACTGGATTTTTCCTTCTCCATGTATACACTTTTTTTTTCTGGATTCAGAATTCTGTAATAGTCGATCAAGTTGGGATCGTTCATTACCTCTAAAAGTTTTTCCCGAGCTTTTGGGTTATTTATTGCAGAATAATTAAATGTATCCATTTTTTTATCTAGTGCAATGTTGAAATCTCCACAGAGTATATAATAATTGTTATCAAGTTCTAGAAAAGTATCTCTTACCTTTTCACAAAATTCAGGACTATCACTGTTAGGACCATAAATATCAATCAAAGTTAATCTGTGTTCATCAATATTTAAATCTAAAGCTAAAAGATTTCCTTCATCATCCTTTTTTACTCTGTGTAGTTTCAACTCAAAATTATTGTTGAAAAGTATGGCAACACCCCTTGAGTTAGAGGAGAATGAATTAAAGACACATTTGTATCCCCACTGTGTTTCTACAACTGGTTCCAAATCTTCTGTAAAATGAGTATCCTGCAAACAAATAATGGAATAACCTTTGGATTTATAAAAATTTAGTACATCCCTTCTCTTAGATAGTGTATTCAACCCTTGACAATTCACAGTAGCTATTCTTATTGTATCAGCCATTATCGACATACTTAATCACTACCATACTCACATTCATACACTTACACAACAAGACTTTACCTAAGAAAGAAAAAGAAAAAAAAAATACACAAATAAATCAATTCAAAGCCTAAAATATACCAATTACTAGTCAAATGACACCACAAGTCACTGAATACGGAATCCTCATACTGGAAGTTCAACACTTTAGAATATTAACAAATGTTCAGGAGGGAAAAAATATTTCCGGAATACTATTTAGAGCTTTTCTTGACCTTCACTTCCAAGTCATCAGTAATATCAAACTTTACCTTGCATTTTGGCAAATACCGAACCATTAAAATACCACGCTGCTTCCACTTCATCGTGTTCAGTAAGAGCCGAAATCAGCTCAGTGTTTGGTTTAGTAACATCGTCCACCAGTCTGCCTTTGCCGGTATCTTTCACCGCGGCTCTTTTTCTCATTATCATCATTTTAGTGTCGTTGTGTAGTACTTTAACGATTATTGGACGCGGTTTTCCTTTAGCTCCGGGGATCCTATGAGTAGCAACGATTTCATTGTCGTCCAACTCTATTCCTGCGTTTTGTTTTATAAAGTTTTTCACAACCTGTATTGTCTTCTCCCTTTCGTTTTCCACCACCCCCATGATCTTAAAGTTGTTTTTCCGGGAATACTGTTCATTCAAATTGCTAAGCCTGAGTGCCTCCTTTGATGCTCGTTCCGTTACTTGTAATTTCTGTTGTAGACTTCTGATTTCTTTATTACTTTCGAGCAGTTTTTCTGTCAGAGTTACGGCCCTTTCCTCTAGTTTCTCAACGTCAGATTTTAGTTTATCGATTCTGTTTTGATAGTCATTCTTGATGTCCTTACATTTTTTATCCAACTCCTCTTTCACGAAATTGCCTCTTTTCTTATTATTCTCTGTTATTAAATTTTTGACGATTGCAATAACAAGCGATTAGATTTTATCATCTTTCTCTGTTTTTTGGAGCTCGGATTTCACTTCTTGTATATCCTTTTGAATAGAGGAACGTTGTTGACTCACTTCAGTCAAAACGTTCGTTTCTGTTGAGGGGGGAGCTTTTCCCTTTTCTGATGTTCGGTTCCTAGTTGCGTGAGTAGCGATTACAACAAAATTGTCCAAAGTACCCCGTCTATTCATCGAGTCTATGTTCACCCGTGCATGACCAAGTCTGTTCGAATTTGCAGTAAAATTTTACACTAAATTCACCGTGGCAGAAACCATAAACGTTAGGTACACTAGTGCATCACAATATTTCACAAATCATTGTAGAGAGCATTCACACGCAAAAGAAAAGGCCATAATCACTTGTAAAACCTCCAAGTATGGGTCCGTCCACCGGAGCACACCTAATTGCGTCTTCCCTGTCTATGCGCCATTTCCCCCAAAAATTGATTGTTTGTTTGTTTTACGTCCGGTCGAGAATTTTTCACCCATATTGAGACGTCACCAGCTGTAGGTGAAGTACCACAAATTTAGACCTATGCTTAGCGCTCAGGGCTGTAGCAGTGAGGGTTCTTTAACGTGCCAACGCCTACCGTGACACGAGACCTCCGTTTTTAAGGTCATATCCGAAAGACCCGTGATTCTCACTTCTAAATGCCGAGCGTTTGGCGAAGGAGCAATCACTACCTATTTTACGTCTTAGGTTTGACGCGGCCATGGCACGAGCGGGGCTCGAACTCGCGACCTCCGGGTTACGAAGCGAACGCTCTAACCACTGAACTACCGCAAGGAATTTCGTAGCCTCCCATTGAAGGGAAACCGTACAGGTATTGCTAGTTCGAATCGGTATTGTAACAGTGATGTCCAGTTTAAAACGACTATTAAAATGCTTTACAATCAATAAATCTGGTTGAACATGTTTATGTGATGTGTACTCCAATTACCTCTGATAAAATTTAACAGAAAATTAAATGCAGATTTTCAAAGAGCCTTGATTATAGAAAACATTTTGCTATGTAAATTGTCATTTTTATTAATTATTAATTATTTATTAATTAATTATTAATAGCCTAATAACAAGAAATACTTTTTCTTTCAGATTTCTGGACATTGTCCTATACCAGTGTGCTGTGGAGTTCCAGATATCAGTCAACTCAATACCTATATCCGAACAGCCCAGTACCAAGAATTATGTTTAGAAATAGTTTTTGAGAGGTTTAATATAAAAAGCACATTTTTGTGTTAAAAATTATACAAGTACATTTATATATAGTGATAGAAAGTAGGTACCTGACCGATCATATACATTGCACTTGGAGAAGAAAAACTGGTAGTGGTACCTTTTGATAGCATTTGCTATGGTGTGTTACTTAGTAACCAAAACGAACTGAATTATTTTTTAACTAAAGTAAAGTTCTTTGTTTTAATGGTGGCAACATTTATTTTATTCATTGGAACATATTGGCAGAACATTATACACATATACACCATATAACATTAAGTTAGCCCCACCCTTGGGTCAGAACCTCTACCCCGGGGATCATGATTGATTGATTGTATATTGCTTTAGGTCAACGATACCAAACACTATATACATTTATGAGAAAACCTGGTTTGAAAATTTTGAATTTAAACCCCTTCCTTTCTTTCTTCAGAAATTATTGAATTTAAAATAACTGTTTGAAACACTGTAATACTAGTGAATAATTCGTGTGAATTAGTATTCAATGAACGAAAAGCATGCTACATATGTAAAAGAGATATTCAGTGATTACTCTCTCTCTATCTCTCATCATTAAATTGATTCATTCATTGATTGATTGGGGTTTTACGCCGAGTTGGCAATATTTCAGCCATTTTACGGCTGTTAAACAACTGAAATCTGGTTGGTTTTGAAAGTTGAAGTTTCCCTGACGGTCCCCAGTGAGTCTACTCTTTTCGAAAATCAAGGAAACGATATTTTACGTGCCAAGGGGGTTGTAATCCTTGACACGGGGCACTCTTTAACGACCCACCCGACGGACATAAAAGTTAAAAATTCGTAAACAGGTAAAAATACATATCATTTTGTGTATATGAATAGGTTATATTGTAAAGGATCAATTTTTGTTTTGTAAAAGTCGCATTCCTGTAAATATTTTATAATAAGATGATAGTCAAAATTTTGTAAACAGTCTATGCATTGATTGCACATTATTAAAAAGTCTATTTCATGTGGGTGTAAAATCACTACATTCCAAAATAATGTTTTGTGTAGTTAATGGGCAGTCACAAGATATACATTGAGGATGAAGGTCTCTGTTTAATAAATAAGAATGTGCCAATTTTGAATGTCCGATGCGTATTTTTGAAATGATAACTTTGTCCTGGCGTTTTATTACGATGTTACACGATTTGTTTACTTTATTGTGAATAGAATAAAGTTTACTTATGTCACAGAATTCCCAATATATTTGCCAAAGATCATTTACATATAGTTTTATGATATATTTTAAATGTGTGTAAGGAATTTTCTCTTTTCTTTTTTGTTGTTTTTCGCCACACTCAACAGCTTTTGTCTGACCTTAAAGGCCCAAAATAGTGTTTGTTTGTGCGTGTGTGTGTGGGGGGGGGGGGGGGGGTCTTCAACTGAAACTGTCTCAATCCCTCTCCCAACTTCAATTTCTTAAATGATGAAGTTGATGGGTCGCTACATGGATTGAGTTTGTAACTTTCAAGCTTGTAACCATAGTGCATGTACATTCTTCTCTCACTCAATCACAGCTATTATCAAAATAGGGGGGGTCTAATGTATCTTTTTTACGATCGTCGTTAAACTTTAAAAAAGAAGGCAAACCCCCGGTCGATTCTACGTGCCTGCAATCAATAAGGAAGGGTGTCCAATGTAACACGTTAACAGAGGAAAGATTCTTATGTAAAGAAAAATAATTCAATGGTTTGTATTTCATTTGCTTCTATCCATATAATACACTATCGATTAGAAACACATTTTCTAATTTCTATATAGAATCATTTAAGAGTTAGATGTCTTAAAATAATCAAGGTCACACACACACACACACACACACACACACACACACACACACACACACACACACGAGAGAGAGAGAGAGAGAGAGAATTATCATTTAATATTTGAAAGCTTTTCAGGCATTTTAAAAAAAAATTCTACAGCATTTTCCCCCAGTATTATTGTCCTTAAATCGAAATAATGACGCACAGATAAGTGTGTGATCTATGTATAGCAATGTTGCAATATATTTCCATGCATAAAATGTGTAAAGTCAGCTTCCCGTGAGGCCGTGACCGAATTTTCAAGCAGCTGATTGACACGTGGACCTCGTATATAACAAAAGGATTGTTCAATTCAGTTTATTCTCCGCAATATTCGACTGATTAATGCATATAAAAAAAAGCTCGCGTTTCCGTTTCTCATTATTTGTATACAAAGTTGAACACATTACATTTATAGTCATAACTATCTAATTTGAAAAGGAAATATTTCATAAGATGGATTTCCAACAAACAGAAAATATATAAATCCGCAGCTGTGGAAGCAATTTTACTGACAGTTCAAAAATAAAAGAATGGGGGGGGGGGGGGGGGACTTTGTACACAGAGAAAGTGGATGAAAAATGTTATAATTTACAAAATGACCATGTCCTGTGGCTTCTCTGATTTTAAGCTTTAGAACAACCGCTGTTACTTCATCGAAACTTTTGGATTCAAGAATACCGCCAAATGGGTTGTTTACATCATCTAACATAAAATCCATGTTTCAATATCATGAACCAGACCTTCATACGCTTTAAAATGGTAACACTTCTATACAATCTCCTATAGACACGGTGTGACACAAAGGGTATTAGGGATTAAATTTTAATTTTCAGACAAGGTAGACTTCTTGTGTATTCGTAATACACACGCACCACGCCACGCCGTGTGCACTGTGTGACAAGCCGTGTGCACTGTGTGACACGCCGTGTGCACGGTGTGACACAGACCATTTTACACCGCGCCACGCCGTGTGCACTCTGTGACAAAGACCCTTTTACATCGCGCCACGCCGTGTGCACGGTATGACGCAGACCATTTTACACCGCGTTACGCCGTGTGCACTGTGTGACAAGCCGTGTGCACTATGTGACACGCCGTGTGCACGGTGTGACGCAGACCATTTTACACGGCATTACACCGTGTGCACGGTGTGACACAGACCATTTTACACCGCGCCACGCCGTGTGCACGGTGTGACAAAGACCGTTTTACACCACGCCACGCCGTGTGCACGGTGTGACATAGACCATTTTACACCGCGCCACGCCGTGTGCACGGTGTGACGCAGACCATTTTACACCGTGTGTTTTCCACAGTGCGGTGCGGTGCTTAATACTAGTGGTCTGAAATTAATATATATATATATATATATATATATATATATATATATATATATATATACGCTAGTTAAACATCGTGGTGGTACGCACAACTGCATGACTGGTTTGGGGCAGCCTTTTGATATAAGGTAAAGGATATATTTGCAAAGATTCAAAGCTATTTTGCTATTGAAAGTATACTTATTTCGTTTAGATACAAGTCATTATAAGTAAAAAATTGTCTAACAAAATGACAAAAATCAAATTCACAATAGTACTGTCAAATGAATATACATTTTTTCTAGTTGCATTTTTGTATGTGAATGCATGACTACATGGATAATTATTGTATACATTTTTGTATGTGAATGCATGACTACATGGATAATTATTGTATACATTTTTGTATGTGAATGCATGACTACATGGATAATTATTGTATACATTTTTGTATGTGAATGCATGACTACATGGATAATTATTGTATACATTTTTGTATGTGAATGCATGACTACATGGATAATTATTGTATACATTTTTGTATGTGAATGCATGACTACATGGATAATTATTGTATACATTTTGTTACAACTGCATCGTTTTCTTCAGGAGAGAAAATATCGTATTAATTCACTCACCTTTAATCACATTTTACGAAAATGCTCCGCGTTCGTTGTACCAGGTTCCGTGTGTTAGGATAACTGGCGTGATATATATATATATATATATATATATATATATATATATATATATATATATATATATATCTGTCTGTGTGTGTGTGTGTGTGTGTGTGTGTGTGTGTGTGTGTGTGTGTGTGTGTTGCTATTAGCCATTGATTAAAGTTTACACAAAATATGTGTAATACATGTACAAACTGAATTCCTTTTAAAAATACCTCTCCATTAAGTAATCTGAAAATTTCATAACATTTTTAAGTTAAGGGTAACATTGAGTTACTGTTCAATATATAAATGAAGAATTCACCTTTCCAAAACAAAAAAGGGAGGGGTCTTTAACGTGCCACACCTGCTGTGACACGGGACACACCTGGGATTTTGCGGTCTCATCCCAAGGACCGCCCCATTTAGTAACCTCTTACGACAAGCAAATGGTACTGAGGATCTATTCTAACCCGCCGGATCTCCACAAGATTCCAGGAATTGAAGTTGGGGCTGTAACGTCATGAGGCAGGGGCCTGGGGTCCGCCTTAAGGCCCTAAGTGGGTCCAGGGCGAAGACTCCGAAAGCTCCTGGATTTTACAGATTTTACAAGACTTGAAATTAGTCTACTAAGAAGTCATTTTAACTACCTTCTGTCATCTTTAATGACGTGAACCTGATAACATACATAACTGATGTCGTTAAATAAGAAAATAGTTGAGAAAAAAAATTGACTTTGAAATTCGTGGTTTAAATGAAATAAGAGTGTGTCATTGTGGTCGTTATCAATCGGAATCTAGAATGTAAAAGTCTTTTCTGGTCAATATGACTGAGGAGTTTGTCCGTTGACCCCGCTTCACAACTCTTACCTTACATTCTACCATCAAAACAAAAAAGTTGCTTATTGTAAGTTTCCCCCTATATTATATTTTTTTTTCTTACACATTTTGTTCACGCTATTTCTCGAGTATGCGTCTGCCGATCTTCGTCAAACTTACAGGGATGGTAGATATTCACTTTTAATGTGTTGTAACTGCTGATGTCAGTAAAATGATCATTGATTACGTAATAAGGGATTTCTAAGGGAATAATGTACGAAACTTTGAAATTTTCAATCTCATAAACGAAATATATTTTGTAAAGCATTATATGACATAAACTGGTTAGAATGTGACTCTAAATAATACGTCGCCTTCAAATTTTGTAAGTAATTCAGGGGATGCCCCCTAAAACTGAATTTGCTACATATCTTGGAAACTAATAACATTTTGTGAAATATTATAGAAAAAACAATTGTAGGTAATGTTCAGACCTATTCACCGATATCAAGTTTTGAGGGCCAATCCCTTAAATAAGGGACGGAAAAGAATTAAAAATTAACATACATTTTCCTCTAATTTGGTGAGAAAACAAGTGTTGTTTGGTTTATTCAGCGTAATATTACTTTAGTATAGGTAAATAAACTAATATCTAAACAAAAATTCACTATGATACAATTTGGATACAAATCACAGCTAAAAAGTATGCGAAACATGTCGACTTCACTTATCAGCTTATTTCAGTTGCTATTTATTTTTTCGACAAAGTATGAGTGGCAAACAATGCGAATGAAGAATGATTAATTGTGTTTTATCCAAGTTCCTTAAAAATAAGAGAAAAGGTGCTCGAAAAAGATGAAAAGGAGAAATCGGCCATTTTGAAGTATCTTTTTGGTAGCCATCTTTTTATGAATAGAGTCTTGGAGAATTTCTATCTATTTAATATACTCATCCCATATTTCAATGAAACATAAGCTTCTCTATCTCTGTTTAAGCTGTGCTCAATTTTAACAAACACTTTTCTTAAAATATCTAAGTCCATTCTAAAGTCTGGAAATCGCAATTATTTGTCGTTAATAATTTTGCTAAACCGCTAGTGCTAACAGCTATTAAAGAGTCACTTCAGATATACTGTTACACTACATATTCCAGAAGTGGTGTCAATCAGATAGGATTCTCAAAACTCTAAGGAAATTTTGGAAAATCTAAAGTCTCAGGATTTTTCTAATCTCGACAGCATCAAAACGTATGATTTCTCCACATTTTATACAACAGTTCCTCACGATAAATTAAAATCTAGACTTTTTCAGGTAATAGATAATTGCATTTTGAACAAAAATGGCACTCGGAAATACAAATTTCTAGTGACTGGAAAACAAGGTACATATTTTGTTAGACACCACTCCGATAGCCCGCACAAGTACTCTGGAGCAGACATTAAGAGTATGCTTGGCTTTCTTGTAGATAACATTTACGTAGTGTTTGGAGACCAAGTCTTCCAACAATCCATTGGCATTCCCATGGGTACTAATTGTGTTCCCTTATTGGCAGACTTATTTTTATATTCTTATAAAGCGGAATTTGTTCAGAAACTGTTATAGGATAAAAAAAAACTTGCCGTGTCCTTCAACCATACATATAGATATATCGATGACGTCTTATCAATAAACACTCATGATTTTCATAATTATGTCCACCCGTGAGGATCCGGGTTGTTAGAATAGATCCTCAGTACCCCTTGCTTGTCGTAAGAGGCGACTAAATGGGGCGGTCCTTCGGATGCGACCGCAAAAACCGAGGTCCCGTGTCACAGCACATGTGGCACGTAAAAGATCCCTCCCTGCTTAAGGGCCATAAGTGCCGAGCATAGACCTAAATTTTGCAACCTTCACCGGCAATGGTGACGTCTCCATAGGAGTGAAAATTCTCGAGCGGGACGTTAAACAATATATAATCAATCAATAATTATGTCCACTTGATATATGGCGATGGACTCGAAATAAAGGACACTACAGAATCTGACGTGTCTGCTTCACTTAATGTTGACTCTAATGGCAGACTGACAACTACATTATATGACTCATTTTGATTTTGCCAACCCTCAACAACTTTCTAAAGATCAGGGTAAGGATGAAGTATTAAAATTAATAATCAAAATCACAATATAATAATAGTAATAAAATTCACAGTATAAAACAGTGTACATATTTATTTTTCAGATTTTTTCCCTCTGATTTCTGAAAGAAACAAGCAATATTAAAATTGTAAATTCTGTTGCTGACTTTCACCTCATTATCTATGCAACATACAAAAAGATATGATGACTTCAACTTTGCAATTATCAACTTTCCATATCTATGTAGTAATATACCAATTTCGCCTGCTTATGGTGTGTATATCTCCCAGTTGATTCGATACGCGAGAGCATGTCATGCGTATGAGAAATTTTTAAAGCGACAAAAAAGTTGATGTTGCAGGGTTATGACGAATCTCGTTTGTAGTCATCATTTTGCAAATTTTATAGTCGCTATAATGACCTTGTTTGCGATTACAAAGCGTCATTGGGACATATGTTGAATGATTTGTTTCATACCCTTTATTAGACTGTCATTTCGCATACTAACTTTGACTGCGGATAATCCCGTATACCTAATTTCGACTAAGGGCTCACGGCGGGTGTGACCGGTCAGCAGAGGATGCTTACTCCTCCATGGCACCTGTTCCTACCTTCGCTTTGTCGGAGGTCCGTGTTCCCTACACTCGAACTTGTATATGTCTTGGGGATTTGTGATTACGATTTACACATTGTTTACTTCACCATTCGATATATTAAGGAGGCATTACAGTTCATTTTGCACATTTTAATCGAGTGCCTTTTAAAACACGTATCGATAAAATAATAAAAATCATAATAGTACTGACAATTTTGAACATGCAGTTATTTGCTCTCAAAGGCGCTTTAAAGATCATCCGGAATTCAATGGTTTCTTCGTTCTGACTCGGATATTTTACATGACGTGATTCAGTATGACAACACACGTGTTGTGTAAAAACTTATTTAAATACCCCTTAAAAGGGTCCACACTCGCTTCTCGAATATGGGAGTATTTCCTGCTTCTTATAATTAAGTACTTAGAAATCATTATTATAACAGAAAAACCTTTCATGTCCTTATAACCAAATAATGTTTTTATTAAATCACGCCACGTGTTTTGATAAAAATAGCACTTATTTTTAAAACCCTGCGTATGTGTCTCGTAGCTAGAGGGTCATAGTGATATCCCCACGTAAATTCTAGTGTGCGTATGTCTTGCATCGCTTTCTATTTTAACACTTTTCTCGCATAAACGCTAACTCTCACTGGATTATTTACCCTTCGTGCGTATGCTTCCGAAGACCGAAAGAGGAAGCCTCAGTGTTGTTAAAAAGGGACTTCAAAAACTATTAATTTTTGCATTTAAAAGAGAATTTTCAACTTTAGAAATGTGTTATTTTTGCAAAGTTTATACATTCAAGTATGCAACCAAATTAGAGAAAGCTCTGAGAAAATTGTATTTTACGATTTTTGAGCAAAATGAGCTGTAGTGCATCTTTAAACAAGGATTTCTTTGATGTAGAGTGCATGTTCATCGTTTTTAGGACGTTTATTTTACTTCCTACATCTCCCCCCCCCCCCCTTTCTCTCCTCTTGCAGCGGAACATTCATCAAAATCTTCGGTCCTCGAAAGGATCTTGAAAACTAATAACATTCAAAGGGCGTCAAACATATCAAATAAAATCTAAATCGAATATTAGCAGTTGGTACAGGCTGTATCATACCTAAGACGTAAGCATAGGTAGTGATTGCTCCTTCGCCAAACGGTCGGCATTTGGAAGTGAGAATCACGGGTCTTTCGGATATGACGTTATAAACGGAGCCCCCATGACGCGGCAGGCGTTGGCACGTTAAAGAATTCTCACAGTTACGACCTTGAGCGCTAAGCTGAGGTCTAAATTTGTGTTACTTCACCTACAGCTGATAACGTCTCATTATGAGTGAAAATATTTTAATGGGACGTAAAACAAACAAACGAATGAGGTTGACACTATAAAGAATCCTCACTGTAATATGGCCCTAAGCGCTAAGCATAGGTCAAAGGTCTAATATTTTTTTAAAACAGTTTTTATGACCGCGATTTCTCGGATATTATGCGAACTATTATTGCGAAATTACTTGCGGAATTAAAGATTTACAAGGAATTGCATACGTCGTTTTCTGTCATTACGAAAACCCCATACCATCAAGTGTAATTGTTTGGTGGAAAAGTTTAATGGGACATTGAAACAGATGCTTCAGCGGATGTGCAGTGAAAGATCCAAAGACTGGGACAAAAGCTAAAAACACATCTTTTTAAACTTGCTTTTGATTTATAATGTATCCAGTTATTTTCTGTTTTAACAAAAATGATAATACAACAACAAACAAAAAAAAAACAAAAAAAAAAAAATTACTAATACCTCCCATTTCGACTTTAGATGATTATTATTTTTGTGACCTTTCAATTTATATAATGTTCGTTTTTATATTGCCCTTGTTTTACATGTTAAGCGCTTTAGAGTAATTATATAATTAGATAAGGCGCTATATAAAAATAGTATAATAATAATAATAATAACTGGGATAAATACGTGATCATACGTGACTATTCGCGTACAGAGAAGTACCACAAGAGAGCTTAGGCTTTTCACCATTTGAACCCCTATATGGACATACTGTGCGTGGTCCTATAAACATTCTGAAGGAATTATGGACAAAGGAAATAGATGAGGAAGATGTGAAATCAACATACCAGTATGTGGTCGATATAGCGAGAAAGATTGGAAGAAACGTGTAAGCAGGCACAAAAACAGTTAGAAGCAGAAGAAATACTATGACAGAAAAACGAGGGTTAAACAGATGAAAGTCGGCGATAAAGTTTTGATTCTTCATCCAACTAAGTCAAACAAGTTGTTGATGCAGTGACAAGGACCCTACAGCATAGTCCAGAAGTAGACATTGACGGGAAGCAGAAGACACTTGCTGAAAAAGTATGTCGAGAGAGATGAGAATTGTCATGGTATTCTTACCGCATGCGCTGTGTCAGTTATTGACTGTGATGATGAAGACACTAATGATAATCAGGAGTCAATTCTGTTACCTCCTGCTGTTCAAACGGAAACCTACCTTGACGTCAAGATTTCAGAGCATATCACACCTGATCAACGTAACGCAGTAGAGACTCTGTGAAGAATTCAGTGATGTACTGACAGAACTACAAACCTGGTCGAGCACAAGATTGATCTTGTATCAACTGAGCCAGTCAGAGTCAAGCAGTATCCTCTGCCGTTCCATACAGAGAAGACTATCAAGGATGAAGTAGAGAAAATGCTCCAATTGGAGGTCCTAGAACCATCATCTTCACCTTATTGTGTACCAGAGGTGATTGCAAGAAAAAAAGAGGGAACGAACAGATTTTGTGTAGATTTTCGGAGACTTAATAACATTACCATCTTTGACTCAGAATCAATGCCAAATCCAGAGAGTACATTTGCTAAGATGTCAGGAAAGACGTATGTGTCCAAAGTTGACCTAAGTAAGGGGTATTGGCAGGTTCCAATGGAGATGCAAAGTAAGCAGCTGACGGCATTTACCACACCTATTGGTTTGTTCCAGTTTACAACCATGCCGTTCGGCTAAGTGAATGCTCCGGCGACGTTCAGCAGACTTATGCGGAAATTATTACAGGGCATGGATGACGTAGACAACTTTATTGATGATATAATGGTGTTTACGGACACATGGGAATGACATCTTTGTGCATTAAGAGAACTGTTTAATCGTCTACGTACAGCCGGATCAACAGCTAGACCATCCAAATGTCAAATCGCCTTTCCAGGACTTGACTGTCTTGGACATGTTATTGGTCAACAGCGACTTCAGCTTGAAGAAGAGAAGATTGAGTCTCTCAAAAACTGCCCAATTCTAAGGACACAAAGAAGCAAGTGCGCTCCTCTCTAGGATTAGCGTGGTTCTACCGGAAATTCATAGCTAACTTTTCTGCCATAGCGATTCCACTCTCAGACCTAACGAAGAAAGGACAACCTAACAAGGTGCAGTGGACGGAAAATACACAGCTAGCATTCGATACACTGAAACAACTTTTGTGTGCTACACCAATCCTGAAATTGCCAGACTTCACGGAGACATTCATTCGTCGTACTGACGCATCTGAAGATAGCATTGGAGCGGTGTTACTTCAAGTAGAAAACGAAGAGAAGTTATCAGTAGCTTACGCTAGCAGAAAACTGCAAAGCAGTGAGATGTCAAATCCAGTGATCGAGAAGGAATGCCTAGCAGTAGTTTGGGGTACCAGAAATTTCAGCAGTACTTGTATGGTTGAGAATTTGTTCTGGAAACAGATCACCAACCTCTCATCTACTTGAACAAATCCAAAACGGAAAACTGGCGACTGATGAGATGGGCTCTTCAACTACAGCAGTACCCTTTCCGGATTGTGGCGATTAAAGGGAGCGAGAACGTTGGTGCAGACTACCTGAGCCGCCAGTGATGAAATCCAGTAAACGGGATAAAGTATGTATACTGGATCAGTTGTAAATACGTTCAAAGTTTTTCTTTTCTTAGATTGTTATTGTTATCAAGTGATTGCACAGTATAGCGAAAATTGTAGACAATTTTCTCCAAAGGGGGAAGATGTGTGACAATCACTTTTGTATATATATACTCATATCAGGCTATGCAGCCCTCTTTAATTGTAACCGGTCAGTTCTCCCATAAATCTCTGCAAATGCGTAGTCGGTGTAACCGCTTACATGGGTGCATTCCCGGGTTGGCTGCCGTGTGAATAGACATGTATTAGAGTCGCAGCTCTGTTTTGTTGACAAATCTACTATGGATGAAGCTGTGCATTGAGCATTTGCCATATTCAAATTTAAGGGCACGGAAAGCAGACTGTGGTGAGTATATTTGTTCTTATTTTTGTATACTCGTGTGTGTGTGAAAAGTTTACTTGTTTATTTCGTGACCTAAATATAACCTTGGCCAACATTCACCTGTATAACTTACCTGAGTGAGCAGTCGAATGTAACTTTAGCGAGAATATTTAAATACCCAGTTTTTGTATTATCGATACTGTGTTGGAATAGAATTGTATTACTTTAAACGTTTCTTTTCAAGCGTATATTTGTGTATTTTATAAAACATGGCGATTTGTTTAATGTCTTGACCGGAAGTGGCTGCCATTTTTGTTTCTATGAAATGCAACTTTGTTTAAATAAAATACAGACAGACATTTAAAAGATATAATAATGTTTAATCATAATTTACAAGTAATGTTGCCATTATTATATGTTGCCCACACACTTATTATTCGTATGATTTTTAGCGAAATTTGACTTTGTCCTCATCCGCAATGGCAAAATTATCAATCATCCGGAGAGACGGGATGTCCGAATACTGACGGTCGTCATCACGTGGACCAGTACGACACCACGAGACGTTGGACTGAAGCCCAATAGGATAGTTCAGGATATCACGGGGGATATGACGGTGGATCTTACATGATGAGATGTGCAGACGTTTGTGTCAGCTAGAGATAAGTGACGCAGAACCGTGATATAGAGAACTCTATAGTATTAGGTGTTGAATTAATAAAGCCTGCAAACCTTGAACGTTATAGTACTTGTGAACTTGTATTGAAATAGTGGGGCAACAAATTATTAAGACTTAAGATTTAGATTGCAGTGTCTGTCAAAACATATATTTATTTTGGGTATTAATTGAGTTAATTTAGATAGGGTTTCAAAGTTTTTGTTGGTTTATTCAGTAATTCGAATGAATGTGGGGTGTTAGTGTGTGTGAGAAGGAGTTATTGTAAATATTGTTTTTATTTTCTTTTGTTTGTAAATAAATTTATTATTTGAAGTTCTCTTATGTGTCATTTGGAGACTGCCCGACTCTTCCACGTTACACTCAATATGAGTGAAAAAATTATCAACAGGACGTATGACAAGAAAGAAAGAAAATCCCGTATCGCGAAAGGGGCTGCGTGCACCTCTTTTTAACAACCATTTTCTGTTATATGTGTATACACATAAAGATGTATTTGTAAACTCCTCACACTTTCAGCTCATCCGAGTCGAAGGCGCAAGTCAGCTCTTCTCATAAAAAATTATTTTCTGTTGTCTGTCGTTGTCGTTGGCGTCTTGGTCTTTTCATTTTCATCTTCTTCAGAACCCACTATGTCCATTTAAATCAAACTTGGTTCAAATCATCCTTGTGTGAAGGGAATTTCAAGTCTATTGTAATAAACCAAGCCTTCTTCAAAGGGGAGACATTTTTTAAAAAATGCGAAAATAGGTGGGGGGTACTTTAAAATCTTCTCAAGAACCACTTGCCAGAAAGGTTGAAATTTAAATGAAGCTTCCTAACATATTGCAGATTCACGTCTGTTAAAGCAATGGCTTCCGGGATTGGGGACACAGTAGGGGATTATAGTTTAACATGCGAATATATATCGAAAGTTTTTAAAAATGTTCTCAAAAGCCACTGGGCCAGAAAGGTTAAAAGTTCAAATTTACATGAAATATTTCTGACGTAGTAAAATCGTGGTCCTCGGGGTAGAATGGAGCCACAATAGGGGATCAAAGTTTTACATGTGAATATATTGGGGAATCTTTTAAAAATATTCTGATGAAGAACCACTGGGCCAGGAAAGTTCAAATTTACATGGCAGCTTCCTGATATAATGCAAATTCCAGTTTGTTAAAATTATCGTACCCGGGGGTAGGGTGGAGGCGCAGTAGAGGATTCAAGTGTTATATGCTGATATACAGAAAGAAATTTAAAAATATCTTATGAATACGTAAGCTAGGGCTTTTATATTTTGTTTACACGGTGGTTAAGGAAAGACCTTTAATGTGATGCAATGATGTGTGATCTTGATCTGGAAGTCTGATTTATTTTTAATAAAAAATATGACCTATTCAATATGTACTGAACTATTTAAGGTGCACATATTTCGTATGACAAGACCTTTCATTTCACATGTCCTTTGACCTTGTGGCTTGAACTCGGAGTTTGACCTACTTTAATGAAAATACAACCTATTAGATATATCTGGAACTATTTAGGTACGTCTTTCATATTTTGTGTTAAATTCTTAATGACAAAACCCATTAATCGGTGGAGTTTGACCTTGACATTGGAGTTGGATCTACTTTGCAAAACTCTAACCTATCCAGTATCTCCTGACTATTTAAGGTGACTCCATCATTATCTGATAAAAGTATAGATAGTGCATTTCTTTCAATTCATGAGAGTTACAACTAATGAATTATCAAATAAGCTATGTAAGTCATCTCAATTTTTTAATATGCAGGACAACCATATCAACGTCAGAGAATTGTATTTTTCCTTAAACAGCATTATCAAAATTTCAGATAGTATATGATAAAAGTATGTGATACGATATGATAGTATTTACTATAATTTCATGAAACTGTTTCTTTACAACAATTTACAAAATGTCTGAAAAATAAAAGAAATATATCGCATAATGGACTTAATAAAGAATTCAATGAAAACAGAGTTATTGCCCTTGGATTCAATATTTTGAAACATATCATTCATTATTAATATATATAAAACTACGACCTTTGAAATATTTTATTTTTTAACAGGGTTTTGACGGTAACTATTGTAAAAGGCTCAAACAAAATTTGTTTCTATCATGCATAAATCTAAATAAATCATTGATTTTACAAAATCTTATGAC
Source organism: Ostrea denselamellosa (assembly GCA_024699665.1). Taxonomy (NCBI): domain Eukaryota; kingdom Metazoa; phylum Mollusca; class Bivalvia; order Ostreida; family Ostreidae; genus Ostrea; species Ostrea denselamellosa. Next base: position 5,352,357 of record JAMZEH010000075.1, read on the forward strand.
ATACGTTACAGGAGGGCGGAACTACTTTATGGTAGATATTTCATATTTTGTGCATAAATATCTTATGACAAGACCTTTTATTTTACAGTATGACCTTTGCCCTTGGAATTTGACCTACTTTTAAAGAAATGTAACCTTTTGAATTTCTTCAGAACTCTTTATGGTAGGGCTTTCATATTTTGTATACAGATTCTTCAAGACGAGACCTTGTGCTGCAATCGGGATTGATTCTGTAACCTTGACCTACTTTTAAAAAAAATAACCTAATCATTATCTCATGAACTGTTTGAGATAGAACTTTCATATTATGCACAATTCAAAGAAGAGGGGGATATTGTTTTGCACCTGAAGATCGGTCTGTTAGAAGATCACTTGTTGTACGATTAATATCTTGAGAACAATTCATTTAATCGTAATGATATTTAATACGTGGTTAGTTATGCATAGAAGAAGAATCTATTGATTTTTAAATCATAATTTCAAAGGTCAAGGGTCAATCCATGCAGGACATAAGAAAAACCGTCCACTTGAACCCCTTGCTCGACTGACATCAAACTTGGTAAATCCTAGGTAGTAGATGACCACTATTAATGTGATCAAAGATCAGTGAACAAAGAAATATATTTTCTCCTATATTTTAAGAATCATCTGCTTGATTGACACCAAAGTTGGTATTTTAGATTTATAATTTTCTTCACAAATACTAAAAGGCAGAAGACAGTCTCTCCCAACATCATAAAGGTTATATATATATATATATATATATATATATATATATATATATATAATTAGTATCTACCAAAGTTGGTATGCTGGTACATCCTAAGGAATCGATGACACCTATACATTTTTAGCTCTCAAGATCAAGCTTGAAGGGAAGACCCACTATAGGCATAGAAAGTCTGATTGATTGATTGTTTGTTTGTTTTACGTCCCGTCGAGAATTTTTCACTCATATTGAGACGTCACCAGCTGTAGGTGAATACCACAAATTTAGACCTATGGTTAGCACACAGGAGCGTTGTAGTGAGGATTCTTTAACATGCCAACGCCTACCGTGACACGGGACCTCCGTTTTTAGGGTCATATCCGAAAGACCCGTGATTCTCACTTCTAAATGCCGAGCGTTTGGCGAAGTAGCAATCACTACCTATTTTTCGTCTTAGGTTTGACGCAGCCATAGCACGAGCGGGGCTGGAACTCACGACCTCCCGGTTACAAAGCGAACGCTCTAACCACTGAGCTACCGCGACCGGTGAATTGTTTTGGCACTAACTCTTTTAATTTTACACATGATATTATGAGACATATTTATGACATTTTATCACATCTGCAATTATTAGAGAAGATTCAGGAGACTAATGAGATAAAAACTTTGAATATTGTAACATTTTCCTTTGGGCTGATGTTATTATTTCACTTCGGTTTTCAATGTTCTTTTTTAACATATATCTGTTCCGAATGGTACGGAATGGCAACATTGAGGAAAAACCAAGCAGTTACTTCTTAGGTCTTATTTAACAAAAAGGTGTGTTTTTCACATATCAAAACAAGATTATAATTTATTCTAACAAAGTCTTTTAAGCAGTGTATATCACTGTACAATGCGGTTATTTCATCTTAAATAGTAGTATAACATGCATTTACATAGAACGTACTACGTAACAGGAAAAATATTATATTCTTTGCGTTACTTGATAATTGCAACAAATGTTTGAAAATTATGTTTTAATATGCCAGCAGTACTATTATAAATCATAAATTCATGCAGTATCCCTTGGGGTTAGAATAAGTTCTCAATAACCGTTTCTTGTCGTAAGAGGAGACTAAATGAGGCGGTCCTTCGGATGAGACCGCAAAAACCGAGGCCCCGTGTCACAGTAGGCTAGTGTGGCACGATAAAGAGCCTTCCCTTCTCAAAGGTCATAAGCGCCGAACATAGGCTCAAATTTTGCTGCCCTTCATCGGCAATGCTAACGTCTTCACATGAGTGACAATTTTCCAAGAGGGACGAATCAATCAATCTGTACAGCACCCTTAAAAGCCAAGCCTAGCGCTTCTCAGTACTGTCAGTACTCTGATTTATAATTCCGATCGGGCTTGGTCAGATTTGAAAAATCGCAATGTTTCTGAATTTTGACCATTTCATTTTAGTTTTTAACGATACATCGTTTTCTAAATTGGCATGTTTTTGAATATTTTAGCCTTAATTTTAAAAAACAAATATCAACCAAAAAACGGTTTGTATATTCATTGATATTTTTCATTTAAAGAAAACGTCTATTTGAGTCTTCTCGGCATATTGTATGAGATATTTATATCATGGGTCAATTCACATCGATATTTGTACTCTAATACCTCTTATTGCGAATAAATCACCAAATAATTGAACGCTTGTATCACTCTTGGTAACATCATACATCGAAGCGGGGTGTTCCAACGAGCTATTAAATACAATTTCGGTGAAATGAGCCACCCAATTAATATCTCATTGTTGATAGGAGTTTGAAATGGGAAGAAGAGTTGAACAGCTTTCAAAAGTTTACTGTATGATAGATAATATCATTGTTATTAGTATCGGATTATATGATATTAGTGTTTGGAGAAATACTGGGGGGCTTACAATTTCAATGACGTCGACGAGTTGAGTTGTTTTTTTTTTTTATCTTTAGAGCTGTGTCTGATAACAATGACGTGCAGGAGAGAGAGAGAGAGAGAGAGAGAGAGAGAGAGAGAGAGAGAGAGAGAGAGAGAATTCAAATTACATTATTTATATTGCTTGCCACCTGCATATTTTATCCCATTAAGTATGTTTATGAAACACTTGTGTAATTACTTTGTTACTTGTCACGCGTATCATAATTTTTTAATGACTTCCCAGTACCCATGAATTTAATATCCGTATGGTAATTTTCGTATAAGAATATGTTTACTTAAGAATCTTTTTACAAGTCCGATAAAGGTAAATCACACACGCTTTCCGCTGCAGCCAAGCATGAAACTTGACAGGTTTCTGATAAAAATTTCGATATTGCTTCACCTCTTAAACTGATAATCATCCATCGCATATATATATATATATATATATATATATATATATATATATATATATATATATATATATATCTGTGTGTGTGTGTGTGTGTGTGTGTGTGTGTGTACAGTCAACATGAAATGGAATTCATACCGAGACCTATGAAGCGTTCAGCTAAGGAATATATGTAGTTTGTTTGTTCAACTTTAATGCTACGGCCGATATACTCGACAGGTAATTTAGAACAGCCGATCTTCAGACGGGTTGATTTCAAGGAGAACGGGTAAGCACATACATATTTTTTTCTTCATATTTATAAGAGTTTTATGTTTTCACAATTTTAGTTTCGTAGTTGCTCCACGCGTGATGCTATATACAATGTATTCACTTTTTGCACGATCTTCGTAAATTTGCAGATTGTCCTCTACAATTATTTGGTGGCCATTTCATTAGATCATTAAATCGGCTTCTTGGGAAGAGTTATCGCTCTTTATACGTATAGAGGCCTCCCCTTTTTTTCCCTTCAAGCCGTCGTCCTCGATAGAACAGGAATTCAATAGATCGCGTATCAGCTGTCGGGCGAGAAATGAATGCAGGGATTTAAAATGTAAATCTCTTAACCAATACCCACTGAGGGGACTTTAAGGGGAGGAATACTACACCAGAAAAATTGGGTGGAGGATGTCCACAACGAATTTGCTTTATTAAGTGAAAAATGCATTTTAAAAGCAAAATTTAAAACCGCTGCTGGACTCGAACCCGCGATCTACAGTACAGTTTAACAGTCGATATGCTAACCTAATAAGCCACTCAGCTAGGTAAAAAAAAAATCTTTAAAAAAAAGACAAACTTTCATTCATGATTTTTATTTATGAAAGGAAGTCAGCTATTATGACGATGTAGTATACCTCCTAAATTCACCCTCTTCATTGACTAGTAGTCCAACGTCCTCAGCAGGAAACAAAGAGTACAGTGGCAGCGATCTTCAGCGCCACTTGAAATTCCGTTAGCTGGTAGCATTGTTCATCTTTAATGTTTTTCACAGAGTGTGTTAACAGTGGAGTAGTTTTTAAATTCATCATAATTCTTTTTCAAATTTAAAATGAAGCATCTTTGGGACAGGGGATACAAATTGTAAATTTCAGGACTCATGAATCCTCAGGGGCGGTGCAAAAAAGTGACTAATTATCAGAAATCTTTTATACAACCGCACACCTCAAACTAAATTCTCAATTTACGTAAAGCAGCAAGACCTCTACCAAATTTGTAAACATGATGTCCGAGGTATTGGTTCAGACTCCAGGTCAGGGCCAAACTTTGTAGATATAGTGTATATGTGTGAAGCGTTCTTTAATGCTATTGAAACTAAATGAATATTTAGAATGAGCAGGTATTCCTTTATCAAAATGTAAATTTCTTGATTGCAGGGGGAAGAAGTTTTGGTTCCAGGTAGGGCTAAAGTATTCATTTAAATTTTTCTGAAGAAAGTCACATCATGGTTTCTTACTATACGAAAATATTAGGTGAATAAAATAATTTACATAAAAATCATTCTTAATCATCAAGGCCAAGCGCGGATCTATTGGAATTTCAACTGAAAGAAAATATAGTCATCTTTCACCTAGCATTGCATTTAATATTGTTTCATCAACTCTCGCTATCAACTTTATTCGCTCACTGGGGACGAGTTAAAAAATCAAGGTCATAATATAATATGAAAATTACGGTACCGCAATTTTGGGTTCAGATTTCGCATAGTCTACTATCTGTAAAAAACGTGGAAATTGCGGAGGCTTCGCCCTGGAACCAGGTCCCAGATCCCCTACCTTGTAGAACTCCCCCCTCCCCCGATGAAAAAAGCTGGATCCGCTCGTGTAAGCTTCCCATAAATCATGAAGTTTTCAGGCTTGATACAGTTATACTTGCGGGCACCTGATCCCACTTCTGGTATGTCCAGGGACCCGAGTTTGTCTTACTTTGTATGAAATGTATGAGATTGATCAGTGTTCGTCATCTTCACTTTTCATTCACGTGTACGCCACGGTTTCTGGTATTTAAGACGTGTTTTCATTATGTGTATAATTTTTTTTTCTTTTGAAAATGCATCTTTAGCACTTTCCAAAAGTGTTCAATGGGTTCAGATGGAATATTTCAGTTGTATTATTTTAAAATCGCTTCTTACTATCATTATAATGTTTACTTTAACTCAGTGAATTCTAATGTAGCACTTTCAGTCCTCTTTTTCTGTGTTTACTGATGTATAAAATTAGCTAATATTTACATTTCCATCTGTTTTCTCTGTGATTACCCTTTGAAACTTCAATGTGTTAATTTCCGCATAAATTACAATTAAATGAATGTAAAATTCTCAGTTCATGGAATGTCATGCGTATTTCAATTTCTACTAGGCAGTATTTTTAATGTCAGACATATATAGTGTTTCAAATATAAACCACTGTCTAGTTAGTTGGGTATGTGAGGTGATTGACTGCTATGGAAAACCTGATAATTGATGCATAATTAACATATTCAAATCCTAATTGATAAAAACCTCCTATGGATTGTGAACTCAACTAAATGTGAATATTAACACATATCATAGTCCTAGTAGTTTCGTATGTAGATCAAAACTAAAAACATACGTATCCCCATGGGGATCCGGGTTAGAACGAGTCCTCATCACTCCTTGCTTGGCGCATGAGGCGACTAAATGTGGTAGTCTTTCGGTGCAGAAACCGAGTTCCCGTGTCACAGTAAGTGTCACATAGTAAAGATCCCTCCCCACATGAAACTTTCCTTGCTTGTACCTATGAATAATCAATGCAAATTAGGTGGCCTATGACGTTGCAACACTGAAGCGGGTCATTTATTGATACGACCCTATGGTATATGCGCATTTCTATTTTCAGACGGGGTTTTTCCCTTTGCACTTGCGCACGATCGGAAATTGCGAAAACCTTCGTTGAAGAAAGATCAAGAAATGAATTTTAGTGATTTTTTAAATTACTTTCGACTGGTCATGATTAAAGAGATTGATATATTCCCAACTCGGTGATAAAACTAATGATTATTAAGTGGATATGTTGATTCGAATCTTCAATTTTTGTAAGCAGCTTGAATTTCTTCTGACAATTAAGTTACAGTAAGTCTGGTTAAGAGCTTTTTCCTCATTTTCTGGGTAAATCCTATTTCATTACAACAATTTTTGAGAAAAATACTACGTCCAGCGGCCGAGGGGATGAAGCCACCGAAAGCTCCATGAGTTTTAAAGATTTTATAGGGTTTGAAATATGTTTTTTAATGAGTTGAAATTATTGAAGTGACATAAATTCTAAAGATTTTTTAAAATATAATTTCTCCCAATAAAAGCAATCGAATGAAAATTAGTTGTTTTAAATCGACTAAATAACATATGTGTCATTTACTTCTCTCAGAGTGAAAAAAAAAATATTGCCTCTTCCATCTTTTTTTTTAAACTGAGCTAGAGCTAGACTATGATTTTAGGGGGTGGTGATGGTGCGTCCCCCTTAAATACGCCACTGCATATCAATGGCCTTTGTAGTGTTGTGGCTAGCAAGTAAAGTCAGACAACTACACTATATAACTAGGTTACTTCCCCATAAGATAGTTTTTCTGTATTTTAGATTTTTCAAATGTCCTTCTGATGAACAGTAATCAAAATTCTTCAAATCTAGCTCTACCTTGCGCCATGTAGCCTTACCAGACTCAGAAAATATTATTTATATTTAAATGTTAAATATCGCCTAGACATCGTTTATAAAAAAAAAATACATACGAGGCGAAAAGACAACAGGAAGATAAAACACCAAGCGAAAAGACAACAGGATTGATTGATTATATATTGTTTAACGTCCCGCTCGAGAATATTTCACTCATATGGAGACGTCACCATTGCTGGTGAAGGGCTGCAAAATTTAGGCCTATGCTCGGCTCTTATGGCCATTGAGCAGGGAGGGATCTTTAACGTGCCACACCTGCTGTGACACGGGGCCTCGGTTTTTGCGGTGTCATCCGAAGATAAAACACCAAGCGAAAAGACGACAGGAAGATAAAACACCAAACGAAAAGACGACAGGAAGATAAAACACCAAGCGAAAAGACAACAGGAAGATAAAACACCAAGCGAAAAGACGACAGGAAGATGAAACACCAAGCGAAAAGACGACAGGAAGATGAAACACCAAGCGAAAAGACGACAGGAAGATAAAACACCAAGCGAAAAGACGACAGGAAGATGAAACACCAAGCGAAAAGACGACAGGAAGATAAAACACCAAGCGAAAAGACAACAGGAAGATAAAACACCAAGCGAAAAGACGACAGGAAGATAAAACACCAAGCGAAAAGACGACAGGAAGATAAAACACCAAGCGAAAAGACGACAGGAAGATAAAACACCAAGCGAAAAGACGACAGGAAGATGAAACACCAAGCGAAAAGACGACAAATAAGTGGCTATGGTGGCTGATTTGTGCCATTTACAATTTATCGAAAAGACGACAAAAGGAAAAGACGAGGAAAAGACGACAAAACGATTGATTGATTGGGGTTTTACGCCGAGTTGGCAATATTTCAGCCATTTTACGGCGGTTAACGAAAAAACGATAAAAGGAAAAGACGACAAAACGATAATTAGCAATATAAGATAACAAAACGAAAAGTCGAAAAGACGACAAAATAGAGGCTTAAAGACGACAAATTAAACACGCAAATTAGCGACCTTATTTGTCATCTTTTCGCTTGGCGTTTGGTCGTCTTTTCGCTTGGCGTTTTGTCGTCTTTTCGAGGCTAAAAGACGACAATTCGCGACTTTTCGCCCCGAAATAACGAAAAGACGACAAAACGAAAAGTTGAAAATACAAGTAAAATCCGCAAATTAACGTCCTTATTTGTCGTCTTTTCGCTTGGCGTTTTTATCGTCTTCAGCTTTTCGTTTATTCGATGCAAAAAGACGACAAAATGATAATTAGAGACTGTATCATGTCAATAACATGAAATAAACACTGATAAATCACTTGCCATTTACATACTGATAGAATGCAGAGAAAAGCATTAAATTAATGCAAAATACAAGTAATACAGTTGCTGGAACCGGAGATGTGCACTTACAAAATGTTAGATAGGTCTTTATTCTGATAAATAATAAACCCCACTTGTATCTCTACAAATACAATACGTTGTGACTCCATTATACAGACTGCGACACACACCACCCGTGCCTATCAAGACAACTTCAGTACAGAGATACCGATGTTGAACCTTTTTCTGTATTGAATGCTTGATTGCTCAGGGTTTCTGCAGTTTAAATCAAGAAGCTGATCGTGTATGTACACTGGACATCTGTTTGGATTCACTGCATGTACAATTCAAAATTTATACATGATTATATACAAACATGACTGATATCTGGGTGAAAATAAGGGTATTGTATGCGCAATTCAAGTGAAATGCGCAGTGGAAACCTAAAATCGATTGAATGGCTCCCCCCCCCCCCCCCCTCCCTTTTTAAAGTAGTAGTAAGAAGTAGTTAATGTGTGAAGTGCGGAATTAAAGAATACGTGTAATGACACCCCCACCCACCCCCCCACCCCCCTCCCCCATTGTTTAGGATTTTGAGGCTTGGTTGCGCAGAAGTACCCCAAATCCATTTTTCTTCTCTGAAAACAATTGTATTGGAAGTGTGACGTGGAGTCCGACTGCCCCCTCTTCTCTATCGTCATAAAACGGTGCTCCGTACAAGTATCGCTGTCTCTCCATATCATGAAACGAATTGTTATACTTAAAGGTTCCTGCAATTTGATAGACTTTTTAATTTTTTTTAGTCCAAACCCAGATTATTATTATTATTTCTAATGATGGATTCAGATATTAGCACAATGTCACCGTTGTATGTTTCCACTATATTGTCAACCCAGAATTTTAAATGAGTGGAAATTCATGAATGTTTGTAAGCTACCACTTAACCAGTGATCAATTTTCTTTCCTTTTGTGAAATGACGAATTGTACATCGATGTAGAACTGTCCCTTAATTACCCGAAAAGGGATTTCAGGATTGAGAAAATATGATTTACATGCTTTTACGGATTTTATGTAACATCTCAGGGCGACGTGAACTTGAGTACACGAGATTGATAATGGCGAAATACATGTCCACGCGCTTGCATTCGAATCGAAGCCATTTTGACCAAAATTTTCAAGTTCCATAAGTAAGGCCTAATTTTCCAATTAGTTTTCTATATTTCCCTTTTAAAAGTGTATATAGGTGTCGCGTATCTCACAGGGTCTTATCTTGCGGATTGTGGAAAATTAAAAAAAATTTTAAAAAATGAATAAAGATATGAATCCCTTATAAGACTTCCTTTGGAATCCTCCTGATAACGACGCCGACACGTTTTGATAGTTTACACGAAGGTTGTTCGATATGTAATGTGCATTGTACGATATATATCTCAAAAACATTCAACTTAAATTGTGAAATGAACATTACATCCTTTCAAAGTATTTCCGCGGTTTGAAATACATAATTTCAATCTCTGAATCCATTTCTGAAATGCGTCACGGTCCGCTGATTTATTGTTTGTTTGTTTGTTTATAGCCGCCTGAGCAATTTTTCAGCTATCCGGCGGCAGTCACCATTACCGGATCATCAGATCTTTGAGCCCGACGCTCTAACCACTGCGCCACGCGGGCTTCCGCTGATTTAGGTAGACCTCTGAGGCAATGGATGAGCCAAGGGCTTGTCGGGACTTTTAACGACGGCCAGATAAGAACTTTTTTAAGTTTTGGAAAAAGGAAAAAGTGGAGTTAGATCTGGGGAGTATGGTGGTTGTGGCAAGCGGTAACCTTCTCCGACTTCAAAAATTTTGTTTCACAAGTTCAGATGTATGTGATGGATCATTACCATGAATTAGATGAATATGCCTAAATCCTGACACAGGGCGTCGTTTCTGACAACATTTCTTGAGTTTTTTTAGTATAACATCTCGGTAAAACCAACCTGGAACACTTTTGCACTTCGGCACCGGAATTTGCACGGCTCTACCATCACATGAGAAGAAAATGCAATAAAGAACCTTCTTAGTACCTATGGTTCTTTTGGGAACTACAGGCCTTCTACCGTATTTAGTTACCCATATTTTGTTTCCAATTTTTCTTACTGGTTTGAAATAGTGAACCTATGTTTTGTCGCCAGTAACAATGTTTGCAAATTGTCTTTGATTGAATTTGAAAAAAAAAAATTGAGCAATTGCTTAGCGGTTTGTACTCGTACCCGTTTTTGGTCATCTGTCAATATATGCGGTATCCATCTGGCAGCAATCTATCGTACTTTCAAAATATGCTTCAAACTGAAATGCACCCGCGACAGCGATATGCCAACAGCTTTGGCCTATTATCACTGTCAATTATTTCCCTGACTTTTGAGACATTTGCCTTGCCTGTTACAGTCATAGGTCGGTCAGATTTTGCTGCATCTTTGACGGACTCTGTGCCAGTCTGAAATTTCTTTCTCCACCTACGAACTGTCTCATAAGATACCTTATCAGACCCATAAATTTCTCGCAATTCAGTAAAAATCTGCATCATCGAATGACCGAGTTTTGTGCAAACGTTCATATAAGCTGTAACTTCAATATTCTCAACCCGTTTCCCAACCGTTTTACAACAGTGGTCAACTATTGGCTCTACTGAAATGACTATAAGTTCAAAACTGTGGAGATGAAGGCTCGTGTTTATACCGTTGGGAAGGTATTGAAAATAAGTATTTAAGAGTATCATCATCTACGAAATCGTGCAAAGCATTATCGCGCTGTAGTACAATATACATTACATATCGAACAGACTTAGTGTATTGTTTACGCAGATAGTATCATATCAATACGAGGAACGAAAGTCGCCATCTTTGGAAAAAAGCCCACTCGGTTCAACACCCGATTTTGTTCTCTGAACTAACAATTTATTGGATTATCGTACACGATTCACAGCAAATATGATTTTCCTAAAAGACGATATGCTTGTCGCAGGTCGGAAGAGCTTCGTCCTCTGTTAAGTTAAATATTCCTTCGCGTATTCTTCAACAGTGGTGCACATTATCAATGGCCTCGAGAATTTTAACAAGAGCGAAAACCAAAACCAAAACTTGGGTTTCACAGATTCCTCAGCCAGGCTCTGCCCCCAAACCTAGGGGGATCTACCACTGTGAAAATAAAACGCAATGAACGTTTGGAGATGTAACTTCAATTAAGATAACAATCAACTCCCTATCGGAGCTCGGCTTTCTTTCTTTATCGACTTGTAGCGTTCTTCGTTTTAACTTATAATCTTTCTGAAATCATCGGAAACAAGATTTTCTTGTCAGAAGGTGAGAAATATTGATTAAGGTGGAAATTCTAAACTATTTCTGAAGATCGTATTTTGACTGAGAATCGGTTTTCCGCGTGCCCACAGTGTGTCCGTTGATAATTGCGTTCACAAGCGTTTAAAACATTGTATGTATTGCATGTGGAGGCGAATCTTGGAAATCTCTTTATCGACTTGTCTTAGAGATCATGCCAATGTTTATAGCAAAAACAATGAGGAGAGAGAGAAAGAGAGAGTTAATAGAAACAGAAAGCGAAAGAGGGAAAAAAGAAAACAAAAAAGAAAAAGAGGACGAAAGAAAGAGGAAGACAAAGAGAGAGGGAAAGAAAAAGAGAGAAACATAGAGTGAGAAAAGGGAGACAGAAAAAGAGAGAAACAGAGAGGAAGAAAGAAAACTACAAAGAAATAGAGACAGATAAATAGGGGGTAGAGACAAAGGAAGAAAACCAAATAGAGAGAGATTGTCTTCGCTTTATAATGAGAGCATGAGCGACAGGGTCCTCGCTAGATATAAATCAGTACACTACACATATACCTGTCGCAGTCTCACACAGTTGTCAGAGATAAACTGTTGCTCATCGGTACTTGGTGTAGGGCATGATTGACCTTCATTTATATGTTTTTGTTCACATATTTGTCTTATGTTGTTTTTTTTTTATTCTTGTCCTTTATAATTTCATACCATGTGTAGAAAATACACTGAGGTTTAGTACTATTGTAGTATGTTGTAGTATGTTTTTTCTCTGCAATGTCTCTTTTATTTCTTATTTATATAATCATGTCCACGTGTATGAACATGCATATATTAAAACTAATACTAATTCTCTGTGTGTATATATGTTTTAACGCAGGACCACAATGAAAACTAGTTGTATGCTAATTATGTTATCCTGGGTAAATAAAGGTTATTATTATTATTATTTTTATTATTATTATATGTATAGTCATATATGAGAATGTTAAAATGCTATATATCATTTCATTCCCATCTGGGTATAATGTGTGAATCACATTTGTACACTCCATATGCTTGTGATTTTCGAGACCCATCGACTTTTTATTTCATACGGAGTCATCCGTTACTTATTAGTAAGAGTGGGATTCTACAGTTCAGTTAAATACTGCAGTCATTTATCTCATGATATTGAATTGATGTAGTATTTATCTTTAAAAATCAAGTACAGTATTTGTTTTATTCAAGGGAGTAGCTAAAGTGGGGGTGAGGTGTTCGTTATGCCCACTATTAAGTGCGCTCCCTCCAATACTTCTTGTGAAATTAGTCTACATTGGAGTAAAAAAGTTGGTCGACTCTGCTGGATGCGGGATTTTTTCTCTAATTAGCTTTGATCAGCAAGCTTAGAATCTCCCCAGATCCCGACCGAATGTGTGATGTTATTATTGAATTTATATGAAAGCCTCCACGTCCGTACGGAAACAGAACACCGCAGCTGTGTGAGGGAGACCTAGATTTCTTCGTAAATATCAATGAAGTTACGATAAAATGAGGGAATCGTCTGTGTACACCCCATCCCTAACACACGTTATAATATAATATAACATAGTGTAATATAATATATGATACAGTATATTTGTTTGTTTGTTTTACGTCCCGTCGAGAATTTTTCACTCATATTGAGACGTCACCAGTTGTAGGTGAAGTACCACAAATTTAGACCTATGGTTAGCGCACAGGGCTGTAACAGTGAGGTTTCTTTAACGTGCCAACACCTACCGTTACACGGGACCTCCGTTTTTAAGGTCATATCCGAAAGACCCTTGATTCTCACTTCTAAATGCCGAACGTTTGATGAAGGAGCAATCACTACCTATTTTTCGTCTTAAGTTTGACGCGGCCATGGCACGAGCGGAGCTCGAACGCACGACCTCCCGGTTACGAAGCGAACACTCTAACCACTGAGCTACCACGACCCGTGAATATGAAATAGTATAATATGGTATAGTATAATATAGTTTATGATATAGTATAATGATTGGCTGATTTTTGTTTTCCGCCGCACTCAACAATTTTTCAGTTATCTGGTGGCGTCTAGTTTTTGTAGGTGGAGGAGAGAACCCAGATACAATGTACCCGGGAAGAGACCACCGATCTTCCGAAAGTAAACTGGCAAATTCTCACATATATCGGCGCCAGCGACAATCGAACCCGCGCCGACTAGAGGTGAGAGGCCTTGTGATTTTGAGCGCGATGCTCTAACCACTCGGTCCCCTAGTATAATGATATAATATAGTATATGATATAATATAATATGGTGTAGTATAATATGATATAGTATATAATATATATTATAGTGTAGTGTAATATATAATAAAGTACAAATAGAGTATAATATAATAATGATTGAACAGTCGCCGGATAGCTGAAAAATTGCTCAGGCGACTATAAATAAAAAACAAACAAACAAACAATAATGATTGATTATTTATTGTTTAACGTCCCGCTCGAGATTTTTTCACTTATATGGAGACGTTGTTAAGTTGTCAGTTATGTCTTTGTAAACATGTATACCATAAGATGTATGTCTTCAGCAATGAAGAATATATTATACACTTTATTATATTATACCCGGATCCGGATTGTTAGAATAGATCCCCATTACCCCTTGCTTGTCGTAAGAGGCGGGGTCTTTATCGTGCCACATCTGCTGTGACAAGGGACCTCGGTTTTGTGGTCTCATCCGAAGGACCACCCTATTTAGTCGCCTTTTACGACAAGCAAGGGGTACTGAGGATCTATTCTAACAACTCGGATCCCCACGGGGATATAATATAACGTGGTATGGTATAGTATAATATAGTATAAGGTAATGTAATATAGCATAGTATAATGTCGGATTTATAATATAATATAATATTGAGACTTCGCCAGCTGTAGGTGAAGTACCACAAATTTAGACCTATGCTTAGCGCTCAGGAACGTAACAGTGAGGGTTCGTTAACGTGCCAACGCCTACCGTGACACGGGACCTCCGGTTTTATGGTCATATCCGAGAGACCCGTGATTCTCACGTCTACATGCCGAGCGTTTGGTGAAGGAGCAATCACTACCTATTTTTTGTCTTAGGTTTGACGCGGCCATGCCACGAGCGGGGCTCGAACTCACGACCTCCCGGTTACGAAGCGAACGCTCTAACCACTGAGATACCGCGACTGGGGTCAGTGTTATGATATGGCTGCCTCAATGGCAGAGTCAAAAAATGGAGTTGAAAATCAAATTTTAGAGAAAGAGAGCAGAGCTCTTCGCACTGTTTTGGTCATGCTCTAAACATGGTGGTGACGTCTCAATATGAGTGAAAAATTCTCGACGGGACGTAAAACAAACAAACAAACAATAATTTATTAAAGGAATATTGAATTTAGTCAAGGTATCAGTGATTGCAGAAACGATTGTGTCGGCTTTAATGTCGTCGACTTCATAGAAGTCAACAAAAATTCAGTGTGACACAAACTGGACATAACGAGTTGTTCTCTATTAAAAATGTCAGTAGTCTCCTCAGCCATTAGGGTTAGAAATTTTCATAACATTTGTAAGAGCTTGATTGACCATAACTTTAAGTGCATCGTTTTGTACGGAAACATGTTTGTCAGTTTTTCTCTGAATACATGCCTGCAAAACAGGATCACTCTCTGTCTGCAGTTTAACCATCACATAAAATTAAAAGAACTCTCGTTTCCCCCTGATTGGAATATTTTATTTTGCTACATATTTTAAACTCCCAACTATTTTCAGGAAACAATCTCTGTTGTCTTTTTTCTGTCCCTAGTATTGTTTACTGAGAGATTTCCCAACAACTTTCATTACCTTTTGAAGTGTAAACGATCTCTCAACTGCTTCTCTATGACACTTACTATTGGCATTGTAGTAGCCTTGATTATTGGATTCTCGAGATTATACAACGATTCTATAACCCATTACATGGACAACACATGACTGCATTCAGACTCAGTTTTAATCGAGCGCGATAACTCTAAACAACATACAATACAAAGTTATGGTTCTTACTTATGATCAGTACATTCCCCCTTTTCTTAAATTTTCACTTAAACCAAATTATTTTGAATAAAAATGTCAATACTGAAAAGGATGTTTTTCTTTTAAGTTCAATTCACTGAAATGAATTACATTAAAAATTTAACAGTTTTTTTTTCTTTTCAACACAGTTCATAAAATTTACACATTATGTCAAAACATAGTTTTGAAACTAATTGGTAGCCTACGTTCCCGAACTGGTCATGTATGCAGAAAGTATCCACAGTCGGTCGCGATTTTAGGGTCTTTTATATCATTGATCTTAGGGACGTTTGCATCATCTACGTCAGTCGCTTCATCTGTTTCGTTAAGTTGAATATCACCATCGAACTCCAGATTTTTTACTTGCTTTACGTTCCTGCGATATGTACCTCCATGTGGTGCTTTCAGCAGAACTTCGTTACCTGTTCGTTCAATGACTTTGTATGGTGTTGTTTCAAAAGCAGGTGAAAGTTTTTCTTTTGGCTGTTGGTCTTCAACTTGTACTTGACTGTGTTTTGCGTTTCTACTCTTCTCTGCATGTTGTTTCTCTTTCTTTTTCATCCAGTCTTTAACTCGGATATCTTCCTTCCCTCTCTCTGGAAGGCTGGGAATCTTTGTCTTCACTGGATATCGGAAAATAAGTTTGTTCGGCGCAACTCCAGTTACTGTGTGCGGTGTGCTTCTATAGGCTGATAGGAATTTTGGTAACTCCTTTCTCCAATCCTTCCCTTCAACATGAGCTGTCCTAATAGCTTTTAATAAGGTCTTATTCTGTCGCTCCACCTCTTCATTAGCTTTCGGCCAATAAGGTGTTGATGTTTCATGGGTGATGCCGTACTCATCTAGAAACTTTTCAAATTCTGTAGATCGAAATTGAGCTCCGTTGTTACTCCTTGGACCGTCAGGAATATCATATCGAGCAGATGTCTCCTCCAGACATTCGATGATTTTGACTGATCCTGTGTTCTTCAAAATAAAAGTGTCAAAGAAACGGCTATAATACTCCACATACACCAATACTGATTCTCCTGTTGGAAAATGTCCCATTAGATCGATTGCTGTAGCTTGCCATGGATAATCTGGAAGCACTTTACGGCGTAAAGGTTCAGGTGACGACGGACACCCCGCTACTTGACATGCGTAACATTTCTTGCAAATGCGTTCAGCATCACTGTCAATCTTTGTCCACCAGACTTTCTCTCTGAGTCGTTGTTTCGTTTTAGTGATTCCTTGGTGTCCCTCATGAGCAGCGGCTAAAACTTTCTCTCTCAAGCTGGTTGGAATCACCATACATGTACCTCTGAGGATAACGTTTCCTCTACTGCACAGTTCCTTTGTGACAGCTATGTAGCTTTTCGCACAATCCGTCCAATTTCCAGTCTGTAAAGCTTCTTTAACTCTGTGTAACTCGAGATCTCCAACAGACTCTTTCTCCACATCCTGAATCGTCAAGGTTACTGCTTGCAGAGCTACGAATCTTACAAAATCCTGAGACATTTGACTGGGTGATTGATTGGTTGATTGGGGTTTTACGCCATGTTGGCAATATTTCAGCCATTTTACGGCGATTAAACAACTGAAACATGGTTGCTTATGAAAGCTGAAGTTTTCCTGATGGCCCTCAGTGAGCCTACTCTTTTTCTAAAATCAAGGAAACGATCTTTTACGTACCAAGGGGGTTGTAATCCTTGGAACGGGGCACCCTTTAACGTCCCATCCGACGGACTTAAAAGTTAAAAATCGTAAACAGGTAAAAATACATATGATTTTGTGTATATGAATAGGTTATATTGTAAAGGATCAAATTTTTCTGTAAAAGTAGCATTCTTGTAAATATTTTATAATAAGATGATAGTCAATATTTGTAAAAAATTGATACATTGATTGCACATTATTAAAAAGTCTATTTCGTTTGGGTGCAAAATCACTACATTCCAAAAGAATGTGTTGTATAGTTAATGGACAGTCACAAGATACACATTCAGGTTGAAGTTCTCTGTTTAATAAATAGGAGTGTGTCAATTTTTAATGTCCGATGCGTATTCTTGAAATAATAACTTCGTCCTGGTGTTTCATTACAATGTTACACGATTTGTTTACTTTGTTTTGAATAGAATACAATTTACTTCTGTCACAGAAATCCCAATATATTTGCCAAAGAGCATTTACATATAGTTTTATGTTATATTTCAAATCTGTGTAGGGAATTTTAAAATGTACAATATCGTTTTGTAGTGCATTCTTTGCCTCTTTGTCTGCTTTGTTGTTACCATGGATACCACTATGACTAGGAATCCAGCAGAACTCAACTATTTTATTTTGTTTAGTTAGAAGATAATACTGGTTTAAAATGTCTAAAATATATGGATGATCAATATTGATATTACTTACAGACTGTAGACAAGATAGGGAGTCTGAGAATATAGTGAAGTATTTGTCCTTAGAAATTTTAATGTACTCTAACACAAGTTGGATAGCCTTTGCTTCAGCGGTATAAATTGTTGCTTCATTTTGGAGTCGTTCTGAGAATACATTGTTATTGATTACTGCAGCAGCAGCAACTTTATTTTGGTCTTTCGAACCGTCTGTATAAATATCAGTTGTAGAATGTTTAGATTGTTTTAGTTCGGATAACTTTTGTTTGAAAATAGCGGAATTTGTTTAAGATTTTTTACATTCAGAAAGTGAAGTGTCAACTTTGAGTTTTAGTAATTTCCATGGTGGTATTTCTGAACGTGATGAGGGTTTTATGATGTCCATAGGTAAGTCAGAATCATGTAAATGTTTTTTGACTCGGAGACCAATTGGTTTTATACAGGTCTTAGTTTTTTCATACAAATCTTCAAACTGTGGGTGGAAAACGCAGTTAAATGCAGGGTTGTCATTGTTAGCTTTTAATTTAACAACGTATTGTAAGATAAGTTTTATTCTACGTAGATCTAGAGGTGGTTCGTTTGTCTCAACATACAAACTATCTACAGGAGAGGTTCGAAAAGCTCCTGTGCACAGTCGAAGTCCTTGATGGTGGATTGCATCAAGTGCTTTAATGTAGGATGTTCTTGCCGCTCCATATACTATACAGCCGTAGTCTAATTTAGACCGAATTAGAGAGCGATACAGATGTAGAAGAGTATTCTTATCTGCTCCCCATTTTGTGTTTGCAGCAACTTTTATTATATCAAGGGGTTTTGTACATTTCTCTTTGAGCATTGCTATATGCGGAATAAAAGTGAGTTTATTATCAAAAATGACACCTAAGAACTTAATCTCTTTTACAACTTTAATTGGAGTGCCATCTAATTCCAACTGCGGATCATCGTGGTGTTTCCGTTTAGAACAGAAATGCATACACGCCGTTTTAGTTCTGGAGAATTTAAAACCATTTACATCAGCCCAGGTTTGGATTTTGTTTAGACATAACTGTAATTTACGCTCGATAGAATTCATATTTTGTTTATAACAGAGAACAAAGTCATCGACATATAGACTTCCATGAAAGTCGTTTTTAAGTACTTCAGCGAGACTGTTTATTTTTATACCAAATAATGTAACTGATAAAAGACTTCCTTGTGGCACACTCATTTCTTGTTCGAAATTGTCTGAAAATGTAGATCCTAAGCGAACATTGAAATGCCTATTACTTAAAAATTTCTTAATGAAGTTTGGTAAATGGGTTTTAAGACCTATGTTATGAAGATCTTTTAAGATACCGTATTTCCATGTGGTATCGTATGCCTTTTCTAAATCAAAAAGAAAAAAAAAAAAGAAAAAAGAAAAAGAGAGACGACGTGCTCTTTCTTGACAAAGGCATCTCGAATATACGTTTCAAGTCGTATTAACTGGTCGACCGTGCTTCGATTTTTCCTGAAGCCACATTGTATATCAGTTAAAATGTTATTAGTCTCAAGAAACTATACTAAGCGTTCGTTGATCATCCGTTCCATGGTCTTACATACGCAGCTTGTTAAGGCTATTGGTCTGTAATTATTAGGATCTGAGTGATCCTTACCAGGTTTTGGAATGGGAATAATAGTTGCCTGTTACTAGAAAGATGGGAAGTTACCATTTTCCCATATCATATTAAAGATTTGCAGAAGACATTCTTTGGTAGGTTTAGGAAGGTGTTTTATGATTTGATAATTGATCTGGACCGGACCTACAGATGTATCATGCGATTTTTCTAGAGATTTTATTGTTTGTTTGTTTGTTTTACGTCCCGTCGAGAATTTGTCACTCATATTGAGACGTCACCAGCTGTAGGTGAAGTTCCACAAATTTAGACCTATGCTTAGCGCCGTAGCAGTGAGGGTTCTTTAACGTGCCAACGCCTACCGTGACACGGGACCTCAGTTTTTAAGGTCATATCCGAAAGACCCGTGATTCTCACTTCTTAATGCCTAGCGTTTGGCGAAGGAGCAATCACTACCTATTTTTCGTCTTAGGTTTGACGCGGCCATGGCACGAGCGGGGCTCGAACTCACGACTTCCCGGTTACGAACCGAACGCTCTAACCACTGAGCTACCGTGACCGGTCTAGAGATTTTAGTTGTTTGTTTGTTTGTAATTCATCATAAGTAAATGGTTCGTTATAATATTCATTGTTTTCAGATGTAAAATCCAAAGTTTTCCGTTCTTCTGTATTCTTGTTTGAGATGAAATTTGGGCTCATGTTGTCTTTTGATGAGTTTTTAGAAATAGTATTCGCTATATTGTTAGATATATCTTTCTTATCTGTGATTATTTGATTTCCTACCTTCAGATGTGGATATTTTTTACCGGGATCTTTTCCTTTTATTTTCCTTATTGCATGCCAAACTTTATTTATAGGACTATGCGAATTTAGACTTGAAACAAATGTTTTCCAGGATTTTCGTTTACTTATATTTATGGTTCTACGAGCCTTTGCTCGATATATGCGAAAATTATTCAGATTTAAAGAAGAAGGCGATCTATTGAATAGTCTGTCTGCTTACAAATTGTACCACATTGGATGTACAAGTCTACATCACACATATTTCATTCGAAGACACATCGTAGTCCTTGAACGGCTTTATTAGCTGATTATGACAAAATGCATTGCAAACAGGCATAAATGTGCAGCAATGAGGAATACTAGCTTAACTTTGCAGTTCTGCAGATTTTGTTGCATTACCAGTTACTCTGCATTCATCTGAAAGCGAAGTCTCATTCAAAAAAATAGCATCAATAATGCCCTTTCCGACATTTTGCCTGAAAGTTCAGCGTTCAAATACCATTTCTCATTATGAACCAGTTCAAATAAAGTTATAACTTGCATATCAACATGGTGCTTTTCACATCCAAATACTGAAAGTGAAAGTGAGCTGTAAAAAAAATTACAATCACCTAATACTCTCACTGGAGTTTGACCTTAAGGAGCGTCGGAAGGATAGAAGGTCAAAGAGTGATCGTCTTTGAAAATCTTGCTTTCAAAATCACTCTGAGATACGGATGGTAAACATACAACCTTTATGCTTTTCTTTTTTCAACAAGACGAGGAATTTCAATGTCGTCCATCCTTTCGTTGATGCATTCAGAGCTTCGCATAGTATTTTCTCGAAAAATGATACTCTGAATGTGCCATCCATTGTGAACCGCTATCTTTCAGTTCAGTATCAATCACGAAACATAAATAAGGACAATAAAAAAGGTATAAACGAAATTCTATCGATGTCAAAATAAAGAAAATTTAGTCTGATAATAATCAATATGACGGGACGAATGACGTATACGCCCTACAATGTAATATTTAAAGGTAGATTTAGAATGATACTGCTCAGGTTAATATTTTTCCGGATTAAACCGCTTAGTGGTGCAATTTAAATGATTGATTGATTATTTGTAGTTTTACGATCTGCTTGAGAATCTTTCACACATATAGAGACATCGCCATTGCCGGTGATGGTCTGCAAAATTTAGGCCTATGCTCGGTGCTCAGGACCTTTCAGCATGGAGGAATCTATATCGTGTCACACCTACTGTGACACGGGGCTTCAGGTTTTTTGATCTCATGATCCGTAAGTCGCCTCTTACAACACGCACTGGGATACCGAAGACCTATTCCAGCCCGGATTCCCACGGGCCCCATTAAGTCACCTCTTAGTTACAGCATGCAAAGGAATGCTGAGGACCTATTCTAACCCGGGTCCCCCACGGGCCGTGCAATTTAAATGGCATAAGAAATTGATTAATAACAACAATGTCATGAACCTTATTTTCCTACAGTTTAAATGAAATGGCTGATTTAACGAACAGTGATCAATGTCATAAATGTAAAATGAGATCAGAGAACTGAGCTGACTCTCTGCCAAAAACGCTATTTTTATTGGGGGGGAGGGGAGGGGGTAAGCCCCAATTTTCAATGCCTGTATTTTGTCTATTTTTGCAAGCAAAGTGTGTGTGTGTGTGTTTGGGGGGGGGGGGGCTACTTGCCCCCTAGATAACTAGACAGGGGTATCGACCCCCTCTTTGGTTGAACAATTTGTAACAAAGAAAGGTAAAATTTTTGCCACTTTAGGGTTTTCATCACTCCCCTTTGGAGCCGGAAAATGTACGTACTATTGATTGTAAAGCTCCTTTAAAATTTTCTGGATCCGCCCCTGGTATACTCACCTTGTACAGGGAGGAAACATGACTATAAGTCATTTTCTTCTATTATATTATATATGTCTTTTAATGTTTTTTATCGACTTGCAACGACAATTTTAAGGGCTGTTCAACCGTCAATTCCCTCCACGTGACTACACGATACACCACGTGACTACACGATTCACCACGTGACTTCACCATGATGGACACCTATAGTTGACGGTCTAAATTCTTGTCCTGATTTACTAAATAATTCAAAAATTGTCCAAGTAACAGTAAAATTTTAAGTACGAGTACCAGTCTTTTGTGTGTACTGTACAAAATGTCAGGGAGTCACAGGTCGCATTGAAATTTACATGATTATGACCCTAAATATATCTTCAAAGGACAGTCAATTTAGCCGGCACTGTGTCAAATCACTGTATTAAATCTCTAATAGCTACAATTTCATATGACCCAGGCAAAGCAAAGCCATTTCTTCGTTTTTTCGCTAAGTTTTCAATAAATGTTGTACTTTCAAATACTCGTATAATAAGCTATACAGACAATTGTAGAAAATTTTAAGGGGGAAAATATTATACGTGGGTCGTAAATTGCGCGAAATGACATTGAAAATTTGAAAATATTGAGCAGTACTAATGATTCGAATGTCGGAAGGCCTGTGTATATAGTGGAGTGCCTATCAGTAGTACATTACCACACTGGTTGTGTGTAAATAGCAAATGATGAAGTGGCAGTGGCGAAGACGAGTTTCCTTGCATGCTTTGTATAAAACATTCTCTCTCGCACACAGTGTTATAAACGGGATCATTTAACTTGATATAGCCTAATAACGCATATTACGACAAAGATAAGAGAATAACACAGCGCAGATTATATCACACGGTCAACTAATTGCAACACATTTCTGCCAATTTATCGCTCATCGGAGGTTATGAATTTTATCGTGTCTGATCGCACAGCTAGACTCGATCAACGGCAACACTGTAGCTTGTGTTCTATGATGATGGTGTTCGGTAAACTTCGGATATTTCCGGAGAGAAGCACGTTTTACTCACTTCATTTAATGTTCAGCGTCCCATAGTTACGTGCCGGCTTGTATTTTCACTCCCATTCTAGAAACTGACATGGATGGTAAATATTTCTCAGGCTGGTATTATTGAAGAGTTTACATTTGGAAATATACAGAAATTCGCCTAATGGTCTTGAAGAATCTCAGGGAGATTTAATTAGTTATTCTCAGCACGAACAAAAAGTAAGTCAACTTTTTTTGTCTCTTTTCCGCTCGCTGCCTGGACTGACTGTCCGCGGTATTGATTTTTGTGAATGTAAAATATGTCTATTTCGTGAGAACTGCAATATACACGCAATATTTATTACGTCAAATCAATACAAATCAAGTCTCACGTCCAGACTGCTTCTGATGAGAAAATGAAATCATGATGACCCAGTGTGTTGATTTAGACATGTATTAAGTTTGTTGGTTTCTTGATTGTTCTCTCTCTCTCTCTCTCTCTCTCTCTCTCTCTCTCTCCTGCTGTGTCCTTTCATAAACAAAATATTTTTATATAATTATTCAATGGAAACTAAATACATATTTACGAAGTTGTTATTAATACACACTAAATTAGTGTCAACTTTGTGTTAATTCATGGCTGAGTTGGTTTCGTAGCCATTTTATGTAAAATAGAGTGTATGTTTTCTTCTGTCGTGTTTCATTAATCGCTGCCCAGTCAACTCAATACAACAAACTATATATATAAAAGCATTTTCTTGTTTTCTTCATTTTTCGATAACAAATATAAACTGAATAAATAAGCTTGCTGCTTTTTTATATTTCCTTTGGTGTGCTCTTTGATCTTCTTATTAATTGATTGAAAACGTTTTAAAATCTTTCAAAATACATGTACCAACTAATTCGTGCGTATTTCCGGCTGCGCAGATGGGTCAGTGTCATTTATTTGATCCCTATCTTTTAACGACGTCCATGGGCTGTAAGGGTACAATTCCGACGTGGGAAATCCTCTATTTTCTTGGATTTTATGTCCAGAGAGGAAATACTTCCGCCTAAAGGAAATAGTTCTTCATTCAGGGGTTCTATAATTAATTATGCTTAATTAATGATCCCCATCAGAGAGCTGCGTGTTCTATTTATCGTTATTGATTTCACGGCATGTGGAATAAATATTTCAACGAAACTATTCATTACTTAGAGAGAGCATAGTTTACGACCGGAAACGATCTAAGCAGGTTGTTTAATCCAATATCCGGAATCTTTAAGGTCCGAGGCTACATGCCACAAATATTTACTAGGTCAGTTAATGATACAGATTGGTCTGTGTACTTTACGTTGGTCGTTTGCCCACTCATGCGTAAATGTGTGAGTATAAAAATCTGAATGTTAGTTTATGAATGGCATATTGATTTTTATCTAAATTGTATTTTTCTAAATATGACAATGGAATACCAAGCTACGGAGTAATCATGAATTGATTGCAAATTGATTTATACTTTCCATTTGGTGTGCACATTAGGTTTTACTAATGTTTAAATAAATAAGTAAATTTTATTTTCAGTCGGCGCATAGATGCATTTGATAATAAACATGACTTTGGATAGGCATTTTAACCGACGCATGAAGACGAGGATGAAAGATAAAACTTTGTAAAATTGCACAAACATTTAGTTTCAGACTCTAGATTTGTAAAACCGCATGGTCAATCCCCAGAAAGTGATTAAGCATGGCATTTTCAAAACACACTCTTCTTAAAACATTGTTTTTTTCACAAATCCGTACAGTTGACTAGCCAATCTGTTCGTCCGTAGACAACGGTAATTTGTTGGCATGGTTCATAGTTTTGAACACGTTTTTACTTCTCCGATATTTGCCACGTGACATAGTGTACAACGTTCCGACAGTGACCTCATAATTACTGAATTTTTCAAAATGTCTGGTGTTCGATGAAACAAATTAGCCAAGTTATTCTGCATCAACTTTCTTTGTGTCGAAGAATACAGAAACTGACATTTATTGGGAGTGAAATGAACGCGCCGCCGTGGCGAATCAATTTCATTCATAGGTTGTGTTTGGGGGAATTTTATGAATGAAAAAATGGACCTTCATAGTAATAGAGGCGCCATTATATGTACCGCCTCTCTTAAAGGTTATTGCTGAATTCGTACTCAATGTAGATCTAATTCTTACAGAATGTCATGATGTTACATGTAAATCTGACTCTCACTGAATGTCACAAAATATTGCTGTACTTTAAAGTTGCCTAGATGCAAAGGTGTGAAAAATGTTTATGGTGTAATTATTTCTGAATTACATCGTTTCAGGGTAAAAGACATAATTCAATATTTCGCAATTTTTATTGCAAATTGATAAAAGGTACGATGTGGGGAAATGGGGGAAAAATCAATGAACTTCAAATTAATGTCAAAGCTGTGTAGTTGAGCATGGCACAGCACTCCGTCTTTTTTTGTTTTTAAAAACAGAAGAAAAACTCGCCTTTATATGCTTCTCAGCGATGATTAACGAGGTTCCTGCTATTCAAACACAAAGCTAATTGCCGATGAAAAATACGCTAAAGTCAAGGTGCATGTTGTCGAGAAACGATTTTAACAGCCCTCAAAATTTACAACTCTGTCTATTGCCAGACGCATGAAGAAAATTACACGTTAAACCATCTGGGTGCAATTTACGCTTGTAAAATAAATTATGAACTAAAGATCGAGTTGAAACAGGCGAGGTCTTGATGAGAGAAAACTGAAACGGATTTCAAACGAACGTTCTGTCTGTTTCGCTGCAGGAGTGCAACTTCTTAATTAACATGTGCGACACCTGCGACGTGTTTATCCGCTCCTTTCTAAATGTAAGCGTAAGGAAAGTTCAGTACTGATACTTTCAAAGACAGCATGAATATTTACCTCAAAACTAATGTACACTGTAAATTCACATGTATGAAAAATAATAAATAAATAAAAAGATATGGAAAAAGATTTAGAAAAATTGAATTTTTACGTCAGTTTGACCGATGAGAAGTTCCGCTTGACCTGCTCCTAACCCTGGTCTGCAAGGAATTGAACACGTGTTGTATGAATTGGTAAGACAAATAGTGATAAGTGAATAAAACTCAACTTTTCCCGGCTAATTCCCGGGATTATAACATTATATTAACCGGTAACGTACTATGATAATACCATTATAATTATTTACCGGTAACTTAATATGAAGATAGTATTATATATTTACCGGTAACTTACTACGATAATAACATTATATTTACCGGTAAATTACCATGAATCTAACATTATACTATAAAGTAATTTACTAAAATTATAACATTATATTTACCGGTAACATACTATGATAATTACAGTGTATTTACCGGTAAAGTACTAATATGATAATAACGTAATAAAATATTAACCAGTAATTACGATAATAACATTATATTTACCGCTAACTTACAATGGTAATAACATTATTTTCTGACGGACTTTAAAAACGCAACACCTGATAATTTTATATATTATAACTTTGTTCATATATCTAATAAAGAAATTCATAGTGGTATATTATAAACCATATTATCTGAACACTATTTTTTTTTGTTTTTTGAACATCATATTATTCACAAAGAGGCTACATTTGAAATGAATGTCAATGAGGTGTGCGTCAAAAATGTGGTTTTGTTCACTAGTACCGGGTATGGCCTCCATTAGCAGTGATGACGGCGCGAAGGAGACGTGGCATTGATTGACAAACATTTCGAATGGTCCTCTGAGGAATATTTTGCCATTCCTCCAACAAGGCTCTCCCTAATTCTTGCACATTCTGAGGATGAGACTGGCGGCTGCGCACACTTCTCCCCAGCTTGTCCCACAAATGCTCGATTGGAATCAAGTCTGGGAACATAGCGGGCCAATCAAGGACGTCAATGGCGTTTGTTTGAATAAAGTTTTGTGCCAAACTTGCCGTATCTGCGCGCGCATTGTCCTGTTGGAAAATTAACCTATTTCCTTGCCCATGCTGCTGCATTAATGGTGCTAAAACAGGCTGCAGAATTTCTTCCACATACCTCCTAGCAGTGAGGGTTCCATTTAAAACGACCAGTTGTGACCGAAAATTGTGGTTAATAGCACCCCAGAACGTGACGCCTCCCCCTGCAAACCTGTCGCGCTCGAGAACACAATTGTCTGCAAAACGTTCATGTAAACGACGGTAAACTCTACATCTGCCGTCTGCGTTGTTAACGTTAAATCTGGACTCATCTGAGAAGACAACATAAGACCAATTTTGACGTTGAGTCAGATACTGCCTTGCCCATTGCAGTCTGTGCCGTCGGTGATGCGGTTTAAGCTGTAGCCCTTTATAAGGTCTTCTACAACGGATCCCTTGGCGATTCAAAATTCTGGAAACGGTTCTAGGATGAATAGGCCTTCCATGACGTCCAATGATTTCTCTCGCCGTGGTCGCAGCGGCCGTAAACCTATTGCGCAGATGACGTTGCCGTATGAACGCTTGTTACCGTGGCGTTGTCACAAACGGTTGACCAGGTCTTTAGCGGTCATTTAGGGATCCTGTCTGATGGAATCGAGACAACAACCGGATAACTGTACAAGGGTGGACATTAAAACGCCTTGCAACCTCACGCTGACTAACGCCTGCTTGCAGCATACCAAGTGCCTGAATGCACATTTCATTGCTTAAACGCGCGGCATAGTCTTCGTTTTTAATTTTTTCTGTTAGTGGTGTCTATGCTTTCACCAACAAAGTTGTTTTATCGCGAAAAACTCTATTACCTTTCCACTTGTTTGAAAAAAAGCTCTGAAAATTTCGTGCGATGCTACTCACAACGCGCAAACAATGAACACAGGTAACTCGAGAGATGGATTTTAAAAATCAATACGATGTATGTTGGGTAAATTTTGCAATAAAAAAATAAAAGTTTTATATGTAATGTTTTCAATGAATAATAAAAAAAAAGTGTGTTGAGTTTTTAAAGTCTATCAGTATATTACTTAAAAATTTACTATCATTATATAACATTATATTTACCGGTAACTTACTGTGATAATAACATTGTATTCACTAATAATTTTCTATGAAAATAACACATTTACTAATAACTTACATTGATAATAAACCCGGTGAGGATCCGGGTTAGAATAGATCCTCAGTATCCCTTGCTTGTCGTAAGAGGCGACTAAATGGGACGGTCCTTCGGATGAGACTGTAACAACCGAGGCCCCATGTCACAGCAGGTGTGACACGATAAAGATCCCTCCCTGCTCAAAGGCCATAAGCGCCGAGCATAGGTCTACATTGTGCAGCCTTGCACCGGCAATAGTGGCGTCTCCATGTGAGTGAAAAATTCTGAGAGGGACGTTAAAGAACATATCATCAATCAATGATAATAACATTATATTTACCGGTAACTAACCATGATAAAACAATGCATTTACTAATAATTTATTGTAATAATAGCATTATATTTACTACTAACTTACGATGATAACAACATTATATTTTCTAATAACTTACAGGGCCTCCCTGGCCGAGTGGTTAGAGCTCAAAATCACAAGGCCACTCACCTCTAGTCGGCAACCAGACAACTGAAAAATTGTTGAATGTGGCGGAAAACAACAAGCAATCAATCAATCAAACTAATAACTTGCCATGATAATAACATTAAATATTTACCGGTAACTTACGATGGTAATAACATTAAATTTACCGATAACTTTCTTTAATTATAACATTATATTTTTCTTTTCATATCGAGATATTTTATGGTTAGAATTTTTTTCATATGAAATTTGCATTTAGCACTTTCATTTTGCATGCTTATGAAGTCCGGGGGTGTGGCGTTTTTATTCATTATTATTTGCTTTAAACCGTAAATCTTTACGACCAGTCATAAGTTTCCTATAGAGGTCAGTTTAATCATAACATATAATAAAATTCTCCTATAGAGGTCAGTGTAATTATCATACATAATAAGATTCTCCTATAAAGTTCAGTTAAATTATCATACATAATAAGATTCTCCTATAGAGGTCAGTTGAATTATCATACATAATAAGATTCTCCTATACAGGTCAGTGTAATTATCGCACATAAGATTCTCCTATAGAGGTCAGTTCAATTATCATACATAATAAGATTCTCCTATAGAGGTCAGTTTAATTATCGCACATAATAAGATTCTCCTATAGAGGTCAGTTTAATTATCATACATAATAAGATTCTCCTATAGAGGTCAGTTTAATTACCATACATAATAAGATTCTTCTATAGAGGTCAGTTTAATTATCATACATAATAAGATTCTCCTATAGAGGTCAGTTTAATTATCATACATAATAAGATTCTCCTATAGAGGTCAGTTTAATTATCATACATAATAAGATTCTCCTATAGAGGTCAGTGTAATTATCGCACATAAGATTCTCCTATAGAGGTCAGTTAAATTATCATACATAATAAGATTCTCCTATAGAGGTCAGTTTAATTATCATACATAATAAGATTCTCCTATAGAGGTCAGTGTAATTATCATACATAATAAGATTCTCCTATACAGGTCAGTGTAATTATCACACATAAGATTTTCGATTTATATACAGGGCATCATTTAAAAAGGCGACATATCTTAAACAACTGTATTATATCGGGAGTCTTGACGAACAGTGTGTAATATCATCATAATGACTGACTTCCTGTTAAAACATGAATGAAAATATAAATATCAGCAATATTTGTTTATTCCACTTATAATCGCCTAGCTGGGTAGATCAGTTGGTGAACGTGTCAACTACTGATCCGCAGATTGCGGGTTCGAGTCCAGCAGGGGTTCTTTTTGTGCTTGTGTGTTTTTAATTGCTGTCTAGTGAAATTGCATTTTTTGTCTAAAAAAGTTTTCAATTTCAAAACATTGCACATATCCTTCACTTTCCATCCATATCTAATTTCACTGGTTTGTTTTTCCTCATTAAGGAAGCTCGCTAAGGTTTCCACAACAAAACATCGTTAAATGTTTGATTAATTACATTTTTTTTATATTTTAACTGAGATTGGCACTTTTATTTGATCGCATAAGTTTTTAATTTCACAGAGTTTACAAGTATTAAAAAATGATGACTCTCGGGATGACTCATCAATGTTGTCTATAAGTTTACGCCTAGTGACGTCATATGTACATTCTTTCTTGCATTTAGCCGACTGTCTTATCAGTGTTAATTGCATGCAGTTCTGTTCAGCCTACTCACTCAGTAACCATGTAATGATGCATGAGATGGACGGATGAATTGTGAATGGTATATTGAATGTTGACCAGTAAATGAATGTATTGTAAATTATATAATTTTGAATGTGGACCATTAAATGAATGAATTGGATAATATATTGACTGTCAAGAAAATCCTCATAAAATGAATATACCATCCTCCGACCAAGTATGATTACAAGTGCTTTTGGAGTGGAGCGAGTTTTGATATATACTACATCTATTTGGAGTGGAGCGAGTTTTGATATATACTACAGTGTATATCTATTCGTTTTCTCGTCTTGTTCTACAATAAGTAGCTAAAACAAGCATGTTTAAAACATGATCCCAAGTAATACAGTTTGTGTAGAGGTGTGCAACATATAAGCAGAGACCAATCTCTTACGAAAACGTAACTGTATTAATTCAAGTAATTCATGCCCATGGTATTGTACTAGAAGAAATAAATAAATAAAAACAAACAAACAAAAAACAATAAACAATGCTGCAGTGTTAAGGTTTATCATGTCTCGTTTATTTCTCTATTACTTAAGCACTCATTAGCATGTCGGAGTAGTGAGATTAATCTGCAAAATCTGTTTTTATTATTATGAAAACGGGTGAAGATAACGGACAATGATCAATCTCATAAAGCCTATAATCGGAAATGTATGTGACGAAATATTATACATGTATATCACATGGCATTGCATAGACATTTCTGCATTTAAATATTCTATTTTCTTTTTTCTGATTCAGATATTCACACAAGCCCCGATTACGAAGATCTTTAAAAAAACCAAAATCGGATTGTGAACGTCAATATTCATTTATCAAAGTACAAAGTAATGGACGAGTACGAAGACTATACCATGAACAAGTGGACTCATTTTATGCATATATCTGATCATGCTAGCTTTAAAGATTCACTCTTTGCCTTCAACAAGAACACTGCAGAATATCTCAGTTGTTTACATTCGGAACTGATCTGCATTTATACTCATCACCGTATGTTTAGTAAGTGGTTATTTTAGTCTGGAACAGGTGCTTATCTGGATCGTTGGCTGTTATTATTGGAGGTACTCGGGTTAAGCGCTACCGGTTCTAAAGGTTAGTCTTCACTAGATGCCACAGCAAGTCAATAAGCCTCATTTTCATTTCATAGCCAATATAAATACGTCAGGACGTACTTCACGTTCGTTTTCAACAAATAGTTTAATAAGTTTTTCGTAAAGTACCTTCGTCGTTAATGATTGTGCTCAGTCGGATTTTAATGGAACTTATGTCCGTTCTTCAATAAATATTTCATTCAAACTTTATATTTGATGCACTAAATGAGTGAAGTATATAGAAGCTTAACGGAACATATTTCTACAGGAGGCATGATTATAATTGATAAAAATCAAAGTCCGTCAAAGAAAACATATGGAAAATGAGAAAGTAAGATGGTTTGTTTGGAGTCAACTTTCAAAAAAAAAAAAATTAAGTTTGCTTTGGTAGGAATTTTAATCATATTCCACATCACCTTAAATCAAAGGATCCCTTCCCCAGTAAAGATTCGGACTAAACGTTTTGCGTGACTTATTATAAAGCACACATAACGAAGTCGCATGAGAATCGATTGTATGTGGTACACGTGACAAATACGTAACACTCACAATAATATGTAGTATTGATGATGCTTTGATTAAAAATGTGATGCAGTAAATGAAGGAGAACAAAGTGAGGCCGCGCTCTGTGTAGTCTCAAAAAACAGAACCTGTTCTCATATAAACAGGTTTCTTTTTTATTTGTAACACGTCTGAAGATATTAATGAAAGAGCTAACGCCTTACGTTCGTGTTGCCTTTTATTTTTAATTTTGATATGTAAAAATCGGACACCGAGAATTTTTTTCTGTTTGGATATATGTGTAACATTTTATGATGGACCATACGTACAATTATAGGTAGGATGCATTTCAAAGCACCTGTGTAAATATTCACTTAATAATTTGGCAGGAACAACAGTATTAGGGTTAAACATACAGTTGAATATTTAAATTTCCAATGTTTTTTCCTTCGATATCTTTACCATTTGATTGATTGATTGTATATTGTTTGATATCCCTCTCGAGAATTTTTCACTCATATGGGTACGTCACCATTGCAGGTAAAGGGCTACAAAATTTAGGCCTATGCTCGGCGCTTATGGCCTTTGAGCAGGGAGGGATCTTTAACGCGCCACACCCGCTGTCATGGGGCCTCGGGTTTTGCAGTCTCACCCGAAGGACCGCCCCATTTAGTCGCCCCTTACGACATTACGACGTAGGGGTCTATTCTAACCCGTATCCCCACGGGGACTTTACCATTTGAAATGATAACCATTTTATCTTGAATGCGAACGATGTGCATGTGAATCTTGATAAATATAAGTCTACTTAATGGATGGGTATTCTCTGTCAGAAATAATAATAGAACGTAGATGTAAGAAATAAATTCAACTGGGAAAATACATCAGGCTATGAACGGCAACGTGTCAGGCCGACACAATTTTCGTGAAGCGCAGTATGCAGGCGTAAGTTCATGCTCTCATGTATATTTCAAAAATGAAGTTTATTTCTTAGAAGGACATCGACGTCTCCCGGTGAAGGCTTGTTACAGCATTAGCGTCAATTACTATAGAACCTGTTACTGTCCGATCCCTCCACTGTGTATATATGACGGCATTGTCGATAATTGTGCCGCTAATCAGCTGTAATAGTATTTGTTCATGCTTGACTGGTGAACAGTTAGCCTCGCTTCGGGTTTTATGAAAACCGGACGCATCAGGTGGCTTCAGTCGTCCTACACTGTAACGAATGACGTTATTTTGAATGCGTGCTGTAAAATCCTGATTGACTTTTAACTGACGTGCGGAGCTTGGTTGCATGTTCATTGCTTGTCTCTTTCCATCCTTACATCGAATGGAAAATTAATATTTTAACACAATATACATCATTCTGAATATTAGAAATCGCCCCCTCACAATGTAGTGAAGACTTTAATGATAAAATTTACACAATGTATTGCTATACATTTATGTCGTTATATTGCTCGGCGATGTACTCAACACCATTGATAATGGAATCCGAAGACCCATTACTCCCGCTAACATAGTACCAAGCATTAATCTGATATTACACGCAACTAGTCGTAATATCGTAATAGGGATTATGATACATTTCTGTTATAAGATTGCAATTTTCATTGAACGTGGTGTTGAAAGTAAACAACGTAAATTGGATGTGTAGAAATAATATTTGTTATTGTTATTATTATTATTATTATTATACAACTTCATTATATTTCATGACCTTTTTCAGTGTTAGTTTAGATTGATTAAGAAAGAATACATAATAGAAATAAATAAATAATAAAAAAAAATATTTGCACTTGACTTACATGTACCATAATCAATTAAAGATGTTGTCTGTTGTTTGTATAATGTTTAACGTATCGCTTCGTGTATCTGTCACTCGTATCGAGACGTCACCATTGCCATTGAAAGGCTGCAGATTTTAGGCAGGGAGGAATCTTTATCGTGCCACACCTGCTGTGACACGGGGCCTCGATTTTTACCAAAGGACCGCGCCCATTTAGTCAACTCTTATGACAAACAGGAGATACAGAGGATTTATTCTAACCCTGATCCCCACGGGAATGATGATCGCGAACACCCGATGAAATGATCAAGATTTGTCTATTTATTTTACGTACATAAGTGACTATAGGTACCCCTACATCTATGGTATTGATCACAGTCTGGGATATGCTGTCTTGTCAACATATATACATAATATGCATTATACACACGGTGAAACAAACCTTTGTGGTGACGTGTGATACATCTGTTTCCGCTCAAACAGAATATGTTTTGTTTTATGTCATTCATTACGAATTTCCATCGGCTGTCAGATGGTATCCAAAATTTTGTTACGTTGTGCCCGGTAGGTAAAAGTTACCTATTTCGATCCTCGTCAATTTTCATTTATGTTTGCCTGTGTGGTATCGTTTAATCCCAGCATTTCACAATACGCTCTCTTCGCCAGATGTACAAACATATGAATCAGATTTTCATCAACTGAATATCTCTTGATGTTTATGAAAATTATAATCCTTCACGGGGGAAAATATTAATTTAAAGGTAAATGAAAACGGGACGATTTTGTTGCATTTGCTATTCTACATAATGGAAGAAGAAAAGAAAAGTCGAAAGCTTTTCAAAGATTTCAAAATAGCTTATATGATCGTGGTATATAATGGGGCTCGAATATTTACTCATGTCAGAAAAAGTTCTTTGTTGTTTATAAACACGTTTTTTTATTGGCCAAAGAGCGCCTCGTGATTTATATATACAGGGCTGGTCTAGTGTATACGAGTCGCGTCCACATTTACCGTTCAATTAATTGTAGCATTACACACACACAGTTTTAATTTGATTAATAACCTTTACGGAGGGAGCGTCACTCCG
Organism: Ostrea denselamellosa; assembly: GCA_024699665.1. Lineage (NCBI taxonomy): Eukaryota > Metazoa > Mollusca > Bivalvia > Ostreida > Ostreidae > Ostrea > Ostrea denselamellosa. Next base: position 5,387,170 of record JAMZEH010000075.1, read on the forward strand.
CAACATTGCCTGATCATTATTTTGTGATGTGTGTATTTTGAAAATTGCAGGGTAAGAAACTGAATATGCATCAGGACCTGGCGACACCCTTTCTCATCATCCTTTCACTTCCGGTTTACACTGCAAATATTCTTGTGGAGACAACTTCTGGATTTGTTCGTGGCTTCACTCAAACTGTTGAAGGGAATACAATTTACTCTTACCTAGGTATTCCGTTTGCTCAACCTCCTGTTGCTTATCTTAGGTTTCGCCGTCCGGTGCCGATTGAAAAGTGGACCGATGTGTATAATGCAACTTCTCTCGGAAACTCGTGCTTTCAAATGCCCTTTGAGACTTTTCAAGACAAGATGGGGAAAAAATCCGAAGATATGTGGAATCCGAATACAAACATGAGTGAGGACTGCTTACATTTAAATATTTGGGTACCGGAAGTGTCTGGGGATACCAAACTAACGACGATGATTTGGATATATGGAGGTGGTTTTGTGACCGGTTCATCAACACTGGATTTATACGACGGGGCACTGTTCGCAAGTTTACAGCAAGTTATAGTGATATCAATTAATTACAGGTTAGGTCCCCTTGGCTTTCTATATTTAGGCATCGAAGATTCTCCCGGAAATATGGGGCTATTGGACCAACAGTTAGCCCTTCGTTGGATTCATTCTAATATTCAACGCTTCGGTGGTTCACCAGACGATGTAACATTGTTTGGTGAAAGCGCTGGGGCTGCTAGTGTTGCCTACCACGTAATGGCAAACAATTCACGTGATCTTTTCAACAACGCCATTTTACAGAGTGCTTCCGCTCTTGCGCCTTGGGCATATACTAAACCGGAAGTGGCTTTGAAATATGCTGAGGCATTAGCAAATGCTTTTAAATGTGGATCTGCTGAAAAAAACTCAGTTATTGAATGTTTAAAAACAAAGGATGCACGTGAATTATCTATACAAATGTGGAATTTACCAATAACTGCAGTGTCATTTAATTTCGTTCCAACTTTAGACAATTATTTTATTCACAAAGCCCCCTCTGAATTCTTTAGATCAGAAAGTTTACCTGCGAAAAGCGTATTACTAGGTGTAAACAGAAACGAGGCTATGTATTTCTTGTTTTATAGTTTATATCTGGAAATGAACTGGCCGAATAACACGCTGATGCGACGCGAGTATTTGAAAAATATGCCAATAACTGTTTCTGCTAATGGATTACAGAAACTGGACACAGTAGAAGACAAACTTATAATAGACGCCATTTTACACCGATACGAGAGCCACCTACTTCCGGGTGATACGAAGGACTATATGAAACTTCTAGATGATATAAGTGAGTAACAGGTATATAATCTCTTTCCTTTCTCGCTTGTTCAAATTTGTACTTTCTGTTGACAAGCATATTTCAATCACTAGTATATTAGAAATATCACGAGAAGAAGATAAATAATCCCAAAAGTCGGGTATACAAAATTAACTGGTAACAAATTTGACTGTCACATGCTGTAGGGAGCACTTACCTATCTTGCACGGATCCACAATTTTTTCCCAGGTGAGTGGATTCCACCTTTTGAGACCCAATCAAAACTAGGTATTTTACAGATAGGCAAATGTACTCGTATTCGTTTTCTTCCAAGCTCAGGAGGTGGTAGGTTTGTATCACCTATCGTCAATCTCTTCTTTATATATAGAAACTTTGGGAGGGAGGATAACATGAAAATAACATAATAGGATAAAAAAAAAAAAAGATCTTCATAAATTTATAGGGGCCTCTGCGACCGAGTGGTTAGAGCATTTCGCTCAAAATCACAAGACCTTTCACCTATAGTCGGCGCGGGTTCGAATCTTGCTCGCGTCGATATATGTGAAAAAGTTTGCCAGTTTACTTTCGGAAGGTCGGTGGTCTCTTCCCGGATACATTGTATCTAGGTTCTCTCCTCCACTTACAAAACCTGGACGCCACCAGATAAATGAAATATTGTTGAGTGTGGCGAAAAACAACAAAATATCAATCAATCAGTTTATTTAATGGTAAGATCGTGGACAGTGGTATATTAATAATAATTCTCATATATCATTGAAGAAACTTTAAAGGGGAAAGTAAAATGATATCACAGTGTATATTGCAAAGAATCCTTATCTTAGATGATTATACATGTCTGCATTCGAATTACACTGTAGGAAAAAAATATGTGGATTCAAATTACTTTGAGAACCTCTGTTGTTCGTAAAGATACACTGTGATGCACTCAACAGCCAATCAAACTGATCACGCCCATTTTATAGATTGATAGTTTGTATGTTGTTTAATGTCCTGCTTGAAAATTCCAATTTGATGTCAAAGTCACATTTTGATAAACATAAGTACCATTTTTATGCCATAATAAGTAAAGTGACATGATTCATTTTTAATTCATTATTTGTAAGATGACGTCAAACAACCACCGTGACGTCACATCTATCGCCAGATTTACATCACAGTTCGTCGTACAGTTATTGGCGTACTTTCATCCCCAAGATACAGGGAATTATAAGACTAAGATTAAACATGAGGTAATCCACGTAAGTTCGTAATCTCAGGTCAAGGAGGAGTGATTTTGCGAGAGAGCAAATGACGGTCATAGGCATTATAAAAGTGTGTGTGTTTGTTTTCCCCCAAACGTCGAAGTAGTGAAATTTCGATTTCCGGTCGGGTTCGGGGTCCTCTGGTGTTGCACGTGTAGCTCTGTCAGGAACAAAAGTACCAATTCATTTCCCATAGACTTCAATACTAACCTCTGGCCCTCCCACTAATTGAATTTAGACAAATGACCGCGAACATTTGAAAGTTCATTCAAAATGCTAATAAAATCGACAAAAATTATATAGCACCCCCTTGCTTTTATAGGTCATATTTGTACATTTTTACGACACATAGCAACCTGCAATTAATTTCGCCCTTCACTTCAAATACACCTATGCCATGGTAATTTCTTTAATCATTTCTGCATTTTGTGCGATAATTTTTTATCCCGAAAATAAATTTAAGCTTCTATAATATTTCTTTCAATTCCAAATAATTTCAGTCTTGACATTTTAGCCAATCAGGCAACACTTAGACATTTATAACGCTGCTCAATCTAAGATAAACTGCGATGGTTATGCTTCCGGGACTTTGGTACTCTTTTTTTCCCGCGGACGCTCAAGGCGAGCAGTTTTTAGTAGGCTCAATCGTGATGTTTGTCTGGTATCTGTAAGATGTCAGGTTTATTTTTAACATATATTTATGAGTGTTTTTCTGGTGTTGTCCAGGTTATAGAAAATTGGGCTTATATGTAGCTCGAATTTTCTCTTATAATCTTTTAGTTCTCTCTGCGCTCGCTGTCAATTTTCGTAACAACAGACAGATTATAAACTGTCGTGGATACATACATTTTCACACGATATTCAAATTCCCAATACAATTCTTAATTTCAGCTGGAGATTTTGCATTTAAGTGTCCAGTCATCAATTTCGCTCAGAAATACGCTTTGTCCAATGGAAACAGAAAGGGAGTATATTTCTATGAGTTTAGCCACCGTCCTTCCGTCAGTACGTGGCCCATGTGGTCGGGCACTTTGCATGGGGACGAAATTGAGTTTATATTCGGACTACCCCTTCGACAAGGAAGCAAATACACCGCCAACGAAAGGTCGCTTAGTCAGGATATGATGCAGTATTGGGCCAGATTTGCACGAACAGGGTATGAAATAAAACACAGAGTATGGAAAGGTGAAGATAATGAACAGTGATCAATCTCATAAATCCTATATATGGAATACAAATTAGAATTGGACGTCGAGCAAACGCGAACCCCTGGATATACCAGAGGTTGTATTAAGTGTCTAGGAGTACTAAGCATTCCTTGTTGATTGGTTACACCTGCTGCTTTATAGAGAAGTCCGTAGTCATAATCAGAGTAAAGAACGACCTCAACTGATATGAAACATGTCAAACAGCGTTTTAGCTAATGTCAGGTTGTACTGGTAAATTAGATCCTTATAACGACTATAAAATTTGCGAAATGCTGGCTCTAATCGAGACTGTTGAAACTCCTGTAACATCAACTTGTTTGTCAGTAGCCTGTCTCGATTTAAAAAAACTGATCATACGCAGAATAAGCTCTCCTGTATCGAATCAGTTGAGAGACACATATATCATATGAAATGCAATACATTAAAGTTAGAGTGAAGCTTCAGAGATAGCTTAATGTATTGTTTATGTTATCGCGTTGACAGGGGTTGCCTCGAGCCCAGCTCCTGACATGGACGCACAGTAAAATATTAGCATTGCATTGATAGTGCCTTCGCAAAATGTTCAGCATTCAATATGAGAGTTACAAGTTCTTTTGGATATGACCTTGAAAACGGAGGTCACGTATCGTGACAGGTGTTTGGACGTTCACTGCGACGGCCATGAGTGGCACACATAGGTCTAAAACTACGATACTTCACTTACGGCCCATGACGTCTCAATATTCGTAAAATTCTTAATTGGACGTAAAACGAACAAATCTCAGACCAAATGTTATTTCCCGCTGTCACGTGGTTCTGCAATGATCTCCCATATATATATATATATATATATATATATATATATATATATATATATACACATCTTCATCAGTCGGGGGCCTCCGTGGCCGAGTGGTTAGAGCATCGGGCTCAAAATCAAAAAGCCTCTCACCTCTGTCGGCGCGTGTTCGAATCTCGGCCGCGGCGTTATGTGAGTTTGCCAGTTTACTTGCGGAAGGTCGGTGGTCTCTTCCCAGGTACATTGTATCTGGGTTCTCTCCTCCACCAACAAAAACTGGACGCCACCAGATAACTGAAAAATTGTTGAGTGTGGCGGAAAGCAATAAATAAATAATCAATCAATCATTCATCAGTCGTGTTTATTTATCATAGCAAAGTAACACAAGACTACATGCACAAAGTGCTATGACGTCACAAAACGTATTACAAATAAAATGGTAACGTCATAGTTGTTGTTGCGGGTAAAACATATGGAAAAAGGCAACAGCCTTCGAAATGGATATGTGTACAATTTCAAAAATATACGTTAAATAAGGTACCAAGACTGTACACAAAGAAGTTAATTTTTAGCCGAAGTGAAACACAATCAGATATATTCAATTATTTATCAGTAATGTTATATACTTATAAAGGCTAAGACATATATATTTACGGATTAGAATAGATCCTCAGTACCCCTTGCTTATCGTAAGAGGCGACTAAATTGGGCGCTCCTTCGGATGAGGCCGCAAAAACCGAGGCCCCGTATCACAGCAGGTGTGACACGATAAAGATCCCTCCTTGATGAAAGGCCGTAATCGCCGAGCATAGGTCTGAATTTTTCAGCCCTTCACCGGCAATGACGATGTCTTCATATGAGGGAAAATTTTGGAGCTGGATATTAAACAGACACGACAGGTCATTTTCCACATTTTTTTTAAAACACGTATCGATAAAATGATAAAAATCATATTGATATTGACAATTCATAACAAGTTTATGCATCATTTTGCTCTCGACTGCGCTTTGAAGATCATCCAGAATTCGAAGGTTCTTTATGCTGACTCGGACATTTAACATCACGTGATTTAGAATGACAGGCAAACATGTTGTGTAGAAACTTATTTAAATTTAAAGGGGTACGCACTCGCTTTGCACCGGTCGCGGTAGCTTAGTGGTTAGAGCGTTCGCTTCGTAACCGAGTTCGATCCCCGCTCGTGCCATGGCTTCGTCAAACCTAAGACGAAAAATAGGTAGTGATTGCTCCTTCGCCAAACACTCCGCATTTAGAAGTGAGAATCACTGGTCTTTCGGATATGACCTTAAAAACGGAGGTCACGTGTCACGGTAGGCGTTGGCACGTTAAAGAACCCTCACTGCTACGGCCCTGAGCGCTAAGCATAGGTCTAAATTTGTGGTACTTCACCTACAACGGCACGTAACAAACAAACAAACAAACGCATTCACTTTGCAAGAGATTATCATCTGCTTGTTATAATTAGGTAATTATAAATCATTATTCTAACGGAAACTGTCCCTGTCCCTATTGACCAAACAATGTGTTTAAACTAACACTGTTCAGATAAAAATAGCACTTACTTTTAAATCCCTGCGTGTGTGTCTCCTAGCTTTTGGTGACTGAACCCCACGTAAATTTTATCCTTATCCTCATTCTATCTTAAACCCTTTTCTAGCATAATCTGTCTAAATTCTGGATCTAGGCATTGTACGCTTCTTCCCACTGGACAATATGCTGCACTGTTTACTGTCTGTGCGCAGCGCATGCGTCTGCAGACCAAAAGGAGGAATTTCAATATATTTTTAAAGGGTCGTCTAAAAGTATTAATTTTTGCGTTTAAACGAGACGTTTCAACTTTAGAAATGTGTGTTATTTTCGCAGTGTTACTTTCGCTATGCAACACAATTTGAAAAAGCTCTGAAAAAAAATTGTCATTTTATAATTTTTGCGCAAAATGAGCTGAAATGTCTCTTTAAACAAAATACAGCCAACCATATTTGCAGTGCGTACTTTTATAGCTCAGTAAAAGCCTTACAAAATTTACAGAAAAAATATTAAATTAATATATATCAAATGTAATGATTTTAAATTTTTATAAATATCAATTCTATATAATTCATTTTTTTTTCAGTAAACCGTCAAACGACTGGCCGCCATATTCTTTTGAAAACGAGGAGTACCGGAAGTTGCAAACGGCAGTCGGACCATATGAAAGTGTATTCGACAAAGGTCTCAAACACAGTTATTGCCAATTCTGGAACGAATACATTCCAAAACTTCAGAACTACCTCAGACAAGGTATGTAGTATTAAATGCTTGCCGATGTAATTTGATTTGATTGGTTTATTTGATGGATTAATTACTAATGTTTGGTCCATTTTCGCTCAGTGAGATTGATTGATTTTTGTTTTCCGCCACACTCAACAATTTTGCAGTTATCTGGTGGCGTCCAGGTTTTATTGGTGGAAGAGAGAACCCAGATACAATACACTGGAGAAGACACCGCCGACCTTCTGAAAGTAAACTGGCAAACTTTCTCACATACATCGGCGCGAGCGTCATTTGATATGAAATAAGAAAATATAGATAGAAATCTGTTAAAGTTTGCTTTGTTTTCTCGAATAATTGAAATTCAGCAATTAACCTTACCCCTACCTTTTTAACCGAAGTTGATTGTGTAAATTAAATTATTCTGTCAGCAGCATTCCACAAATACCATAGAAAAGTTGCAGCATGGTGTAATATGAATATCCATAAATAAAAAAAAAGTTAAACTTATGTAAACTTTCATATGCAAGATGTTGACGTACACAATGCACTGTAAGTGAAATCAGCAAAACCACTGGGATTGGTTACAACAGAAAAGATGATTGGTTACAACGAGTGGGAGGGTTTACAACAGAAAAATGATTGGTTACAACGAGTCGGAGGGTTTACAACAGAAAAATGATTGATTACGAGTGGGAGGGTTTACAACAGAAAAATGATTGGTTACAACGAGTCGGGGGGGTTTAAACCGAAGAAAGTTCGTATCATGTTTAGCATATTTATTTTGTTTTAGTTTTCTGAATTCATTGATATAAATTTCTTGATACATTTTATTTTACCATTTTCAGTTTGATAAAGTAGAGATGCTAACGTCAATGTACCAGAAAATATCAAACCAAAACTTATCAAACCAAATGTAACAATAACGAGTAGGTCTTATCACACCAAATGTAACAATAACGAGTAGGTCTTATCACATCAAATGTAACAATGAGGTATAACAATAACGAGTAGGTCTTATCACATCAAATGTAACAATGAGGTCTTATCACATCAAACGTAACAACAATGAGGTCTTATCACATCCAATGTAACAATAATGAGGTCTTATCACATCCAATGTAACAATGATGGGGTCTTATCACATCTAATGTAACAATGAGGTCTTATCACACCAAATGTAACAATAACGAGTAGGTCTTATCACATCAAATGTAACAATGAGGTCTTATCACATCTAACGTAACAACAATGAGGTCTTATCACATCCAATGTAACAATAATGAGGTCTTATCACATCCAATGTAACAATGATGGGGTCTTATCACATCTAATGTAACAATGAGGTCTTATCACATCCAATGTAACAATGATGAGGTCTTATCACATCCAATGAAACAATGATGAGGTCTTATCACATCACATGTAACAATAATGAGGTCTTATCACATCACATGTAACAATAATGAGGTCTTATCACATCCAATGTAACAATGAGGTCTTATCACATGCAATGTAACAGTGAGGTCTTATCACATCCAATGTAACAATGAGGTCATATCACATCTAATGTAACAACGAGGTCTCATCATATCAAATGTAACAACGATGAGGTCTTATCACATCCAATGTAACAATGAGGTCTAATCACATCCAATGTAACAATGATGAGGTCTTATCACATCCAATGTAACAATGAGGTCATATCACATCAAATGTAACAATGAGGTCTCATCATATCAAATGTAAGAACAATGAGGTCTTATCACATCCAATGTAACAATGAGGTCTAATCACATCCAATGTAACAATGAGGTCTTATCACATCCAATGTAACAATGATGGGGTCTTATCACATCTAATGTAACAATGAGGTCTTATCACATCCAATGTAACAATGATGAGGTCTTACCACATGCAATGTAACAGTGAGGTCTTATCACATCCAATGTAACAATGAGGTCATATCACATCAAATGTAACAATGAGGTCTCATCATATCAAATGTAACAACGATGAGGTCTTATCACATCCAATGTAACAATGAGGTCTTATCACATCCAATGTAACAATAATGAGGTCTTATCACATCCAATGTAACAATGAGGTCTTATCACATCCAATGTAACAATAATGAGGTCTTATCACATCCAATGTAACAAGGAGGTCTTATCACATTAAATGTAATAATAAGATTAGTTGTATATTGTTTAATGTCCTGTTCGAAAATTTTTCACTCATCTGGAGACGTCAACATTGCGGTGAAGGGCTGCAAAATTTAGGTCTATGCTCGGCGCTTATAGCCTTTGAACAGAGAGGGATCTTCCTCGTGCCACACATGCTTTGACATGTAGCCTCTGTTTTTGCGGTCTCATCCGAAGGGCCACGCCCATCACATGAAATGTAGCGAGAAATCGTTAGTCACAAAACTGTTTAACTCCAGTCCTACTTATCTAAATTTCATGTTTTATTTTCAATGCAATGATGAATGCAATCATTTTCTGAACTCTTCACAAATGTAAACTTTTTTCAAAACTCATTTCAACACTCTGCCGCCATTTTATGGCATAATATACCTACACCTATAAAAATATCACCAACAGAGCTGATAAAAGCAAGTTACGGCATATAAAACAATGGCGAAATAATTTGGAATTAGGTTTCATTGTACACAGGTATGTATATATTTATGTTTTATATATGTTAGAAGGATTGCACTAACAGGTTACCTTCTTTAACTAAAATATTATCATCATTATTATTGTCTTTGCAGAAAAGCGTTGTAATTGTGCTGTAAACAGAGGACACCGGAACTCAACAATTCTGACGCATGCGCTGATAGTGGTGGTTGCAATATGTTGTAGTATACTGTTTCTTGCAAGATAGAAAAACTTCAAACCAGATAAATCTCACTCAGGTCATCATATTGAATGTGGTTTAATCATAAATCAGAAACGATCATCAAAAATGACATAATAGAGATACGACGTCACAAAGACTGTTTTTCACGGAGAAATTTTAGCGCCGCAATTTGAGCACGTTTTTATCATCAGTTTGATGATCAAACTACGCACGTATGCTCCCATTATAGTGCTTAAATGTTTAGCCAGTTTAATAACAAACATTTGATTTATTTTGCTTTTTTTTATTTCCGGAAATAATTATCGGATTTCGTCTGTTTATACATCACATCAAGGAAGTAAAATACGTCACAAGAGAGGAGCGGATTCAACCCACAACTCTTGATCTATAGTAAAATCACATTGAATATGTACGTTTTGTGTCCATTAATTCAAAAGTTTTTACCGTTTGTTCAAATTGATAAATAAATCATAAAGTAGGAATTTGATATCAACCCAGGTAAGAGGATAGTGAAACAGTTTACCTTTAACACTCTCGGTGTATACTTTATGAAATGGTTGTTTGTAACAATATTATATTTGATAGATACATAATTCATTTTTAAAAAGTAATCCTAACTTAAAACATGGCGTCGGGATACTGGTGTCGTGAATTACACAGAGCTTGTGTCTTATATTAACAATACATGCTAGAAAAAAAAAGACATGGTTATAAAAATTCAATTTTTGTACCATTCACTTAGAGAAAAATGTACATATTAGTTAAAATTGCCATGTACGAGTACATGCAAACCTTTACACGTAATCTCTGACCCCACTGACATAATGCATTATTTTCTTGGGCGCAATCAGCTATATATTTAATATATTAACCAGGCAAACCGGAAGCCTGGCGACTTAAATGTACTTGATTTGTAATCAAATTAAAATCAACCCCTCCATCCGCGTCTACAATATAAAAAAGGAGCGGATCAAAGAGCTGATTTAATGTGATGTTTTATTGGATAATGGGCGATAACTTTTATAATGAAAACAGTTTAAAAATTTACAAGAGTTAACTCTCGTATTTCACGGCAGTTAATGTCAAATACACTTCAAATTTATTTGCCAGTGTGTGTTTTCCACATATGGCAAAGTTTTTAATAAGACTCAAAGTAGATGATCTGTTTAACCGCCCCTGGTGCAAGTCACTATCGACAGGAAATGTTTATTCCGGTTGTTCATTTGACTGATCCAAAAGGAGTTATGAGACTGATCACTGTTCATTATTTTCAATACATCACGTGAGTCCTGAATGGCGGCAAATACCATGTAGATTACATGTAAGAATCGGTATAATATGTGTAGTCTCAACCTGTCAGTATCACGATACATCCATTGATGATTTACAATACACACCAGGCACACGCCCATTCTCTTTCATAAATATGATACATTTTTTATAGAAATAAGTTCAAAAACACTGGAATATTATACACGTCTTATTACATGTATTTGAGCAGAACTCGGTATTTTCAGGGACATTGTCCTTTGGGATCTCTCAAGAGCTTTGCCCAGGACCCATCGGGGGGCTCAAGGCACACCCTAGACACCCAACTGTTTACTGTTCCCCTCATCCTTCATAAATTTCTGGATCCGCCTCTTAATCTTAAAGTAGATATCGAAAATGTGATTGGTCTACGTAGAGTGGAGAGATACAGCAGCGAATATCTCGAGCATTGCAGCTATGAATACCTTTCAATACCGTACACCTGTTTATACCGTGCACCTATTCATATCTTTCTTTAAGTGTATTAATATCAACAGGATTTATAGTGCTTTTAAGTTTCTAACATTTTTATAGTTGGAGTTATAATTTTAAGATTTTTTTTTCTTTTAAGATAAAGCGCTATATAAATGTTATTATTATTATTATTATTATTATTATTATTATTATATCGTGCACCAATGAATACCGTGTGCCTGTCAATATCGTGCACCAGTGAGTACCGTACATCTAATAATATCGTGTACCAATGAATACTGGACATCTCTTGGTACTGCGCTCCTATAAATACCGTGCACCTTTTAATACCGTGTACCTATTATAGCGTGTACCAATGAAAATCGTGTATTTATTACTACTGTGCACTAATGAATTAATGAATTCTTCAGAAAACATTTTCTTTACAATATTTATCAATCGCTTCTCTCCAGATACGTCATCTGTTTTCATGGTCTTTTTTTTTTTTTTTTTTTTTTTTTTTTTTGCCTCTGTGATCAACGACCGGAGCGAATATTGTTTTTTGGCTTGCCTGTCATTCTGTCTGAAACTTTCAATAGGTGATAATTAACGTGTTGACTGGTGATTTTTAGAACGTCTGTACAAAGTCTAACAGGGATTTAGATTTTTTAAAAAGATTATTTTTTTTACTATAAGCTAAAACTGCAATTTTTAAAACAAAGATAGGGTGAATTTGAAGGTTTTTAATTCTAAAATATTATTGTACATACCCTCCACGTTTTATCCATATCGGCTCTCTTTGGGGTTGTATCCTTCGTGTATTTATAATGGGTTTTCTTTGGCACAAACACGTGTGTGTTTATATAGTAAATACCAGTGTACCGTGAACCTATATACTTAATTCCTTACCATTAATCCAAATCATTTTCTGGTACTGGATATTTTTTTGGGGACAGTTTTCTGTAATTGTAGGCAGGTTGTAATAGAAATCATGAATTTTTCCATCCAAACAAAAACGGAATGCAATAATTCCATTCAAATTGTTATCAGATTTCAGTAAAAGTTGTTCATCCTTGGTCATAGAACTGCACGCCGAAGGACTATTTGATAGGATCTGTTCGTTCTTGAGTACAGGATACATATTGTGTGGTGTGAATGGTAGCTAGTTAGAATTTACTCTGATGAATATCGAGAATTTAAAGGTTGAATGCGACCAAATCCGTAGAGAAAAAAACCCTATAAAACAGCCCATATTTTTTGTCAAGGCAAAACGAAATCTAAACTGAATTGGGAATAATCTGTTGTGTAGCATACTTACTGTGAAAATCATTTCAATCAAATATATATGTATATTGATATATAGATGTGTCAGTTATATATATAGAGTTTTTTTTTAGTAGAATGATGATTACAAGTATTAGTTATGATAATTTCCCCCCAATGTTTATGCAATATATTAGAGTATTAGAATTTTTTGAAATATCATTTGCGTGTTACATTTGTTTATAACATGTTAACGCCAGATGCTCATGTCAACTGTATCATGGATTTTAAAGTTATTAAATTTTTCTATATATACAATCGTGTGTTTCGTTCTGTATCTGTTTACAATGTATACAAATAGGTTTAACAAGACCGATTAGGGGTGAGATCAAAAGTTCAATGTCTGACAAAAAACTAAATATACATAGTTTTCACCAAGACCAAGTCCCTCCCCCTGAAACCTAAATATGATGAATGTTTAAACTAACTGAGTAATTAATAAGTAAAAACCTTCGAGTATTAATAACACCTTGTATAACTTGTCTACTGTTTGTTCACAAATGAAAGTGTACATTAAAACTATTAAATGTTCTTTAAAATGAAATATGTGGTTTCCAATGCTAAAAATGTTAACGCGTACCAAAATCATTCGTGTAATCGGATGACGACACTTCCGGAATGTTTTACACTCTCCCCCTAACTATTTGAATTTAGGTTTATTTTATTTTATTTATTTATTTTTTGTTTGTTGGTTGGTTTTTCGTTTACCCGACTTCGATCTTTTGATCTCGCCCCTTATATGTACGGATCTGCGTCACCGTCATATACGAGTATTATTAAAACTACTTATTGTTCAGTAACGTCTGCAGATGTAGATATCTCGGGTAAAAACACATAACGTATATCTACTCTGGATTCCACATTCCATAAAAAAAGTTGAATATACCAAAAAAATATTTTAATAGCACATATTGAAAATAAATAGATGAATAAAAAAAATTAAATAAATAAATAAATAATAATAATGTTGGACAAGCTTAAAGAGGCACTACAGCTTATTTAACCACATTTTAATCCAGTGGTTTTTAAAACCCGTATCGACAGAATAATAAAAATTATAACAAATTGTCATTAAGAATGCATTAATTTGCTCTCAACTGCGCTTTAAAGATCATCCGGATTTCAACGGTTTCTTCACTGACTTGGACATTTTACATCTCGTGATTCAGTATGAGAAGACACGTGATGTGTAAAAACTTATTCAAATACCCCTTAAAGGGGTCCACACTCACTTCTCGAGTATGAGATTATTTGCTGGTTCTTATGATTAAGTAATTATAAATCATTATTATAACAGAAAACCTTTCTTGCCCCTATTAACCTTATACTGTTTTTTTTACGCACATCAAGTGTTTTGATAAAAATAGCACTTTCTTTTAAAGTCCTACGTATGTGTCTTGTAGCTAGAGGGTCATAGTGATATCCCCACGTAAATTCTAGTTTGCGTACGAGTTGTATCTCGTTCTATTTTAACCCTTTTCTCGCATATGCTATCAAAAGTTTGGGTTTAATCATTGCACGCATCCTCTCACTGGATTGCGCATGCGTCCGAAGTCCGAAAGAGGAAGTTTCAATGTTGTTAAAAAAGGGCCCTCAAAAACTTAACTTTTGCATTTAAACGAGAAGTTTCAACTTTAGAAATGTGTTATTTTTGCAAAGTTTATACATTCAACTATGACAGAAAGCTAGGGGAAAATGAGCTGTAGTGTCTCTTTAAATTCAGAGTAAAAATTTGTCAACTTTCATCATAATAGGAGGTGCACATCTTTAATATGTATATAATCAGTATGCAACGTTTGAATAATAAGCGAGCGAAGCGACGAGCTTGCTCAAATTGTTACACATTTGAGTCATTTGAGTCACGGGATTTACTCTTCATCAGCTTGATGAACTCTTGTATTACCCGTAATGCTTCTGGAAAAATATCGCCGTCACTGCGGAATACTTCATGGAAAACGCCGTAGATAAAACTAATAAATAGTTTGGGAAGTACCACAAACGTTTTTGAATTCCAGACAAGCTTTCTCAAATCTTCATACTTTTTGTTGTTGTTGATAATTACTTGGTTCGAAGGGGGAAAACATTGCAGTCGATATATGACGACACAATGCACTGTTTACATTGACCGCGTTAAATTTCCCGCGTTGAATCAATAGGCGTACCTGTGGGTTGACGCTCATTTGAACGGTCACACCGTAAAACATATTATTCATGATGACCCGAGTACACAAAATATGCACCGTCAATAGCATAAATTGCAAAAAGAAGACTAAGTCAAACATGGTAAAAATCACAATAAGAATTTGTCATATTTACTCATAATAGGGTTGTGCATCTTCAATATGTATACAGACACTGTGCAAAATTTGAATACTTTTTGAGTTCCATATTACACAAAGTATGCACCCATAAGTATGACGGACGGACGGACGGACGGAGGGAGTGCCTACTACACTTGTTGTCACCGTTGGTGACGCAGGGATAAATCTCGTACTGGAAACAAAATCAACTTTCAGAAACACGTTACTACGATTTGGTAATTACAGGTATAGAAGGTTTTGAAATATATTTAAGAAATAAATTTAATTTTTGAAAATACTCGAGGACCTGAACTGCAACCATGCTATACTAAAGCATTTCATGAAAATTATCGTGGCGTGAAGCATTGCAGTTCATATTCTCATGTATTTTCAAACAATGGAATTTATTTTTATAGAAATACTTTCTTCTTTCATTTATTTTGGAATTCTCAGCCATTATCATTATACTTACTATATTTTTCAAGATTCATACGCACATTGTTTACAGCTGCATCGCATTCATGAGGAAATGCCTATCACTACCGTTTGTAAAGAGACCGAAGGCAAAAACATTAGCAATGTAAATATTTTCAAATGACAAAAATCCAAACAGTTTCTCGAATCAGACGCAAGTAAACTAATACTGAGAAGCGTAAATATTCGTTTTACAATGTGTGTTTCTTAATAATTAGAACTCGCATTATATCTCTACAAGAATAACGAGGTACTGGTGAGACCTATGACCAATGGGCCTCTTTTTACATTTAGATCAGTTGAGTTACTCGGAGAGATCTAATGCGCTTTGTCTATACTGTCAGTGCTTAACATGCCTCGTAAGTTAACATTAGAACATTTTATCGGATACTTTTAGCCAAAATGGTATTAACATCTATAAGGTAACGGGGTATCGGGTATTTGGCGGATGAGGTCAAATCCTAAGAGAAGACAATGCTTAAAATTCTTCTTTACTTGCGAACATCAGGCGCTTAGCTACGACGGTCAATACCTCTGCCGAAACTGTGCACTTCACGTCATCATCGATGTGTTTACCTGACAGGATTGATCACTGTTTGTTATCTTCACCTTTATCTTGCAACTATCCGATTTCAAGTTTTGCGTAATGTGACGCTGGGTGGTTGTTAAGCCTCCTGTGAGTAGGTGATAATGTGAAGCTAAATAATTGAAACCATGACTGTCCTCTCTTACGAAACACAGTTACGATTCGTCACCTAAAACAACGTAGTAATGACATGTAATGTGTCATTATTGTATTATGGGTTTAGATGACGAATCTTTAGGTTAATCGTCGTTTGTTTTTGTCATTAAAGAATTATTCTCTGGAAGTGGCAAATCGCATTTCGTTTTCTCATTGCTCTGTTTTTGTAAACGGCATTGAACTCATAAACCCCCTTTCTGACTTTTGGAAAACCATACAAAAGTACCAACTTTCTACCTAGTTTGTTTTCAGAAAAATTAAACGGTCGCTCTATTTGAATTTCGTGTGAATTAAGTGAATGAACACTCTCATGTATAATACATGCTGTTTTTGTGTCATACGAAGCAACGCATGTGGAAAATAAACACTTTTTAAATCCTTAATATTCCGACAAAAGAATGATTTTGTCCCCTTAAACGACTTTCAAACCTGTTGTTATTTTATAGAGTTCAAGCATTTTTTTAAAAAATAGATGTTATCTATTGAAATTTTTAATAACGATATTGTATTGTTTTCATTCATGAAAATAAAAAACGATTTCATGAGCAAAATTTATATTTTTACTCCTCATCACGAACTCAATGACGGACGACGAAATACATTATTTGTGACATTATATTACAAGATACTGTTGTAGATATTTTGCTGTTTGTTTTCGTATATATTATTTGGAAAAGTTAGTGCGTTCATTTAAGTTTTCTTAGGAGATATTTGTGACATAATTTTGTTGGGTTGGTACAAAGAAATAAACTTACACTATACACGTGAAATATTCCGTAGCAGTGAAAAGGTGAAGATAACGAATATTGATCAATCTCTTTAACTCCTATAAGGAATAGAAAAAAAATAGAATTGTGCAAATACGGACCCCCTGGATATACCAGAGGTATGATCAGGTGCCTAAAAGGAGTTAGCATCCCCTGTCGACCGGTCACACCCGCCGTGAACTCTATATCTTGATCAGGTGAGCGGAGTATCCCGTACTCAAAATTGGAGTGTAAAGAACGGCTTAAAAATTTTTACTTACAATTGGTACTTCTATTTATGACTAATAGTACAGGCAACATGTAAGTGAGCGTTATAATATTTTTTCTCTATTTAAGAAAATATAAATATACATATACAAATGTATGATGGCATGAGCTCTGTATTGCATTAACTATTAATCAACTCATACCAGACTATTTCAAAGTGACCCAAAACAACAAATTCTCCAGAAATAAGCTAGGCAAATACTTATACGAAATGGAAACAGGTGTCTAATGCGAGGGGATATATGTAGCAACATGTTTGAAATTCATTTTAAATTTTCGGTCCCTAGAAAATGGTTTGACTTTAAGGTGCGATTTTGTTAGTATTCCCGCATTCTATTTTGTTCACCATCATCAACTGCATAAGGTTTATATGTCTTCCAAATGATTCGATACGCAAGAGCTTGTTCTGCGTATGATCAGTTTTTGAGTCCAAAGATTGATTGATTGATTGATTATTTATTGCTTTCCGCCACACTCAGCAAGTTTTCAGTTATCTGGAGGCGTCCAGTTTTTGTTGGTGGAGGAGAGAACCCAGATACAATGTACCTGGGAAGAGACCACCGACCTTCCGCAAGTAAACTGGCAAACTTGCTCACATAACGCCGCGGCCGAGATTCGAACACGCGCCGACAGATGTGATAGGCTTTGTGATTTTGAGCCCGATGCTCTAACCACTCGGCCACGGAGGCCCCCAAAGAGGCTACTGACAAATAAGTTGATATCACTGTAGTTTTCACCAGTCTCGTTTAAAGTCAGTATTTCGCAAAGTTTATGGTCGTTATAGCGATCTAGTTTGCCAATACAACCTATCATTGGGTCAAATGCTGTTTGGCGTGTTTCGTATCAATTATAAGACCATTCATTTCACAATGATTTTGACTACGTATTGCTCTCATGATTCACCAAAAGAATTTAAAATTAAAAATATGGCAAACACGGGTCCCTGGACACACCATTCGTGGGGCCATGTGCCTAGGAGGAGTAAGCATGCCATGTTGATCGGTCACACCCGCCTTAAGCCCTCTATCTTGATCACGTAAACAGAGTAATTAGCAGTTAAAATCAGTATGTAAAGAACCCTAACAATTATATGGTATACGAAACACTTCAGATAGCATTCAACTTGATGACTTTGGAAACTAATGCCCCTAAGTTCTTACATGTGCATTCAGTAAGTCTATTACGAATTTTTTTTACTGTCACTCGAGGTGTTTGGCAGTATTGTGACAGTATTCTGGAAGTATTCTGTCTCATTTGAAATACGAATATTCACTCACACTAATTTACCTCGATCAGAATCAAATGCACCATTTTAATATGTAAAAACTTATCCATATTTACAAAGTAAACACAGCAGTATGGAATTAAGGACAAAAATCTTATCTGTAATGATATTAATTAATCTGTATATTATAATATATCTAACCGATAGTGTTACTTTGTTTCACCATTATTCCATTGACACAGAAATTTGTCTGACAAAAAATGTAAAGATATGTGACCTGCCTATAGAACATGAAACAAACCACTTCGCTTAAACAGAGCGAAAAACCGCAAGGACACTCGGGCGAGGAGTCGTCAAAAAGTCTCCTTATTATCAAAGAACTAAGGATGAAGGGCAAATCTCATTTCGCTGGAATTTTTTGAAAATCAAATCCTCTGTAATAGAAGCTGTGTGTCATTGGGAATAAAACAAAATCACCAATTAACGCCTTAAAATACGGAACAGTGGTAAACTTTCAATGTACTTATTATCTAAAAGTGCATTCAGAACAGAAAGATCGTGATGAGTTTTAGTCATTGTACAAGATTAAGATTACTGCACTCCATATTGGACCCTTACGTCCGGTACATTTACTGTATATATCCCTGTCCAAGATGTTGACTTTTAATCTGTCTAAGAAGGAAACAGAACCATGGAAAGGGAGGACTAAGAGAAACACGTGGGGGGGGGGGGTGAGTTCTGGCGTTATCTTAACCTCGTCATGGGTGGGAACTCAGAACATAAGTAACAGGATATGAAAATTATACTAAAAGCTATGTAGAGAAGTCATAGAATCATAGCTGAAGGAAATGACTTATAGGGAGAGTGGATTTAGACTTTGGGGGAAGGAAATATAGAGGGATTGAGGAACAATTCCTACCTTAGGAGAAGAGGACTCAGAAACAGGGGTAGGAGACTCAAAACATGTGACGGGGGGATTCATCAGTACAGGGTGAGGGGAGTCAGAACCATAGGAAGAGAGAATTGAGAAACACAGGGGAGGGGTCTAAGATAGATTGTATAGGGGGCTTAAAACATAGAGGAATAGGATGTTGTGGGAGTGAGAACTCCGAAACGTAGGAGGAGGGGATTCACCAACATAGAGAGAAGGAAAGAGGAATTAAACCATAGATAAGAAACTAAGAAAGGGGAGAGAATTGTGAACAATACTGAGGAGAGGACAAAAAAAAACCTGGAAGAAAGGATTTAGAAACATACCAGGAGGGGACTCAAAAACACGGGGAATAAGTCTCAGAAACAAGGGTGAAATATGAGAGGAATTACTTAGGGGAGGAGGGACTTCACCATAGGAGAAGGGGACTTAAATCAACAAGGAAGGACTGAAAACAGTAAGAGAAGGAGAGGGAATTAAGAACCATCAAAGGGGATGCACCGAGAACATTAAGTGGGAGAAGATACAGAACCATAGGGGAGGAGACGCAGAACCATAGGGAAGGAGACACAGGACCATAGGGGAGGAGACGCAGAATCATAGGGGAGGAGACGCAGAACCATAGGAGAGGAGACGCAGAATCGTAGTGGAGGAGACATAGAACCATAGGGGAGGAGACAAAGAACCATAGGGGAGGAGACAAAGAACCATAGTGGAGGAGACACAGAATCGTAGGGGAGACACAGCATAGTTAGAGACGATTGAGAGTTCTGTGTCTCCTCTCCTATGGTTCTGTGTCTCCTCCCCTATGGTTCTGTGTCTCTTCCCCTACGCTTCTGTGTCTCCTCCCCTATGCTTCTGTGTCTCCTCCCCTATGCTTCTGTGTCTCCACCCCTACGCTTCTGTGTCTCCTCCCTTATGATTCTGGGGGAGGGAGATAAGAATTATAAGGGATGTGACTGAAAAGGATAGGGGAGGTACTCCGAAACATAGAGATGACTTCGTTAGAACCATAGTGTAAGGGGACTCTGAACTATAGGGGGACTCAGGTCCATAGAGAAGGGGCATAAAACCATAGGGAAGGGGGCTTATACAATAGTAGGAGAGGGTTTAAATCCATCTGGAATGGGAACTCAGATTAGGATAGGAATCAGAACAGGCGTAGACTCAAAAGTGTGACGGGTTGCAGAAACACCAGGAAAGGGGTTTAGAACCATACTAAGAGGGGCTTAAGAACAGACGGGAACGGTAGGTAGACCCTTAGGGGTACTTGTTGTTTACAATTATGTCAAAACAAGAAAGATCTTTAACATTCTCTTTGAGCAAATGCACACAGCACAAGTTGAATAAATGCATGTAAATATATTCAAAACGTTTATTCTACATCAACTAAATTTTCAGTATTTGTAAGAATACATTCTAAATATATTCTTTTCAAGAAGAGTCAAATACATAGATACATGGTGTTTACACAACACATGCCCAGTACAAATGCTATATCACTCAATATCGACCCGTGGATCACGCGTAAGATGGTGCAACTATTTAATAAAATGCGCTTAATAATAATAAAAAAAATATAAATACATTCGGATTTGCGATAGAAATTTGTAAACCAAAATAGCTTAGGAAGAGAACATATGTTAAATCCCTCAAAAACATATTCTTGCCAAAATATATAATTTAATGACTCCTTTTCTCAGATCAATCATTTTAGAGATCACATTTCCATATTTTCATGCTAATATTTATTTATGTCATATTTATAGACAATATGACCTTAATTTACACTTAAAACTACAATCACATAACCTTTAGTTAAGTCATCATGATTACTCGTGCTAGCCTTTCGAATGTATTCGATGACATTTGATAATTTGTAATTTGGTTCTAAGACGGAACAAAATCCACTTGTCAGACAAATCGGAATTCTTTGAGAACAGTTTTACATGCATTTATTGGAAGATATTTCCGTGTGAATTTAAGTGCCATGTAGACCCAAATCTATGCAGTGGTTCATCGGCTGGGATCTCCACTGTACACAGGCGGTGTTGCAATCAAAACTAGCCAAACCTGAAAGGAAGCAGATTGATCAGGACATGCAATTAATAGCACGATTGATTGTTTGTTTGTTTTACGTCTCGTCGAGAATGTTTCACTTATATTGAGACGACACCATCTGTAGGTGAAGTACCACACATTTAGACCTAAGCGTAGCGCTCAGGGCCGTAGCAGTGAGGGTTCTTTAACGTGCCAACGCCTACCGTAACACGGGACATCCGAAAGACCCGTGGTTCTCACTTCTAAATGCCGAACGTTTAGTGAAGGAGCAATCACTACCTATTTTATTTCTTAGGTTTGACGCGGACATGGCACAAGCGGGGCTCCAACTCACGACCTCCCGGTTATGATTGATTGATTAGATATTGTTTAACGTTCCGCTTGAGAATCCCTCACTCATATGGAGACGTCACCATTGCCGGTGAAGGGCTGCAAAATTGAGGCCTATGTTCGACACTTATTGCCATTGAGCAGGGAGGGATCTTTATCTTGTCACACTTGCTGTGACACGAGTCCTCTGTTTTTGCGGTTTCATCCGAAGGACTGCCCCATTTAGTCGCCTCTTACGACAAGCAAGGGATACTGAGGATCTATCCTAACAACCCGGATCCCCACGAGGTCCCATTTACAAAGTGAACGCTCTAACCACTGAGCTACCGCGGCCGGTTCATAAATGGAGAATAACATATAGTCTTAACAATAAAAATTGACGATTTACCAGTAATCATTCGTGTAACATACACAATGTTGACCTACTGGGTATTAAACATTTCAAAATGTTGATCAAGTGGCAAAAACCATGGAATTCGGGCCGTAGCAGTGAGGGTCCTTCGAATTTATAGTCCCCTACCAGCAAATCCGGAAGGGACTTTCGATTTGCACTTTGTATGTCTGTCCGTCCGTCGGTTCGGCGTATCAGTTTTCTGAAGCTTTTTAGTTGTTAGGAACGCGTATTCATCATGACTGGCTTACTTTAAGAGGTAAAAAAAACTCCACTGAAATTAAAAATGGTATAAAATTCAAAAAAATTAAATAAGTATATTGTGACAATCAACTCTCTTGTGTTTTTCACAACAATTTGTTCGTATTGATGACCTCTCACACAGTGAAAATGGGGCCTCCATGGCCGAGTGGTTAGAGCATCGCGCTCAAAATCACAAAGTCTCTCACCTCTAGTCGGCACAGGTTCGAATCTCTCTCGCGCCGATATATGTGAGAAAGTTTGCCAGTTTACATTCGGAAGGTCGGTGGTCTCTTCTCGGGTACATTGTATCTGGGTTCTCTCCTCCACCTACAAAAACTGGATGCCACCAGATAACTGAAAAAATTGTTAAGTGTGACGGAGAACAACAAATAATCAATCAATCAAAGTGAAAAGTGAAGAAGTGACGATAACGTACAGTGATCAATGTAAAAGTGACGATTGATTGATTGATTGCTGGGCGTTTGTGAAAGGAAATGTTACTGTCTAATTTAAAGTTTGTAACACGCAATTTGATTGGCTATAAGCACTCTAAAAATTATTTTATTTCTTTCCTTGGAGGATTATAATACGTAGATCTTCCAAGTTCACTAGTACTCTGTATCGGAAAACAAGTTGTAAAATTATTTTCCTTCCTAAAAGTTTTGACACGCTTGGGATTCAAACTCACTCTGTCATGAAGCGAACCAATCAGGCACCTCGTAACATCTATCTATTTATTTTATTCTCGTAATAAAAAAAATACGCGCAAAAAGCGGTTCACAATACAATATATCTAGAATATATTTTGCATATTCGAAAGGGAGAAAATTTTAAGACGAATGTAGTTCGATAGTAAAACATTATACAGATATAGGATGGGCATATTGATTGATTGATTAATTGATTGATTGATTGATTGATTATATATTGTTTAACGTCCCGCTCGAGAATTTCTCACTCATATGGAGACGTCACCATTACCGGTGAAGGGCTGCAAAATTTAGGCCTAGTGACAAGTAGCCTCTGATTTTGCGGTCTCATCCGAAGGACCGCCTCATTTAGTCGCCTCTTACGACAAGCAAGGGGTACTAAGGATCTATTCTAACAACCTGGATCCCCACGGCGTTGGGAATAAGGAAAAGAGAGAAACCTAAGTATTATTGTCACCTAAAGAGATTGTATGAAAAGGCGAAGATAACTCGTATGAGGAATACAAAATTGAAAGCTAGGCAAACAAGGACTCCTGGATATACCAGAAGTGGGGTTGAGTCCTATATCTTGATCAGGTAGACGGAGTAATCAGTATTCAAATATTAGTGTTAAAGAACGGCCTAAAGATTAGTATGAAACACGCCAGACAGCATTCGACCCAATGACGGGTTGAATTGGCAAACTAGATTATTATATCGACCTTAGAATTTGCGAAATGCTGATTTTAAACATAACTGTTGAAACTTCTGTAATATTAATTTGTTTATTAATATCCTGCCTAGATTTAAAAACTGATCATACGTAGAACAAGTTCGTGCATATTGAATCAGTTGGGAGACATAAATACCATATGCAGGGGACATTGGGATATTGCTACATAGATATAGGAAGTTGACGATGGAGAAGCTGAAGATATTCCATTTGTCATAAAGTTAAATTGTTAGTTTGACATTAACATTTTTATTCAATCAAATATCTTAGTACAAAGCGGAGGTTGAAGACTACGTTGTATCTTTAATTTCGAGTTCACTGTGATATATTTAATCGACATATGAATGGAAATGATTATTTTTAATAGATAAAACATCGTCATCTTAATGTTGAAGGCCATAACAATATATATCAGAATTATTTTCATATATTAACAAATAGTTTAATACTTACCAAAGTCCTTCATACTTATTGAATTTCGTTCACTCAACCAAGTTTCAAGTAGATTTTTTTTTTTTTTTTTTTTTTTACAGAAGATTGTATTAAAGTACATTTATTATGACGTCTTGACGTCTGTTAATAAAATTACGTCACATATCTCACTATTTTTGGACACTTCACCTACCGAGTATTTTGATTGGTTTAAAATAGCAATGAATATTAATGACGGTGCAGCATTTATTTTGCAGGAAAAAGTCCTCAGATGAGAGAAAGGGTGCATTTTCAAGAAACAGATAACTTTATGGCATTACTTGTATGAAGAAAAATTCAATAAACGAAAATATGATACCCGAAAGTAGACCTATTTCTTGGTCAATACGTCATAATGACATGTGACGCGTTGTCTGCTCCCCCCTCTCAAGTGATTTGCCATTTTAATTTGTTCACTGTATCCGATACATGGGGTGCAGGGAACACCCAATGCTATTTGTCTATCTATCTATCTATCTATCTATCTATCTATCTATCTATCTATCTATCTATCTATCTATCTAACTGTCTGCTTATCTGTCTATCTGACTGTCTATTTATTTATTTATCTGTCTGTTTATCTATCTGTCTGTCTGTCTGTCTATCTGTTTATCTGTCTGTCTGTTTGTCTATTTATCCATCTGTCTGTTTATCTATCTATCTGCCTGTCTGTTTATCTGTACGTCTGTCTATTTATCTATCTGTCTGTTTATTTATCTGTCTGTCTGTTTATTTATCTGTATGTCTGTCTGTTTATCTATCTGTCTGTCTGTCTATTTATCTATCTATCTGTCTGTCTGTTTATCTGTCTGTCCTTCTGTTTATCTGTCTGTCTGTTTATTTATCTGCCTGTCTGTCTGTTTATCTATCTGTCTGTCTGTTCGTCTATTTATCCATCTGTCTGTTTATCTATCTATCTGCCTGTCTATTTATCTATCTAATTGTCGTATTTTTTTATCTATCTATCTGTCTGTCTGTCTGTTTATCTATCTGTCTGTCTGTTTATCTATCTGTCTGTCTATTTATCTATCTATCTGCCTGTCTGTCTGTTTATCTAATTGTCGTATTTTTTATCTATCTATCTGCCTGTCTGTCTGTTTATCTATCTGACTGTCTGTCTGTTTACCTATCTAACTCTGTCTGTTTATCTATTTATCTGACTGTCTCTCTGTTTATCTATCTAATTGTCGTATTGTTTATCTATCTATCTGACTGTCTGTCTGTTTATCTATGTGACTGTCTATCTGTTTATCTATCTATGTGACTGTCTGTCTGTTTATCTATCTATCTGACTGTCTGTCTGTTTATCTATCTATCTGACTGTCTGTCTGTTTATCTATCTGACTGTCTGTCTGTTTATCTATCTATCTGACTGTCTGTCTGTTTATCTGTCTGTCTGTCTGTCTGTTTATCTATCTGACTGTCTGTCTGTTTATCTATCTGTCTGTCTGTCTGTCTGTTTATCTATCTGACTGTCTGTCTGTTTATCTATCTGTCTGACTGTTTGTCTGTTTATCTATCTGACTGTCTGTCTGTTTATCTATCTGACTGTCTGTCTGTTTATCTATCTGTCTGTCTGTCTGTCTGTTTATCTATCTAACTGTCTGTCTGTCTGTCTGTTTATCTATCTGTCTGACTGTCTGTCTGTTTATCTATCTATCTGACTGTCTGTCTGTTTATCTATCTGACTGTCTGTCTGTTTATCTATCTGTCTGTCTGTCTGTCTTTCTATCTCTCTGACTGTCTGTCTGTTTATCTATCTGACTGTCTGTCTGTCTGTTTATCTATCTGACTGTCTGTCTGACTGTCTGTTTATCTATCTGACTGTCTGTCTGTCTGTTTATCTATCTGTCTATCTGACTGTCTGTCTGACTGTCTGTTTATCTATCGGTCTGTCTGCCTGTCTGTCTGTCTGTCTGATTGTCTGTCTGTCTGTTTATCTGTCTGTCTGTCCGTCTGTCTGTTTATCTATCTGACTGTCTGTCTCTCTGTCTGTTTATCTATCTGACTGTCTGTTTATCTATCTGTCTGTCTGACTGTCTGTCTGTCTGTCTGTTTATCTGTCTGTCTGTCTGTCTGTCTGTTAATCTATCTATCTGACTGTCTGTCTGTTTATCTATCTGACTGTCTATCTGTTTATCTATCTATGTGACTGTCTGTCTGTTTATCTATCTATCTGACTGTCTGTCTGTTTATCTATCTGACTGTCTGTCTGTTTTTCTATCTGACTGTCTGTCTGTTTATCTATCTGTCTGTCTGTCTGTCTGTTTATCTATCTGACTGTCTGTCTGTCTGTCTGTTTATCTATCTGTCTGACTGTCTGTCTGTTGATCTATCTGACTGTCTGTCTGTTTATCTATCTGACTGTCTGTCTGTTTATCTATCTGTCTGTCTGTCTGTCTGTTTATCTATCTGACTGTCTGTCTGTTTATCTATGTGACTGTCTATCTGTTTATCTATCTATGTGACTGTCTGTCTGTTTATCTATCTATCTGACTGTCTGTCTGTTTATCTATCTATCTGACTGTCTGTCTGTTTATCTATCTGACTGTCTGTCTGTTTATCTATCTATCTGACTGTCTGTCTGTTTATCTATCTGACTGTCTGTCTGTTTATCTATCTGACTGTCTGTCTGTCTGTCTGTTTATCTATCTGTCTGTCTGTCTGTCTGTTTATCTATCTGACTGTCTGTCTGTCTGTCTGTTTATCTATCTGTCTGACTGTCTGTCTGTTTATCTATCTGACTGTCTGTCTGTTTATCTATCTGACTGTCTGTCTGTTTATCTATCTGTCTGTCTGTCTGTCTGTTTATCTAACTGACTGTCTGTCTGTTTATCTATCTGTCTGACTGTCTGTCTATTTATCTATCTGACTGTCTGTCTGTTTATCTATCTGTCTGACTGTCTGTCTGTTTATCTATCTATCTGACTGTCTGTCTGTTTATCTATCTGACTGTCTGTCTGTTTATCTATCTGTCTGTCTGTCTGTCTTTTTATCTCTCTGACTGTCTGTCTGTTTATCTATCTGACTGTCTGTCTGTCTGTCTGTTTATCTATCTGACTGTCTGTCTGACTGTCTGTTTATCTATCTGACTGTCTGTCTGTCTGTTTATCTATCTGTCTATCTGACTGTCTGTCTGACTGTCTGTTTATCTATCGGTCTGTCTGCCTGTCTGTCTGTCTGTCTGTCTGTCTGTTTATCTGTCTGTCTGTCTGTTTATCTATCTGACTGTCTGTCTGTCTGTCTGTTTATCTATCTGACTGTCTGTCTGACTGTATGTCTGTCTGTCTGTTTATCTGTCCGTCTGTCTGTCTGTTGAGCTATCTGACTGTCTGTGTGTCTGTTTATCTATCTGTCTATCTGACTGTCTGTTTATCTATCTGTCTGTCTGACTGTCTGTCTGTCTGTTTATCTGTCTGTTTGTCTGTCTGTCTGTTTATCTATCTGACTGTCTGTCTGTCTGTTTATCTATCTGTCTGTCTGTCTGTTTATCTATCTGTCTGTCTATCTATCTGACTGTCACACTATTTTCTTTTCCACCAGGTCCTTGGAAAACGCAGGTTTTGTGCTTCTGAAGAATTTTTTTTTTCAGAAATGAATTTCATTTTTAAAAATGCCTGTGGGTGTCAGCACTTGCCGAAGAATATTCTGGCGTGAAACGTTGCAGTTCATACCCTTATGCAGTTTCAAAAATAAAATGTATTTCTTTTATTTACAGTTTACTTTCATTTCTGTCGGAATTTCCAGGAGTTAACATAGATGTCTACATTGGTCAAAATTAATACGCGCATTGTTCACCAATGCATCGCATCCATGAGAAAATGGTTATCATTATAATTGGAAAGATATTAGTATTGAAGGCAAAACACATTGGAAATGTAAATATTCAACCTTGAATTCCGATCTGTAATAATGTACTATATGGTATCTATCTCATGTTCTAATTCAATGACTTTTGTGAATTATCAATGAAGTCAACAACGCTGTGTAAATCAAACATAATGCCATAAATTTGTATTTTCCTTTTACCACAGTCATTGAAAAAAAACTGATTTAATTAAAATATAGAACGCGACACATCATCCATCATGCCGTTTTCTCAAAAGTATAAATCATCGATGCGTTTTGATTCCAGGCGGGATACTGGCGAGGCCGTTTTTGTTCTTGCAGAGCACAGAAATAGTTGTTAATCGTGACCATGTTTTCCTACCTCGTGAGAATCTCTTGAATATGCACAAAGTCTGATGATGGAACTTTCAGCCAATTTTGACAAATTCTCGGTCCAGCCCTATATAGTTCATAAATGTGATTTACGACTTTTAACTAAATCACATGAAGAGTTGATAAAAACCGAATCTTTCACATTCATAAACGGTCAACTAATAATACTAATTGGTCATTAATAATTTAAATTTTGTCTATAATCACTTGGCGGGTTTTTATTTTAAATTTTCAAATTTTAGCGATTATCACTTGGCGGTTTTCATTTTTGATTCAAATTTTATATAGTAACCATCACGTGATGATCGTGATTGTAACTTAATGATTCTGTAATAGAGACTGGTTTATGTCTCTGCTAAGGATCGAACTCGGAACCTGAGGCAGTGAGGATCAAGTATCTAACACTATAATAATATTGTTACCCTCTAGAGAGTCTTTCCCACTCTCCCCGAGAACCAGCGCCTGTGGAGCAAAGTTTTGAGATAATCACTCTCACACGCCAGAGATTACCCGAGTCCCGTCGTGGGCTCCAAATGTAACATATATTAGTTTATGCCTCTACTGAGGATTGAACCCGGCACCTCTGCCACGAGAGTCCAGTTCTCTACCGACCGAGGTAAAAGTCAAAGCAAGTAGGAAGGCCTTGTGTCTAACACGACAACAATTTAAAATTTAACGACTATCATTTGGCGTTTGGTTTCTAATGATTCACATTTTTAGGAGCTTCAGTAGATAGTTGTCATTTAATGATTCATTTTTCAGGAGCATCAGTAGATAGTTGTCATTTAATGATTCATATTTTTAGGCGCTTCAGTAGATAGTTGTCATTGAATGAATCATATTTTTAGGAGCATCAGTAGATAGTTGTCATTTAATGATTCATTTTTAGGAGCATCAGTAGATAGTTGTCATTTAATGATTCATTTTTTAGGAGCTTCAGTAGATAGTTGTCATTTAATGATTCATTTTTTAGGATCTTCAGTAGATAGTTATCATTTAATGATTCACATTTTTAGGAGCTTCAGTAGATAGTTGTCATTTAATGATTCATATTTTTAGGAGCATCAGTAGATAGTTGTCATATAATGATTCATTTTTAGGACCATCAGTAGATAGTTGTCATTTAATGATTCATATTTTTAGGAGCTTCAGTAGATAGTTGTCATTTAATGATTCATTTTTTAGGAGCTTCAGTAGATAGTTGTCATTTAATGATTCATATTTTAGGAGCATCAGTAGATAGTTGTCATTTAATGATTCATTTTTTAGGAGCGTCAGTAGATAGTTGTCATTTAATGATACATATTTTTAGGAGCATCAGTAGATAGTTGTCATATAATGATTCACATTTTTAGGAGCTTCAGTAGATAGTTGTCATTTAATGATTCATTTTTTAGGAGCTTCAGTAGATAGTTGTCATTTAATGATTCATTTTTTAGGAGCGTCAGTAGATAGTTGTCATTTAATGATACATATTTTTAGGAGCATCAGTAGATAGTTGTCATATAATGATTCACATTTTTAGGAGCTTCAGTAGATAGTTGTCATTTAATGATTCATTTTTTAGGAGCTTCAGTAGATAGTTGTCATTTAATGATTCATATTTTAGGAGCATCAGTAGATAGTTGTCATTTAATGATTCATTTTTTAGGAGCATCAGTAGATAGTTGTCATTTAATGATACATATTTTTAGGAGCATCAGTAGATAGTTGTCATTTAATGATTCATTTTTTAGGAGCATCAGTAGATAGTTGTCATTTAATGATTCATATTTTTAGGAGCTTCAGTAGATAGTTATCATTTAATGATTCATTTTTAGGAGCATCAGTAGATAGTTGTCATTTAATGATTCACATTTTTAGGAGCTTCAGTAGATAGTTGTCATTTAATGATTCATTTTTAGGAGCTTCAGTAGATAGTTGTCATTGAATAATTCATTTTTAGGAGCATCAGTAGATAGTTGTCATTTAATGATTCATTTTTTAGGAGCATCAGTAGATAGTTGTCATTTAATGATTCACATTTTTAGGAGCTTCAGTAGATAGTTGTCATTTAATGATTCATTTTTTAGGAGCTTCAGTAGATAGTTGTCATTTAATGATTCATTTTTTAGGAGCATCAGTAGATAGTTGTCATTTAATGATTCACATTTTTACGAATCATCACTTGACGGATGGCCTTTCGTGATTCAAATTTTAGCGACCACTCTATTACATTACACTCTATTACATTACATTATATTACATTACAGTCTATTACATTACACTCTATTACATTATACTCTATAACAATACACTCTATTACATTACATTATATTACATTACACTCCATTGCATCACACTCCATTGCATCACACGCCATTGCATTACAATAACTGTTTATTCACATTTCAGTTGCCACTTAAAGATCCAAATTTGAGCGATTGTTTGCTGTTTGAGTGAATAATCTGAATCTGACGGTGTCAGAGTTGTTACTTTCAAATTTGCAGATATTTTGATCTACCGCTTTTAGTGGAAAGTAAAGTATTTTATAAAGTTTATCAAAATTTTGTTCCAGAGCCATTATTGTTTTTCTTTTCGTTTTTATTCATTTTCTACTTTTTAAAATTGATTAATCAAGCATTCTGAGTGTGTTGCAGTCAATACAAAGTCCCCTACTGGTGGGATAAATCAGTCAAAAGTAGGTCAAACGTAATTGAACTCACACATGATCTGTAACTATCCAAGACAAAGTCACGTATCAAATTTCAAATCACTATCTTAATCCAATGCGGAAAAAAGTCCGGAAAACTGATTCTTGCAATTTACCATGGGGCATAATTCTGTCCAAAGTAGATCAAGCGTAACGAAACTCAAACTTGATTTATAACTATCAAAGAAAAAGCCATTTATAAAATTTCAGTTGAATATCTTCATTCAATACGGGGAAAAGTCTGGACAACTGATTCGGAATGACAGACAGACGGGACGGATTGACAGCTCGACAGAGAGATGGACGGACAGACCGAGGGTAAACTGATAGTCCCCTTCGGCAAGCCGGTAGTGGACTAATACGCGAGAACCATTCGAAACAATTGTGTAATGTATGAGAAATTAGAAAATCATCAATAATCGAATTTTCTGATATCTTGATTGATTGATATCTTGAATGAATGTTTTGGGGTTTAACACCGTTTTGGTAAAACTTTAGTCATTTTACGGCGGTTAAGTAAATGAAATATGATCGAATTTGAGGAGTTTTGAGTTTCCCTGGCAGTTTGCAGTAGGCCTAATCTTTATCGAAAACCAAAGAAACGATTTTTTATCGTGATCCTCGACAAGGGACACCCTTTAACGTCCCATCCGTTGAAATTAGAAAAAAAAAAAATTCTTACTTACTAACAGGATTGAATTGATTATTATATGTGCGATTTACGTGGGATATTGCGTGATACCCAGAAAGAAATGACGTGTTCTGACTAGGTCTCTCCGTGGCACGATGTAAACATCAAGGTTACACAGTAAATAGAAAATTCATAAGTAAAATTGATCTTGATTTAAGATATTACATAAACATTGAAGGTAATTAGATTAGATAAATGAAGTGGGTTTTTGTTTGCAGTAAGAGATATTTGCACAATAGGGAGTATAGATATGACTGGGGCACTTGTTCGCTTTAATCTGACACTGTCAAGTTACATTAAAACCAGTGCATGATAAACCACAGACCTGATAAAATGACAAGTCTTCACTCGAACCGAATCAGGGCCTTACTTATCTCTGTTGTTTGATGACAAAAAAGTCTTTTATTTCTTTACACGCATGCATAATATTCGCGGGGTCACCAGACCAATCTCTCCCTGTTTATAACGACCTGTACATACGTTAAAGACATCCAATTTTCATAAAATAATTGAATTAAAAATTTGTGAAGAACGGTTGTGAGATTTGTAGATTCCCCTTTTGTTCCAAATCCTTTTAAATTTTTACATAATTAAAAATCTGATATGAATGAAAATCATGAGTGACTTCGCTGACGAATTATCTGATATATTTTAATTCAGTAAGTGTATAACAAAAATGTTGGTATCCAAATAAGGAAAACAGACATACGTAGTTTTGGTCTGTGTTTCTGTCATGGATATACATGGATACATACAGGAATAAGACTGGAAATACAGCAGAAAAATGTTTATAGTAGTCCTTTAAATTGGTTACAGGCACGTTTTAACAGTAATAATAATTAAAAAAAAAAAGGAAAATGAAAAATGAAAAAAATGAAAAATAACAATATCCACGACCGCAGACTAAACATCAACAGTATAATTATTCTGTGAAAATTTTCTATTGCCTTAAGATTGCCTTGTATGTCGTATCCAATTAATCAATGTGAAGTGCGACGTTTCTGCCATATTTCAAAACTCTTTTCATCTCCTCGATATGAAAAGTTTTTCCGCGATTTTCGAAATAGGCTTGAATTTTGTTTTGTAGTAACAGTAGTTTTGGCTAAGAGGTCAGAGCTAGTTATCAACGGTCCAGGGTTCGATTTCCAATTGATGCAATGTTGTTTCTTCTTTTCTCTGCTACAATAGGTTAGCAACGTTCAGACATTCTGTACTGCACAAGGCTTGGCCTTACAATTGCTACTACCAGGAATTATCATAATATGCTAATTCTAAAACAGACTTGGTAATGCACTACAATGCACCTGAAATGTAACGAAAAATTATATATCATTGAGAAACGCTGCGTGTGCCATTAATTAAATTCAATTCAGTTAAATCTATATTAATCAAATTCAATTGATTTAAATTAGATTACAGTTTGATCCGATTTTTTTTTTTCAATATGAAGGTACTATCTAAGATATGTTGATCGGTTTCTGTTCATAATTGATGAATATGCATAAAAACGGGTAATCGTGTAAGAGTTATCTTTCCATTAGAGCAGGTTTAATGTTTTCTGAACGTTAAGAGCGTTATCAACTGTTGAAAACTATGCGGGCATGAAGCATTGCAGTTCTTAACTTTATGTATTTTCAAAAATGAAAAAATTCTTTTTATATTAAAATTCTACTTTTACCTCTGTCGGAATTACCTGACTCCCAAACAGAATTATAATATCTATCTACATTCATAACTGCAATATATTCGCGAGATATAGTTATAGTTACAACGTATTTTATTGATTGATTGATTGATTGATTGTAGTTTTCCGCTACACTCAACAATTTTTCAGTTATCTGGTGGCGTCCAGTTTTTATTGGTGGAGGAGAGAACCCAGATACAATGTACCCAGGAAGACATTCCAAAAGTAAACTGGCAAACTTTCTCACATATATCGACGCGATCGAGAATAGAGCCCGTGCCGACTAGAGGTGAGAGGCCTTGTGATTTTGAGCGCAATGCTCTAACCACTCAGCCATGGAGGCCCCTTAACGTACTCAAAGTATTGGAAACATTTAACTTTTTATTTCAAAATAAGTCCTGAACTGCTACGCTTCAAGAATATGCCGACGTGAAGCGTGCATACTTGCTACTATGTTTTCTATGATTCATGCGCGCATTGTTTACAACATGCAACGCTTTCATGAGAAAATACCTATCATTACAAATTGTAATGACAGCCATTTCCTCATAACTGCGTTTTAACTGCAAACAATTAATTTTGATTATCATAGCACGTCTATTTAGCTGCAGAGAAAGGAAAGTAGACTATAAAGTGCATAAGGGTATGAACTGCAACGATTCACAGCGGTATACAATGAGCTTCATGCGTAACGCGCTTCATGAAAACTACGCCGGCGTGAAGCGTTACATTTCATACCCTTCTGTAATTTCAAAAATGAAATTTATAGTTTAGATATCAAAAATATCTACGCAATTCAAGCGAATCAGAAATACTGCGTTTGATTTCATAATTTACTGTCCAGTTGTGGTCAGATGCTTTCGATCGACTTGCGATTTACTTAACATCTTGAGCTTTTTCTTCAAGAACTTGTGATTTACTTAACCTCTCGGGCTTTTTCTTCATGAACTTGTGGTTTAATTAACCTCTCGGGCTATTTTCTTCAAGGAACTTGTGATTTAATTAACCTTTCGAGTTTTTTCATCAGGAACTTGTGATTTAATTAACCTCTCGGCCTTTTTCTTCATGAACTTTTGATATACTTAACATCTCGGGGTTTTTCTTTAAGATGTTGTGATATACTTGATATCTCGGGCTTTGTCTTTAGGAATTTGTGATTTAATTAACCTCTCGGGCTCTTTCCTCAAGGAACTTGTGATTTAGTTAGTCTCTCGGACTTTTTCTTCATGGAAATTGCGATTTACGTAAACTCCCGGACTTTCTCTTTAGGAACGAACCATGATTTTCAACACGTAACAACCTTATAAACAACATACTCATCTCATTCTGATCATTTTACCCTATTCTTGTAATAGTTCAATAAAAAGTAGACTTGTGATAAATTCCATTCTTCTAACAGAACAGAATCTGCAAGTCTAATTTTAATCAGATTGTGTTTTGCAATGATTTTTATTATTGCCGATGATTGGAGTTGCATATAAAAAAGTTCACTTCATCTTATTTTGATCGATTGCAGACTTCATAATTACAAGGCAGAATAAGAACTTTGGCGTATGTAGCTCTTTCAATGACCATCGTTGTTTGATAATTTCTATTGCGTATAAATAATAATAATAATAATAATAATAATAATAATAATAATAATGATAAAAGACATAAACAGTGCAAATTTCTTTTTCAACGATACATGGCACTTGGAATCCAGATAACATAAAGGACATGATGAAAACTCCAATGTATTACAGAAAACGAAACCCGCATACATGCAGTTGTCATGAAGACACAGGGAGGTTGATCCAAATACATTCTGAGTTGCAAGTAAATGTTCTAATTGATTGATTAACTAGTGATATCTCAGTAACACTCCATATATTTGTATATATATGTATATATATATATAATAGGTCATATTTAATGTCCGTTTTCTGTAATTGCGTAAGTGAATGGCGGACACGAGAAAATTCACAGTACTCCCTAAGAGTGCTACTTGAATTTAGAATCTTATTTTCACCAGTCGTTTGATGATAATTTTAATTTTAGTAGTCATTACCTTGTATTTGAAATTCATTTTATTCTTTTTTTATTTTTTTTCTTTATTTTTTTATTTGTGTTATTTTTTTTTTATTATATGTGTTTTTTGTTTTTTTTAAATTATGGTTGTTTATTTTTGTTTGTTTGTTTTTTGGGGAGTTTTTTTGGGTTTGTATTGTATTTCTCTCTCTCTCTCTCTCTCTCTCTCTCTCTCTCTCTCTCTGTTTACAGGTGCTGCTTATTGACAGCAATTTTGTCATTTTCGCTCTCCAAAGAAAGCTCTTCTCGACAGCACTCCTTGTTCTTCTTTGATTTGAATTTTCAGATTTGAAATAATATTTGATAACATCCGTTCGTGTGACAAATACTGAGACACAAACACATTTACTGTTCATCTTTCACGTATTTCCGGGAGTAAGATATCCCTGCTAAACAGGGTAGATAATGCAAATAAAAATTTACCGGAAGAGCCCATCCCAAACATCACTTGGCTGACTTCAATAATACTGTAGACAAAAAAAAATTATGATAAGGTGTCGATATAATACTATTAATATATATATATA
Source organism: Ostrea denselamellosa (assembly GCA_024699665.1). Taxonomy (NCBI): domain Eukaryota; kingdom Metazoa; phylum Mollusca; class Bivalvia; order Ostreida; family Ostreidae; genus Ostrea; species Ostrea denselamellosa. The sequence continues at coordinate 5,423,398 of JAMZEH010000075.1, forward strand.
TATATATATATATATATATATATATATATATATATATAAATATATATATACAATTCTGTTATTCAATAAATTTTTAGAATAATTATATAAGCACCTTTGAGCATATAAATGTATGATAAGGGTGCTATATAAATATGGTATAATTATTATTATAAATAATTATATCATCGTAACAAGATTTTTAGAGTTTTGTATCACCCTACGTTTTGAATATTGCTTATTGTCTTGAATATCGTAACCAATTAAACGATGTAATCAATGTGTAAATTCGGTGCTGAATGTTTGACTTCATTTTTGTCTGCAGGTGACACCTTTATTGTTATCTGTGTTTATTAATCTTAACGAACTAACCTTAATTAACTTACAAAGTAAGAAGTTGGACAGGTAAAAATTAATGTTGAAGACCTTGATATTTAAAATTTAGTCATTAAATAGAACTGTAAAAAATCTGGTTCTTCTAAACACATGCAGAGGAATTTAGGTTGTTTGTTGTTTGTTTGTTTGTTTTAAGTCTTTTCGATAACATTTCTCTCATATTGAGACGTCACCAATTGTTAGTCAAGTACCACAAATTTGGCTATGCTTAAGGTGTTCGTTAACGAGTCAAATCCCCCAGCGACACGGAGACTCGTGTGATACCCAAAAGTGCCGTGATTCTCACTTCTAAATGCCGAGCGCTTGACGAAAAAATAATCGCTACCTATATGTCTTACGTTTGACGCGACCATGGTACAAAATCGAACTCACGACCTCCTAATTAAGAATCGAACGCTCTGTCATTGAACTACCGCGACCGGTCAGAGGGAACAAAAGGTTTGTAATGTGGAGAAGAGATTGGTTTAACGGACTACGCGAAAATTCTGGATAGTTTATATTTTGTATATAATGTATACAGGATTATTTTCGCCCCTTGTTTTATTTCGCCTTTCTACGCTTGCAAACGGTTTCACTCTGTATTGACCATCGTGTGTTTCACTGTTACCTTAGTAAGTTTAAAACAAATGCATACAGAACTATTTTCGCCCTTTGAGTTAGCACAGACACAAAAAATAGTAGCACCCACAATGACAAAATGCTAGACATTTCTTCAAAGTATTGATGGTTTGTAATATAAATGCTTATATCACGAGATGAACTACACTGATTCAACATAGATATATTGCTGCCAAACCATTGATAAATGATATATAATTGTAGGTTTCTATAGATAATATTGTGTTAATTATTCCATGAAAAATTCTATCAATCCTCGAAGATGATGTTTTATGTTGTCAGCGAAGATTTATAGTGCCTGTACTAGTTACTAAGTTTCTTTGAAAAGTACGCCACAGCGTACAAAATTCTATAGATCCTGGCATCAAGCAGGAAATCGAATCCTAATAAAACAATATAAAATGTTGAAATTAACACGGTCTTTTCCTGATGTGACCGTACTCATGTGTGGTAATTAACATCATTTCTTTTGTTTGAGGAGACGATGGTGTCAATCTCTTAAGACCGAAATATACAGCTGACACGCTGGGAACCGTGTTCATATTAATTAAGGCGTTGATAATGAATATATATTTGGACATGATAACCCCCTTGCAACTTCATAGTTTACACAAACTACACAACTGTACTTCTCTGGCAAAACTTGCAATATTCAACAAAGTACTTCTATGAATGAGTGACGATCACTGCAATTTTAAGATTAAACATGAAAAAACATGAAGACTACGAACAGTGATCAATCTCATAAAAAGAATTTAAAAAATAGACTTGGATAAACACCGATCCCTGGACATACCAGATTTCGAGGTTAGAAGTAAGCATTCCATTCTTACCTCCGTGATCCCTTTATCTTGATCAGGTAAACGGAATAATCCGAAGTCAAAATTGGTATGTGAGGAACGGTTTAACAGTTGGTATGAAACACGTCAGATAGCATTCAACGGCTTGTGTAATTATGTATTTACAAATTAGACCATAATAACATAATGATTACAGACCTCATGAGTGCTGACTTTAAACGAGAGTGACGAACCCACTAATTTTACAGAAGCCTGTCTCAATTCAAGAAATTGCGTGTTTTTTATTATTATTTTTTTTCTGTTGTTTTTGTTTTTTGTTATGTTTGTTTGTTTGTATACGTGCGTTCACTGAGTATGCGCAGTTTGGTCAACTCGAGATGTATTAGTAGATTTGTGCACTCAGAATTGTTTTAGGACCAATCAAACCTAGGCACGGAACTAGTGCTCCAATAATTATTTCACAAACGTCCTCATAAACATTATTACTGGTCGCGGTAGCTCAGTGGTTAGAGCGTTCGCTTCGTAACCGGGAGGTCGTGAGTTCGAGCCCCGCTCGTGCCATGGCCGCGTCAAACCTGAGACGAAAAATAGGTGGTGATTGCTCCTCAACAAACGTTCGGCACTTAGAAGTGAGAATCACGGGTCTTTCGGATATGACCTTTAAAATGGCGGTATCATGTCATGGTAGGCGTTGGCATGTTAAAGAATCCTCACTGCTACGACCCTGAGCGCTAAACATAGGTCTAAATGTGTAGTACTTCACCTTCAAGCTCTTGCGTAGGTAACGTTTGAATCTTGGGTGATAGGGTTCTCATATTTCACACATACCAGATGTGGGATAATGTGCCTACGACGATTGATTGATTGTTTGTTGTTTTCCGCTACACTCAACAACTTTTCAGTTATCTGGTGGTGTCCAATATTTCTATTGGTGGAAGAAGGAACCGCCGCCCAGGACGAGGAAGAGAGAACCGCCGCCCAGGACGAGGAAGAGAGAACCGCCGCCCAGGACGAGGAAGCATCATGCTCACATTAACTGCTATATGTTGATCAGGTAAACAGAGTCGTCTCTAGTCAAAATCAGTGTACCACGAACGGCCTAACAATTGGTATGAAACACGTCAGATAGATTCAATCAAATGAGAGAATGGTTTTGCGAAATAGATTGTATAATTTTTGGAAAAAGGAAAGATTCATATTTACTGATCGGTCATTCAAAAAATTGTTCTGATTCTACGCATTGCTCTGAAATTGATATTGAAAAGATGCTGGAGTTTCTAATTGACAAGATCTTCGTAGTCGTTGGGTGATCGATCAGGTCTTTTTATTAGTTGACTTGTTTTTATATTCTTATGAGGTAGAATTTATTCAAAAGCTTTTACTTATGAAGAAGAAAAAATCTCTTGTTGTGACGTTCAATTCGACAATTTAGATATATCAACGACGTTTTATCTATTAGATATAATCATTTTCATTCATATGTCGTTTCGATATATCAGAAAAAAAGACACAAGGGTCTTCCACGTCTCCTTCGTACTTAGATATTTTATTGACAAAAGATGTTAACGCAAACTAACAATTCAACTTTATAACTCATTGGATGACTTCAGCTTCTCTATCGTCAATTTTCCATATCTATGAAGCAATATTCCGTCATCACCTGCAACATTAACCTAATTATCAGTTGCCTGCTTCGATTAAATATTGATCATACGGGAAACATACTCTTGCAAGTGAAGGAAATATTGAAGACTCCGTGGGGTGTTTTAGTCCAGTCTACTGGGGTATATTAAATCGACATATGAATGAAAATAAGAATTGTTAATCGATAAGGTGCTGTCGATATATCTTAATGGCGAGTTGAAGGCCACAACGAGAGATTATTTCTGTTCATGTTGAAGGTTTAGAGTAAATCTGTGTCATATGAATTCAAAAATATATTAGCTTATAAAGGAGAACAATTCATGACCATGGGAATTCCAACAGACTGTTTGAAAATCTAATCAACAAAGACTATGTAGATATTGTCAACAAGAAAATCCAACTACTTCAGAGTATTAGCATGGTATTCAAGAAATTATCCAATCGATCGATCTGCTTACTCTGGCGCGGATCCAGCTTTTTTTCATCGGGGGAGGGGTGAGGTCCAAAAAGCCGGGGATCTGGGACCTGGTTCCAGGGCAAAGCCTCCGGAATGTCCACGTTTTTACAGATAGTAGACTATGCGAAATCGTCCCCAGTGAGCGAATAAAGTCGATCGAGAGAGTTGATGAAGCAAGGGGGGGGGGGGGTATCCAGATCCCCCTCTAGATCCGCTCTTGCTTACTCTTCTAAGCACCTGATCCCACTTCTGCTATATATAGGAATCCGTCTGCTTACGAATCCCTCTGTGGGACGTGGGTGCCGGTCTTTCGGATGAGACCGTATAAACCGAGGTCCCGTGTCGCAGTAGGTGTGGCACGATAAAGATCATTGCATTTATTGCTGAATTCTGGTCCTGTAATTTCTTTATAGGATTTGTCAACCAAATTAATTTTCACCAAAAAATAAACGCCTCCGGAAACTTTGTATGTGAGATTAAATCCCTTTTATGTGTAACCGTGATCAGATAAGTCTATTTCGTCCTCATTAAACAAATGCATCTAATCAAGACTATATAGGTCACAATTTGTATGTTTAATTAAATTCAGTTTGTAATTTACAATTAGATTAAGTACGACCACAAAAGTATACATGGACAATAAATAGGTCTCCATTATCTTGTCCTACACATCTCCTTCAGAAAAACCATCAATGAATTGCGATATTTTCTGGGTTTTTATAATTGTTTGCCTAGCAGGATTTTGTTTAGAATTCTTCGAGCATTCAGCTTCACGAAAAGGTGAAAATAACGAGCAGTGATCAATCTCATAATTCCTTTTAGGAATACAAAATTAAGAGCTGGGTTAAGACGGATCCCTATGTATAACAGAGGTGCTTAGGAAGAGTAAGCATGTCCTGTTGACCGGTCACATCCGCCGTGAGCCTTATATCTGCGCCGATATATGTGAGAAAGTTTGCCAGTTTACTTACGGAAGGTCGGTGGTCTCTTCCCGGATACATTGTAGCTGGGTTCTCTCCACCACCTACAAAAACTGGACGCCACCAGATAACTGAAAAATTGTTGCGTGTGGCGGAAAACAAACAAATAAACAATAAACCAAGCAATCCGTAGTCAGAATCAGTCCGTAAAGTACGATCTACCTATTGGTATCAAACACGTCAGACGGCATTTGACCCAAGACAGATTGTAAAACTTGTAAAGCTTTCAACGTGCAACCACTAAACTTACGTTGGGTTTTGAGACTTTCAGGTAAAGTATGTGTTCGACTTTCTCTAATGCCTTCTTCGAATGGCAAACCCGAGTTAACTCCGGTTACCTTGAAACGTCACAACTATGACCTATAAAAGAAGAAATAGCTTTAAAGTTATTTTAATTTTGTCTACCTTTAAATTAGGAAAATTTAAATCTGAATTTCATAAGACGACAATGCCGCTAATAATAAATGGTTGTTAGTTTGATTGTTTTACGTCCCGTCGAAAATTTGTCACTTATACTGATACGTCACCAGCTGTAGGTAAAGTACCTATGCTTAGCACTCAGGGCCGTACCAACAAGGTTAACGTATCAACGCTTGCTGAGACAATGGAACTCCGTTTTAAAGGTAATATCCGAAAGACCCGTGGTTCTCATTTCTAAATGCCCAACATTTACTATGTTTACGTCTTAGGTTTGACGCGGCCACGGCAGCGGCGGGACTCAAACTCACGACCTTCCGGTTATGAAGAAAACGCCTGACGACTGAGCTTCCGCGACCGTCACGGGAAATTTCGTCATCAACAAAATGCCTTCATCCAGTGACAGTGGCGGCTGTAGAGGTTGCAACTTTTAGTTAAATATTTAGTTTAAAAGAAAAGGTCATTTTAGTCATTTTGCGGTATTCACCACCTTTTCTCCCCATCTTTCACGGGCGGAAAAGATACGAAGTTGGGTCGCTAAATAGTACCTTTTGAAAATTTTCTCGATCCACCAATGAATGATATAAAGAATAAATAATGGTGCTTTCAAGTTGTTGTTTTTCATTTCGAAATCTCGGTGCAATTTCACAAATAATGTCAGTTTTAAGATATGAACAACCGTTTTCTGAGTGTTGCTGGTTTTCTTGTCTATGAAATATTACTGATTCTGATAAACAAGCAAGCTGATGCACGCGCTAGCCGTTAAAATGAATGTCTCGTCATTAAGCTCCGGTGCAATAGCTCGGCATTTTCCGTCAAGTCGTTTTTCTCTACGTGACGGAGAAAGCCGATCTATTTCCAATTAGCTCCGGTGAAATCGTACACTTGTACTGCACAAGCTGAGTTTTCTCCGGTTTAACCTCGTCTATATATTTTCTGCGTTGACTTCAGGTACCAAAAAATGACTTCGACTTCCATTATTATGTTAACATATTTTTTTTCTTAAATTGATTAATCCTTGTATTAATTAAACCCAATGCTTGTTAATAATTCTAAGATTTGAAATTCATTCTTTGATATGATAATCTGTATCTGAGAAATCGGAGTTAGATGTAAATATGGCATTGATATAAACGTTGAAGATTTATTTTCGACGACGATCAAATAAACTTTTTAAATTTTTTTTTTAATCAATGAAAAGAGACGTGCAATAAGATCTTATGCTAGTTTATTTTGAATAGTTACTGAACAAAAAAATCAAAAACTCCACGCATGACATAAGTAGGTATTACCTTGTATGTTGTCATAAAAGATATATACAAATGCCAGCGCACGTTAATTTGTGCTAGCTAGTTAAAATTCGTTTTTGTAATTATAAGTGATTTATCGATTCTGCTTTACCATTATATTTCAGAATGTCTAAAATAACACAATTTCTACAAAATGTCAAGTCATCTTAGTCATCATGGTTTTATTTAATGTGATTTGTTTAACATTTATTTTAGACTAAAATTACTTTTATTACGTCAGATTAATAGTACACAATAATACCAGATCATCGTTGTCTTCATCATCATGTTTGTCGCATTTACAACATTCACAGTAACATTTTTCATGACATGAATTCCTTTTTTGTAGGTGCACTTTTTTATTTACTGTGTAATTTATGAAGTGTTTTCCCTTTTGTCGATCCTTAAATCAAATGTAATATTATGAGAGATTTTTATTTTCATAAAGCCATTACTTGTTAGTAACAGTGCATCTAGTGTACAGTACTCTCACAGTAACAGTGTATGTGGTGTACAGTACTCTCACAGTAACAGTGCATCTAGTGTACAGTACTCTCACAGTAACAGTGTATGTAGTGTACAGTACTCTCACAGTAACAGTGTATGTAGTGTACAGTACTCTCACAGTAACAGTGTATCTAGTGTACAGTACTCTCACAGTAACAGTGTATGTAGTGTACAGTACTCTCACAGTAACAGTGTATGTAGTGTACAGTACTCTCACAGTAACAGTGCATCTAGTGTACAGTACTCTCACAGTAACAGTGTATGTAGTGTACAGTACTCTCACAGTAACAGTGTATGTAGTGTACAGTACTCTCACAGTAACAGTGCATCTAGTGTACAGTACTCTCACAGTAACAGTGTATGTAGTGTACAGTACTCTCACAGTAACAGTGCATCTAGTGTACAGTACTCTCACAGTAACAGTGCATCTAGTGTACAGTACTCTCACAGTAACAGTGTATGTAGTGTACAGTACTCTCACAGTAACAGTGTATGTAGTGTACAGTACTCTCACAGTAACAGTGTATGTAGTGTACAGTACTCTCACAGTAACAGTGTATGTGGTGTACAGTACTCTCACAGTAACAGTGTATGTGGTGTACAGTACTCTCACAGTAACAGTGTATCTAGTGTACAGTACTCTCACAGTAACAGTGTATGTAGTGTACAGTACTCTCACAGTAACAGTGTATGTAGTGTACAGTACTCTCACAGTAACAGTGTATGTAGTGTACAGTACTCTCACAGTAACAGTGTATGTAGTGTACAGTACTCTCACAGTAACAGTGTATGTAGTGTACAGTACTCTCACAGTAACAGTGTATGTAGTGTACAGTACTCTCACAGTAACAGTGTATCTAGTGTACAGTACTCTCACAGTAACAGTGCATGTAGTGTACAGTACTCTCACAGTAACAGTGTATGTAGTGTACAGTACTCTCACAGTAACAGTGTATGTAGTGTACAGTACTCTCACAGTAACAGTGTATGTAGTGTACAGTACTCTCACAGTAACAGTGTATGTAGTGTACAGTACTCTCACAGTAACAGTGCATCTAGTGTACAGTACTCTCACAGTAACAGTGTATGTAGTGTACAGTACTCTCACAGTAACAGTGTATGTAGTGTACAGTACTCTCACAGTAACAGTGTATGTAGTGTACAGTACTCTCACAGTAACAGTGTATGTAGTGTACAGTACTCTCACAGTAACAGTGTATGTAGTGTACAGTACTCTCACAGTAACAGTGTATGTAGTGTACAGTACTCTCACAGTAACAGTGTATGTAGTGTACAGTACTCTCACAGTAACAGTGTATGTGGTGTACAGTACTCTCACAGTAACAGTGTATGTGGTGTACAGTACTCTCACAGTAACAGTGTATCTAGTGTACAGTACTCTCACAGTAACAGTGTATGTAGTGTACAGTACTCTCACAGTAACAGTGTATGTAGTGTACAGTACTCTCACAGTAACAGTGTATGTAGTGTACAGTACTCTCACAGTAACAGTGTATGTAGTGTACAGTACTCTCACAGTAACAGTGTATGTAGTGTACAGTACTCTCACAGTAACAGTGTATGTAGTGTACAGTACTCTCACAGTAACAGTGTATGTAGTGTACAGTACTCTCACAGTAACAGTGCATGTAGTGTACAGTACTCTCACAGTAACAGTGTATGTAGTGTACAGTACTCTCACAGTAACAGTGTATGTAGTGTACAGTACTCTCACAGTAACAGTGTATGTAGTGTACAGTACTCTCACAGTAACAGTGTATGTAGTGTACAGTACTCTCACAGTAACAGTGCATCTAGTGTACAGTACTCTCACAGTAACAGTGTATGTAGTGTACAGTACTCTCACAGTAACAGTGTATGTAGTGTACAGTACTCTCACAGTAACAGTGTATGTAGTGTACAGTACTCTCACAGTAACAGTGTATGTAGTGTACAGTACTCTCACAGTAACAGTGCATCTAGTGTACAGTACTCTCACAGTAACAGTGTATGTAGTGTACAGTACTCTCACAGTAACAGTGTATGTAGTGTACAGTACTCTCACAGTAACAGTGCATCTAGTGTACAGTACTCTCACAGTAACAGTGTATGTAGTGTACAGTACTCTCACAGTAACAGTGTATGTAGTGTACAGTACTCTCACAGTAACAGTGTATGTAGTGTACAGTACTCTCACAGTAACAGTGTATGTAGTGTACAGTACTCTCACAGTAACAGTGTATGTAGTGTACAGTACTCTCACAGTAACAGTGTATGTAGTGTACAGTACTCTCACAGTAACAGTGTATGTAGTGTACAGTACTCTCACAGTAACAGTGTATGTAGTGTACAGTACTCTCACAGTAACAGTGCATCTAGTGTACAGTACTCTCACAGTAACAGTGTATGTAGTGTACAGTACTCTCACAGTAACAGTGTATGTAGTGTACAGTACTCTCACAGTAACAGTGTATGTAGTGTACAGTACTCTCACAGTAACAGTGTATGTAGTGTACAGTACTCTCACAGTAACAGTGTATGTAGTGTACAGTACTCTCACAGTAACAGTGCATCTATTGTACAGTACTCTCACAGTAACAGTGTATGTAGTGTACAGTACTCTCACAGTAACAGTGTATGTAGTGTACAGTACTCTCACAGTAACAGTGTATGTAGTGTACAGTACTCTCACAGTAACAGTGTATGTAGTGTACAGTACTCTCACAGTAACAGTGCATCTAGTGTACAGTACTCTCACAGTAACAGTGTATGTAGTGTACAGTACTCTCACAGTAACAGTGTATGTAGTGTACAGTACTCTCACAGTAACAGTGCATCTAGTGTACAGTACTCTCACAGTAACAGTGTATGTAGTGTACAGTACTCTCACAGTAACAGTGTATGTAGTGTACAGTACTCTCACAGTAACAGTGTATCTAGTGTACAGTACTCTCACAGTAACAGTGCATCTAGTGTACAGTACTCTCAAAGCAATGCTAAACTGACATTTCAAATTACTTCACGTCATCACTTAACCATAAAAGTAGATATATTGTCAACATTTTACTAACAATAGTCATTTTTGTTCAAATATTGATTCGATATATCCCAGAAAAATGGCGCCACTGAATTGTCTATCTCTGCTTCCTATATCTCATACCTATTTGTATGTTGAACATAGATTTCAAAGGCAAACTAAAAATGACCTATTGACCTTTCCATATTTATGTCGCAATATTACATTATCACCTGCATGTGGTGTTTATGTTTCACAACTGATTCGATACCCAAGAGATTGTTCTGCATATGATTAATTTTTAAGTCGATGCAGACTATTGAGAAAAAAGTTGATATCGCAAGGATTTTAACAATCTCAGTTAAAGTAACATTTTCCCAAATTTTATGGTCATTATTATGACCTAAATTAGTTTACAAAAACAAGCTATGAATGGTTCGAATGCTATCTGGCATGTTTCAAACTAATAGTCAGACCGATAGGCTCACGAAGGGTGTGACCGGTCGACGAGGGATGCTTACTCCTCCTAGGCACTCGATTCCACCTCTGGTACGTTCAGAGATTCGTTTTGTTCTTCTCTTAATTAAGTGGCCTCCGTGGCCGATCGGTTAGAGCATCGGGCTCAAAATCACAAGGCCTCTCACCTCTGTCGGCGCGTGTTCGAATCTCGACCGCGGCGTTATGTGAGCAAGTTTGCCAGTTTACTTGCGGAAGGTCGGTGGTCTCTCCCCAGGTACATTGTATCTGGGTTCTCTCCTCCACCAACAAAAACTGGACGCCACCAGATAACTGAAAAATTGTTGAGTGTGGCGGAAAGCAATAAATAATCAATCAATCAATCTTCTCTTAATTTGTATTTTTTATAGGGTTTATGAGATTCGTCATTGATCGATATCTAGTTCCGGTAAGCATAATCTCTCAGAACACCAAACTACCAAATCACCACACATTCTGGGAACATTAACGTGGTCCTGATCTCCACATGAGGTTAACATAACATTTATCACCTCACTGGAGACATAATCATGCACGACATGTTCAAAAGTTAATGCATGTTAAAATATGACATATTAAAAATCAAAAGCTATAAATGTAAAAAAAAAAAAAAAAAAAAAAAAAAAAAAAAGAGAGAGAGAGAGACAGTAATATTTAAAGAAATAAAAACCGAAAACATATTTTGTAATATTGTTTTATTCAATAATATTAAATATAAATAACAACTATAGCAACAGTACGTGAACTACAAGTAACTATTACGTAACAGACTATATACAGATGTGGAATTACTGAAAATCTAGAGACCCCTTTGGCCTTTGGCGCTATGGACATGCTGAAAAGGAAAAAAAATAACGGTAACATAGACACACGCAAACATATTTATATCACATGATATTTCAGGTATTAAATAGCAACTTACTTACAAAGATGATGTCATATTAACGAAATTGCAATACATGATATATATATATATATATATATATATATATATATATATATATATATATATCATGTATTGCAATTTCGTTAATATATATATAGAGAGAGAGAGAGAGAGAGAGAGAGAGAGAGAGAGAGAGAGAGAGAGAGAGAGAGAGAGAGAGAGAGAGAGAGAGAGAGAGAGCATCAGCATGATCACATACTATGACATATATACCAACATACATCGCACGATATATATTATGTCAACAGACTTATATTGCATAATATATCATATCTCTTTGTCTATTCATCTGTGGATCGTGGGTTCGAGTTTTTAAATTTTTTTTCCAGGTACTTTCCTCTAAAGCTATTTTTTTAACTAGAAAAGGTAAATGTGATTTTTTTTTTCAGTTTTAAAATATTGTACATATCCTCCACTTTTCACCCATATCATATTTTTCAAGTGTGTTGCTCCTCGTTAAAAGATTTTTTTTTTTATCTCATCCCCTTCCTTTTGAAACTGAAGAGGTCAAATCATAGATACAAAACGTCAGGACTGGTGTACTTACTCTCCACATCGTGGTTTATCAGGCTGTTGAATTTAGAACTATCTTCACAAAGCTGACTATTTATCCCCTCGTCAATGGCTGAAACTTCCTGTTCACTGGGGCTATCGTCTCTGGCCAATACAAAGGAACCACATTTCCCTGAGGACTTATTGGGCACGCACATGTCCACAAACGCTAAATCTGCCTCCAATTTGATAACTTCAATATCGGCCCTTGATACCTCTGCAAGCAGATATTATTACTCTATATGTAGCTGTTAAAGATATACAAGTGCTTATATATGCAAAACCAATTCGTACTTATTTTACATAAAAAGTTGTAAGTCACCTGTGCCTGTGACCGGTCGACAGCATGCTTACTCCTCCTAAGCATCTGATCCCACCTCCGATATTGCCTTACTCTTAAATGTGTATTCTTTATAAAAGTTATGAGATTGATCACTGTTATTTTCACTTTTGTCATTATTTAAAACTGCAGTTTTAAACCCACGGCATGTTTTACTTATAAACATTTGAAAGTATAAGTAAAGCAATTAGAAAAATCCGTTTTTGAAAGCTATGCACAGTAATATAAGACAATATAATACAATCCGCAAAGGAGCATCTTGTACCTTGACTCGACAAATAAGGAAATTAATTTGTTTAATGATACTTTAGCTGTGTGTTGACTAAGGAAAATAATGTATAAGGTAACACAATGTCTGGATGTCCACTGAAGTCAGATGTGTGTTCTTTGGGCAAGGGGTTTAAGTTATGGGTGATAGCTTTACTGTGTGTACGTTGAGATAAGTATTTTGTGACGACTAGAGTTGACTGAGATAAGTATTTTGTGACGACTAGAGTTGACTGAGATAAGTATTTTGTGACGACTAGAGTTGACTGAGATAAGTATTTTGTGACGACTAGAGTTGACTGAGATAAGTATTTTGTGACGACTAGAGTTGACTGAGATAAGTATTTTGTGACGACTAGAGTTGACTGAGATAAGTATTTTGTGACGACTAGAGTTGACTGAGATAAGAATTTTGTGACGACTAGAGTTGACTGAGATAAGAATTTTGTGACGACTAGAGTTGACTGAGATAAGAATTTTGTGACGACTAGAGTTGACTGAGATAAGAATTTTGTGATGACTAGAGTTGACTGAGATAAGTATTTTGTGACGACTAGAGTTGACTGAGATAAGTATTTTGTGACGACTAGAGTTGACTGAGATAAGTATTTTGTGACGACTAGAGTTGACTGAGATAAGTATTTTGTGACGACTAGAGTTGACTGAGATAAGTATTTTGTGACGAGTGGTAAAATACACTTACTCGTCTTCGATTGCCAGATAAATTCTCCGTTGTTCGCCCCTGGTGTCAATGTCGCGCTTTTATTAAAGCAAGGTTTATGAACTCCATCAATTGTAAATCTGCAATAAATAAATAATTGAAATGAAATGAAATAAATAAATAAATAAAACGTTCTCATAGTTTATAAATTATAGGTAATTTTATTGAATAGATACTCTAACTTTAGAAATTCACCGTGAAATCTAAAGTCTAGATTTAGAATCTAAACTCTAGATTTAAACGTGCATCATAAAATCCAGACTCTAGATTTAAGATTTCACTGAAAAGTACAAAATCTAGTTTCAAAAGTCCATAATTCAGTCCATTAAGGTATGACTTGATTTTGTTTTAATGAAATGTTTGACAGAGATAAGTTTTTACCTCCCCGTCTGTCGGACATTGAGAACATTGCCCTGTCCCCTGGTCACGTGCCACGCATATTTCTGTACTGATATTTTATTGGCTCCTGTTGGTTTCCTCTTCACCATGTACCAGTCCCCAAGAAACTGAATACAGGAAACGATACGTAAAGATTAATTAGTTCTAATTATATTACAAGTGAATTAATATCATTTGCGCAAATACTAAAAGTAGAAATACTATATATTTAGCCATAAACCTGCTTAATTTCTAATTAATAAGAAATGCATGAGTTTGTTCTGAATTAAATGACATATTACACATGTTTGCAATTGAAATTGTTGAGAATCTATGATATTTTGTAATTTAGAAATAGAACATATTGCCAAAAATAATTCATTTAATTTATGGTTTTATACTACATGTATATAGGACAATATTGTTTTATTAATAAAATGATGAATACGTGACGTAGAAAAACGATTATTTTTTTCACAAGTGGAAACTCGACGACGTTAGTTAATTTTGTTTTGATTTAAATCGTTTCATATGTCATTAAATTTATATATGGGAACTGGGTGACAATGATCTTAATTAAGAAAGCAGTTATGGAAAATGATATTGCGGACGAAGGAAATCCTAGAAATATTCTGAACGTTATCAAATGTTTTAACATAAGTGGTGGGAAACTCGGAGATTGTAATTTTGTAAAGAAAACTGCATCCATTTCAAAACAGAGTTCCGCAAGCATGAAGATAAAAAATGATTTAAAGAAGGTAAAGGAAATGTGCGATTAAAAATAACTGAGATTGTTTTCGTCGATTTATAAATAGTCGACAGACAATGAGCATTTAAACTAAAATAGTAGATTAAAAACATGTTTGGGAAATTGCAGGCAAACCACACACAGAGGATTCTGGGTTCTAGTGAAATATGAAATAAGTGATGCGATGCAATGGTTTAATGAAGGCTTTTAATTTGACAGCCTACTGGAGTCATTAGCGTGAGATTTGTAGGTTAGCGATAGTGCATGCCATACACGACAGGTCTTATTTAACGCATCAGGTGAGATGTTTCAAATTCATGACTGAATTCTCAGACATCAGCTTACAAAGAATACAAAGCGCAGCGAACGTGAGTTCATCAAAATACCAAATGAGAGAGAGAGAGAGAGAGAGAGAGAGAGAGAGAGAGAGAGAGAGAGAGAGAGAGAGAGAGAGAGAGAGAGAGAGAGAGAGAGAGCCTAATCGCTCTCAAACGGAGATGGATTTTGCAAAACATTAGACTTTCAATACCTTGTCAAACAATATTAGCAAACAATTTTTGTTTAAAAAAACTTAATATTTTGAAGAGAGTGCAATAACGAAGTACCGTGACGTCATGTAAATTTATTCAAAGATTTTCATCAGAAGCAAAAACATTATAGTATACAAGCAAAATGTTTCATTTTATATCAAATTTAAGGATGATCTCATTTTGTACAGAATAATACCTATCATTGTATCTTAGCATCTCCCTTTTATGAATTCTTCGCTCATTTATTTTAGGTGTAAACATAAAAGGCAATAAAAAAAAAAAAAATAAATAAATAATACGTTATATGCAACCTACAAATTCATGTCATGTAAATTAACAAGTTTAGGGATTTACGATTAAGCACAAAATGCAGTGCAGGTCATACAGTACTGAGTAATGAGGTCGTTGGGATTAGAAAGTCTTATACGCTATGGAGTCCAAGTACATACACACTTAGGTTTGTTGTGATGTTTACATGATGTAAAACATTCTAAGGTTAGAAGCTCCAGAGTGTACCTGTGTGGGCATCCCACAACGATCAGACACAACGAGGTGCAGTAAGTCAGAATGAGGCAGCGAACTACAACGAGGCGGAAAAACGAACCACAACGAGGCGGCAAAACGAACCACAACAAGGTGCATTAAGCCAGAACGAGGTAGCAAAACGAACCATAACGAGGCAGCAAAACGAACCACAACGAGGCGGCAAACGAACCACAACGAGGTACAGTTGGCCAGGGTTAGGGTTAGGGTTAGGCGGCAATAAGAAACCACAACGAAGAGGCCAAACGCACCACAAAGAACTGTCAAAACAAAACAAAACAAAGCGGTTAACGGGCATCATAATGAGGTGGTACAATGATGCGATACAACCAGCCACAACGAAGCATCACAATCCTCAACACGGTGGTACAATGAACCACAACGAGGTGCAGTAAGTCAGAATGAGGCAGCGAACCACACGAGGTGCAGTAAGTCAGAATGAGGCAGCGAACCACACGAGGTGCAGTAAGTCAGAATGAGGCAGCGAACCACACGAGGTGCAGTAAGTCAGAATGAGGCAGCGAACCACACGAGGCGCAGTAAGTCAGAATGAGGCAGCGAACCACACGAGGCTGCACGGTCAATAACATAAGCATATAATCGGGACGGTAATCAACATTGCCATGTGTTATGTCTGTCTGTGACGGTTAACACATCTAGGATCTGCGTGTAGGAAGATGAAGCTCCAACACAGACCTAATATTACAAGATTTAATTGTTAATATATATCCACGCTTATATCAGATATTTACTATCATGTTTTGAAAAACTTATTTATATAGTTGTTGTTGTTGTTTTTAAATGAATTTTAAAGAAAAACTCTATTATTTTTTTTTCAAATTCATTATCGAATACGGTATATTTTCCCTCAAAGATTATCACCTATTTTCATTGATACGATTTTTTTTATCACCTGAGTATACGATAAGTGTAAGTTAGAACAAAGTGTTACAAACGTGTCCCATGTCTCTGTTAACAGGCATCGAGAAATAAAACGATATCAAGCATTTGACAGGCCACATTTTGGTCGCTTTGGTATCATTATTACAGTATAGTTAATTATTTTGATTTATTCATTCATTCCTGTGATGGTTTTAATCTCCTAGTTGGGAGGGTGTAAATTTTCATCATTTACAAATCTATGATTTAAGTTTTTTGCTTTCTCGATTTTTTTTTTTAAATTTCATTTCTCTTTCTAAATCTATATTATTTACTATTACACCCTCAAGACGACTGCTTGCCCTCCCGAATCAATTTTAACTTTCCATGGTTATTATAAAAGTAAAAGAGCACCTGCACCTTAACGTGTGTACTTAGCGATAGTAGAAAATTTATCTTAACTGGTAAACGAAAAAAAATACTAACATAAAATAAGAAAAAAAAAAAAAGAAAAAAAAAGAATATGCAAAAATGTTGTTGCAAAAAGTACTCACCCGGTCCGTCACAAAGTTTGAATCCACTGTCACCGTGCAAGACCTCTTGTGTAATGATATCGAAGTAACTTCCAGTATGGAAAAGCAAGAAATCCACAGAGCTGTATACATCGTTTTTGAGTTTCTTAAGTAACTCTAAACAAACACTGTTACATAATGGTCCAACCGTGACTTTTATCCTCTTCTCCGTCACGGGGGATGGTTCAAAAGCCTCCTCAGATTTTTTTTTCTTTAGCTGGGGCGTCTCAAAAATAGTAATTGTCTTTCGGATTAAGGTTTGAAGTTTGATTTATTCACATAAAATATGCATGTCAATTACCAGATACTACTTGAATAGACACGCCCACAGGGCTCTGATTATCTTAGTGATTTTATGTGATTAATACGATAGAAAATAGTAAAAAAAATCTTCCTTATCATAATCGATGAAACATTTGATAAGATAAGCATAGTGAAATCTAGAGTTTAAAGCTTGTGTTTATACGATAATCAGTGAGGATTTCAGACTGTGTAAGAATATACAGACAACTAAGATAATAGATTACAATATGAAAAAAACAACCATAACAAATGAAACAAGACAGTGAAGCGGATACCAAATACAAGAGAAGAACTTGCTACTTGAGCAATCGCACATTTCGTAGTTTTATGTTTTATATTAGGGGCAGTTCGTTCCAGATAGAGTTCTCAAAAACAAAATTGTAAAAATCATGAATATGCAAAATAAAATACCAAATAAATATAAAAAAAAATGAGCGAAGGGCATAAACAAACTCTAAATTCTTTAAGGTACATACTATGCAAAAAGTACGCAAAATTTAGACAGCAAAATTTTCAAATAACCGAGGCAACATATAAGTCTATATTCTTCTTTATATTTTTTACAGAGCCGTTATACACATCATAACTATTTAAACTGGACATTGTTACCGGGCATATTTTTCATATGAAAAGGAAATACATTTTTGATATTATGATTTAGGTGATATGAAAGTAAAATTACACGTAAAATTATCTTAGAATGGAAATGACTTATCAACTCAAATTTTCAAAATAAAATTAAATGTTAGAAACTTATAATAATATTTCATTATGTTAAACTTGTGATTTCTCTTTTCCAGGTTTAATTGGGTTTTTGTTAATGATATCTCAAAACTTTTTTTCAATTTTTTCCCTTGGTATCTTATAATCATTTCCTCATGAACGCGCTGTAGTTTTAAGCAGGACGCGTTTGAATTACAGAACTGCTTGATAAATTTAGGGAGCCTATTTCAAAGGCTATGAGTTTCGACAAAAATGAAAATGGAATGTAACTTTCAGTTTTTAAATTACATGAAGGTATATTCTTCGGGAACTAACTTTAAAGCACTAAATGAAGTATGTCAAAATAATAATGATAATAATAATAATAATAAAATAAAAAAAAATTCTGATATAAATCAAGAAGTATGCATTTAAGCCTAAACATAGAAAAATAGTTGATCGGTTTATGGAATGCACTATTTAGAAAGAAGTATACTATTGTTCAAAGCATTGTTTGGTAATAATATTCATAATCTTTTTAACTTTCAAAATTTCGAATCATATATTTGACGCTCATAGGTGAATTCAGAACTTGATTTTCCAAAACACAGAACAAAGTTATTTTATAATTCTCTACAATATCCAGGCGTCATTATCGGGCATGAGTTATCTTTAATACAAGACCATCCTAATTCCTAGCAACATTTAAATGTTTATACTTACAAAATGTAGCTGTACATCACTATCAAATCACAATATCCTATTCATTTCGTTGCGTGGTGTTATGATTCACTTACCAATATGTGTTTATAATGCAGTAAGCAAATACTCTACCTATTCCAGTAGTATGTCTTATGTTCACAGGCAGGTTAAAAATACATCTAACACTCTACCCATCGAAATTACATGCCACTTTCAACGCAAAACATACATAAAGTACACAAACGAAAGAAAAAAAGCACAGCGTTAATAAAAAGGGAGACAATGCATCCAAATGCACACACTAGGAATACACACAAGTTGTAAGTTAGGTAGTGTCTTACATGTGTACATGTATGTATACAATCTGTGTGTCGTACAGAAGCCCCTCCCCCTCCTCGAGAACCCCCCCAACCCCCCCCCCCCCCCCAACCCCCGCCTACCCGCTCCTCCTCCTCGAGAAACACCAGTGTCGTAATGTAATCGGACAGTCTTCTATTAATTATTATATGTATTATCATTTATAATCCAACAACCGTATTCAATTTTCATTAACATTTATTAATATCATACTTTTTTAGAAGTGCACACGTTGATAAAGTGCCAGAATGACCATTATGTAGCAAAAGGTAATTCCATTATATAAAAATAACTAAATGCAAAATACAAACCAGGTAACAAATGCTGGCCTGGCATTGTTAAGTAAAATTGAAAAAATGTGTAAACTTCAAATGAAGAAAGACAAACCATATGAAAAGCACAGTTTAGTGCCACACGGTTGTGCGATGGTCCTTTCTATTGATGAACAATGAGTCTTAGATGGTCATGTTCCGTGTTTTTCTTTTTTATTTAACAAATGAAAAACATTCAAAAACATCGCCATTAATTATCAAGGAGTTCCATTGAAAGGAAACAAACGATGCCTTTTCTAATTCTCTACACGTCTGTGGAAAAAAAGCCAATTTACATGCGTTATATCCGCAGTAAAACATGTCAATGTTGATTTCAGTGATTGAAATAGGAATTGAAATCCCCAAAAAAATATAAATGACCGGAAGTCGATTACAAACAGGACATCGCATTTCATGAGTACAAACGGCGCAGTTTCACATGGACTCTTTTAATAGAAAGTAATTTACCGAGATCTTGAACAGAAATAAATTTGATTTAAAATGAAATTGCGCAAGCTTGTATTTTTGTTTCTGGCTGATACGTTGATGACAAACAGATAAGACAACTTTCGAGTGTTTCATTACACCAGAATATATCATTTACACACGACGTAATCAGTCATATTACGAACGACTGAAGATAGCACACAGTGATCAATGTCTTAACTCCTATGAAGAATATAAAATTAAGACTAGAGCAAATACGAACCTCTGGACACTCCTGAGGTGGGATCAGGTGCCTAGGAGGAGTAAGCATCCCCTGTTGACCGGTCACACCCGTTGTGAAATCTGATTAAAATGTATACTGTGACAGAATTTGAATTTGAGGGAGTTGATTTTTATGCATTGTCGAGATTTTATTGGAATGTACTTTCATTCCTGCACATCAAACCATCATGGAAATTGTATATTTAGTCGTGCTTTAATTTTGTGGGAGAAGGGTACCAAGGAAGCCCTCGAAAATGGAGTTACCATAGAAACGTACTGATTCCGCGGTAATATCTCGTGTTACGAGATATAGTTATGAGAGTGTTAGATACACATGAAAACTTTACTAACATAATGTGTCACAAAACAAATCTCAAAATAAACAGAGATAATAATAAGCAATCATAACTTCATAACCCTGATCTAAATAGCGATGTACTCTGAATCTAATTGACATTATTTAGCTCTGATTGTCGACAACCATATTCTCCATGGCGGAGATCTGCCTAGATTGTCAGAAAGAAAACGTTGGAAACACACCAAAAGACCGATGACGAAAACTCAATCTTTTAAATTGAATTATAACGAAATGCATTGTGGGGTTCCGGGAACATCAAGGTTCTCACATGTAGATGCCGCTAGTATATAACAGAGCTAGCAGTGGACATAGTTTAGTACAAATTATTGGATACGTACACACAAACACTAGTCTGCAATCACATACACTTCTATTTGAGAAAAAAAAATATGTGCGGTAGATTTGGGAGTGTTTCGTTTTAAAAGAAAAAAAAAGTGCGACATCACGTGCATAACACTGAACTCAAATTCTTTGGTTGTTTAAACCTAATGCACCTTGAAAAAAAAATCGCTTGTAATGTTCTCTGTTTTAATCTAAGTGGGAAGGACGGAAATAGTCAAACTTATCCCAATATTTAAATCGTCATAAATAAAAAATATCATATACATTCCAATTATCATAACAGATTCATTCTTCATTCAAAAACATATTTGTTTTAGAGAATAGTTCTCCCACTATGTTAAAAGGTTACGCCATGACATGTCGTTTGTAGTTCGAGGTCAATGCGGTATCATTACAAAAGACATATTTTATTCTCATCGAAACCACAGTTACACGTGTACAACCAAAACGGTATATTTGTAACTGTCTGGTTTACGAGGGAGTTGATTACATCTGTAACTTTCTGGTTTACGAGGGAGTTGATTAGCATCCGCCATTTTAACCAGGTGATTTATCATTCCGTGGTGAAGTGAGAGAAAACGATATACAACGCAGTTCACAGATAGCGATTTATCACCGAGAATGAAAATACATCGAAATATATCTAAGGTGGTTTTGATTTTTTTTAAAGATGTTCTTAGAGGAAGTCGACGAGAACGAAATCGTTTCTTATTTTGATAAGTTTTGCTTTCTTTCTAATGTTTAATGATTCTATTATTTGCATATGGTTGCGTTATTATGAAAGACGGATGTAAACAGAGTATTTGTTCATAGTCACACAAATTGAAAACAAATTCAAAATTGGTTTGATATGTGCATTTGCGCAGCGACGCAAAAACTTTAAGGAGAATTCATGATTATGAACGAAACATATGTAATCGGCGCAAACGAGAATCGAACCCGCGCCGACTAGAGGTGAGAGGTTTTGTGATTTTGAGCGCAATATTCTAACCACTCGTCCACGCAGGCCCCTAAATAATTATAAAATATTGTAAATTATATACGTCATATATTTCTTTTATTCTGATTTTAATTTAGAAAATAATTTTGGTAATTATTCTCAATAATACGAAAATATAATGACCCCCTCCCCCCCCCCCCCCCCCCCAAAAAAAAATCCGAAATGTTTATGCTAACAACTATGTGTCTAATTAATACTAATTTTGTATAATTGTCGGTAGGTTTATAATTGTCTGTAGGTGTATAATTGTCTGTAGGTGTATAATTGTCTGTACGTATATAATTGTCTGTAGGTATATAATTCTCCGTACGTATATAATTGTCGGTAGGTTCATAATTGTCTGCAGGTGTATAATTGTCTGTAGGTATATAATTGTCTGTAGGTATATAATTGTCTGTAGGTGTATAATTGTCTGTAGGTGTATAATTGTCTGTAGGTGTATAATTGGTGTATAATTGTCTGTAGGTGTATAATTGTCTGTAGGTGTATAATTGTCTGTAGGTATATAATTGTCTATAGGTATATAATTGTCTGTAGGTATATAATTGTCTGTAGGTGTATAATTGTCGTAGGTGTATAATTGTCTGTGGGTATATAATTGTCTGTAGGTGTATAATTGTCTATGGGTATATAATTGTCTGTAAGTGTATCAATAGCAGTAGGCATATAATTGTCTGTAGGTGTATAATTGTCTGTAGGTATATAATTGTCTGTACGTATATAATTGTCTGCAGTATATAATTGTCTGTAGGTGTATAATTGTCTGTAGGTGTATAATTGTCTGTAAGTGTATAATCGTCTGTACGTATATAATTGTCTGTACGTGTATAATTGTCTGTAGGTGTATAATTGTCTGTAGGTGTATAATTGTCTGTAGGTGTATAATTGTCGTACGTGTATAATTGTCTGTGGGTGTATAATTGTCTGTAGGTGTATAATTGTCTGTAGGTGTATTATTGTCGGTGGTTGTATAATTGTCTGTAGGTGTATAATTGTCGTAGGTATATAATTGTCTGTACGTATATAATTGTCTGTAGGTGTATAATTGTCGTAGGTGTATAATTGTCTGTGGGTATATAATTGTCTGTAGGTGTATAATTGTCTATGGGTATATAATTGTCTGTAAGTGTATCAATAGCAGTAGGCATATAATTGTCTATAGGTGTATAATTGTCTGTAGATATATAATTGTCTGTATGCGTATAATTGTCTGTAGGTATATAATTATCTGTAGGCATATAATTGTCTGTAGGTGTATAATTGTCGGTAGGTATATGATTGTCTGTAGGTGTATAATTGTCTGTACGTATATAATTGTCTGTACGTATATAATTGTCTGTAGGTGTATAATTGTCGTACGTGTATAATTGTCTGTGGGTGTATAATTGTCTGTAGGTGTATAATTGTCTGTAGGTGTATAATTGTCGGTGGTTGTATAATTGTCTGTAGGTGTATAATTGTCGTAGGTATATAATTGTCTGTACGTATATAATTGTCTGTAGGTGTATAATTGTCGTAGGTGTATAATTGTCTGTGGGTATATAATTGTCTGTAGGTGTATAATTGTCTATGGGTATATAATTGTCTGGAAGTGTATCAATAGCAGTAGGCATATAATTGTCTATAGGTGTATAATTGTCTGTAGGTATATAATTGTCTGTATGCGTATAATTGTCTGCAGATACATAATTGTTGATTGATTGATTATACAATGTTTAAAGTCCCGCTCGAGAATTTTACACTCATATGGAGACGTCACCATTGCCGGTGAATGGCTGCAAAATTTAGGCCTATGCTTGGCGCTCATGGCCTTTGAGCAAGAAGGGGTCTTTATCGTGCCACACCTGCTGGGACACGGAATCTCAGTTTTGCAATCTCTTTCGAAGGACCACCCCATTTAGTCGCCTCTTTCGACAAGCAAGGGGTACTGACGATCTTTTCTAACAACCCAGATCCCTGCGGGGCCTGTCTAGGCGTATCCTGGTGTGTAGGTGCATAATTGTACCTCGGTGTATAATTGTATCTGGGTATATGATTGTGTCTAGACATATAATTGTGTCTCAAGGTGTACAATACGGGACTTTCGAGATACGGAACCACTTTGAATTTTATCGCGCGTTGAACGTAATTGTCGGGCAAGTCACTTCCGGAAATCTTACAATAACAGCAACGTAAATAAAATTAGAAGACGCTACCTTTCCAAGAAAGGGATAACTACATTAATCATATATAGGAAAACATAATTGATTTATTTATACGAGATGGCAAGGGAAATAAATCTAGAGAACGTAGAAATGAAAGACATTTATGCAGACAAGGATAAGGATACCGGTGACACGCGACGCCTTCAATCCAAAGATATGCATCTAAATGCACTCTTTTCTTTCCATTTGCTTTACACCCAGGCACTGAGCAGCAGTAATGACTTATATTGCCAGTATTCTTCCTCTTTTTAAGACTGCACATAGTTTTTAACGGACCGTATGCTAGTGTAATATTTGTATTGATGTCAACTTTGACCTACAATCAGTTATTCTCACGTGACCACGGTGAATAAATGTCAACTGTAATCGGTCGTTCCGACACATCCCGATGATTGATTGATTGATTGTTGTTTTCCGCCATACTCAACAATTTTTCAGTTATCTGGTGGCGTCCAATTTTTATTGGTGGAGGAAAAAACCCAGATACAATGTACTTGGGAAGAGACCACCAACGTTCCGAAAGTAAACTGGCAAACTTTCTCATATATACCGACGCGAGCGAGATTCGAACCCGCGTCGACTAGAGGTGAGAGGCTTTTTTTTTGAGCGCGATGCTCTAACCACTCTGCCACGGAGGCCCCTACACATCCCGAACGTTCCGCATTGTTTCTAGTTGTATTATTGTCTCTAGTTTTACAATTATCCCTAAGTTTATAATTGTCTTGAGGTTTATAATTGTGTCTAGTTGTATAATTGTGTCTAGGTGTATAATAGGGTCTAGTTGTACTAGTTGTATAATAGTATTTAGGTGCATGATTGTATCTAGAGTATAATTGTGTCTAGTACTGTAATTGGATCTGGGTGTATAATTGTATTTGGGTTTGTATTCGTGTCTAGGTATACATGTATAATACCTATTTTTCGTCTTAGACGCCATGGACGAGCGGGGCTCGAACTCACGACCTCCCGGTTAGAATACGAACGCTCTAACCACTGCGCTACTGCGACCGGTCATGTCGTTGTGCAACATAAAAGGAATAGAGTTGATTGACTGATTGATTGATTGGGGTTTTACGCCGACTTGCCAATATTATAGCCATTGTACCGCGGAAAAGGAATAGAGGATAAAAGAAGTGAAAGCTAAGGATGAAACATAAACTGGGCTGTCAATTCTTGGAATTGAAAAACAAAATTGTCTCTTGAAAACCACGATCTAAAGTTCAGTCTTTAATTTGGTATTTTTTGGTACATTAAAAGCTCTTAAATTAAACCACTTGTTTACCAAATGTCAGTAAGGATGAGTCACGCTACTGGTGATGTGTGGGTCGACGGCTTAATTTCACAGATTGATACACTAACGAGTTAACAATGCGGAACACGCGCATACTCTTTTATACATATGATCTGTATACCTTGATCATCATGAAGCATAGACCCCATTACTTTTATATTTTCTACAGTCATGACATTTTCGTACATGGTGAGTACAAGCGTTTCAGAGTCTGCGGTAGATAACCTATATTTTTTTTGATGAGTTATATAATTGTTTATTTTTGCAAGTTGGTTTAATTCTTTGTACGATATTCTCTACAGCGAGGAAACTTGAATGCATACTCTCCCCTCCCCCTCTCGCAATCATCCACATAGTTGAAGATTCTACAGCTCTTTCAGATATTGTAATATAAATGAACAAATCAAATTCTGGGGGCACGCTCATCTACAAGAAAAAGCAATCGAGAGAGATAAAGCTCTTATTGCTGCAGCATTTCAAAATAACTTGTAGGTGCTGCCATGAAGACAGTGATAGCCGCATCCTGGTTATGTAATTCACGTATGATTTTCAGAAGCCAATACAAATTTACGTCAATAGACATCTAACATTAATAAACTTGACAGAATAACGCATGTAAACAAGCCTCAGCTGCTAATGTCCTACAATAAATTTTATCTATCTTTAGAGGCAGACACCGCAGTGTAATATCAGCTATTTTATGTCAGTGTAATATCAGCTATTTTATGTCAGTGTAATATCAGCTATTTTATGTCAGTGTAATATCAGCTATTTTATGTCAGTTATGTAGTGAGGTTATCTAGTTGTAATTATCATCTAATCACAATTGTTTATCATCTACCAGTGATTATTTATCATCGATCAGTGATTGTCATCACCTACCAGTGTTTGTTTATCATCTACTAGTGATTGCTTATCATCTACCAGTAATTGTTTATCATCTACCAGTGATTGTGTACCATCTACCAGTGATTTGTTTATCATCGATCAGTGATTATTATCATCGGACAGTGATTGTTATCATCTACCAGTGTTTGTGTATCATCTACCAGTAATATTTTGTCATCTAACAGTAATTTTTTATCATCTACCTGTGATTGTGTATCATTTAATATTAGCTGTTATCATCTAACGGTGATTGTTTATCATCTACCAGTGACTATTTATCATCTAGGTGTGGCTGTTATCACCTACCTGTGATCGTCAACATCTACCTGATGAAGTTTAATCTATCATTACATATTAGCTTCAACGTTGGATGGATGTATATTGTTTAACGTCCTTCTCGAGAATCTTTTACTCATGTGGGGACGTCACCATTGCTGGTGAAAGGCTGCTAAATTTAGGTGCCACACCTGCTGTGACAAGGGTGTTTGCAGTCTCATGCAAAGGACCGCCCCATTTAGTCGCCTCTTACGACAAGCAAGGGGGTACTGTGGATCTATCCTAACCCGGATCCCCACTGGACCAAATGTCTGGAATACACAATAAATATAGTTTGTGCAGGACTGGCTTTGTAAAGATTATAGTTAGGATAAATAAGCGAATTTTGTGACTGTACTGATTTTTAATGAAAACGTGTTGATTCTTATATCCATCTCCATACAGTATCACGTTAAGCTAAGCCGTGTTCATTTCTTTTAGAGCACCAATTTAGCAGTATATTTGGTATTGTTTGAAGGTTGGTTGATTGTATATTGTTTAATGTCCCGTGCGAGAATCTTTCACTCATATTGAGACGTCACCATTGAGGGTGCAGGGCTGCAAAATCAGCACTTACATACACGACCTTTGAGCACGGGGAATCTTTATGGCGCCATATCTACTGTGACGCGGGGCCTTAATTTTTGCGGTCTCTTCCGAAGGACCACCACATTTAATAGCCTCTTGCGACAAGCAAGGGGTACTTGGGACCGATTCTAACCCGAATCCCCTCGGGGTTGTCTGAAGGAGATTGATTGATTGATTTTTTTTTGTTTTTCGCCTCACTCAACAATATTTCAGTTATCTTGTGGCGTCCAGTTTTTGTAGGTGGAGGAGAGAATCCAGCTACAATGTACCCAGGAAGAGACCACCGACCTTCCGAAAGTAAACTGGCAAACTTTCTCACATATATCGGCACGAGCGAGAATCGAACCTCCGCCGACTAGAGATTAGAGACCTTGTGATTTTGAGCGCAATGCTCTAACCACTCGTCCACGCAGGCATGAATGAGATATTGTTAATATTATACAATGATTAAAATATCATTATGGTGAAAACTTCGATATTTTAAATCACTATGGTAAAAACTTTGATAATAACGAATATATATCATTTTCGCGAACTATCTC
Organism: Ostrea denselamellosa; assembly: GCA_024699665.1. Lineage (NCBI taxonomy): Eukaryota > Metazoa > Mollusca > Bivalvia > Ostreida > Ostreidae > Ostrea > Ostrea denselamellosa. Next base: position 5,451,083 of record JAMZEH010000075.1, read on the forward strand.
ATAGTTTACTATATCAGCATTTCGCAAATTCTATGGTCGTTATAACGATCTAGTTTGTCAGTACAACCTTCAGTTAGGTCAGATGCTGTCTGACATGTTTCATACCAATTGTTTGGCCGTTCATAACACACTAATTCTGAATACGGGCTCCGTTCACCTGATCAAGATATAAGGTTCAGGGCGGGCGTAACCAGTCGAAAGGGGATGCTTACTCTTCCTAGACATATCTGGTATGTCCAGGGGTCCGTGTTTGCACATCTCACTGATTTCTACTTTCTATAGGAATTAGCCCCGTGGGGATCCGGGTTGAAATAGATCCTCAGTACCCCTTGCTTGTCTTAAACGGCGACTAAATGGGGTGGTCCTTCGGATGAAAAAAACCAAGGTCCCGTGTCACAGCCGGTGTGGCATGATCAAGATCCCTCCCTGTTCAAAGGCCCTGAATGCCGAGCATAGGCCTAAATTTGCAGCCCTTCACCAGCAATGGTAACGTTGCCATATGAGTGAAAAATTCTCGAGCGGGACGTTAAACAACATATAATCAATCAATCTATTGTAATTACGGGATTGAGTATTCTTTGTTATCTTAGCCTTTTCTATAGAACATGAAAAAGAGATGGTAACGAATAGTGATTAATGACATAAATCTTAAAAAGAATACATAATTAAGAGTAGGACATACACAGACCTTAGGAGATAAAGGTGGGATCAGGTGCCTATAATAAGCATCCTCTATTGACCTGTTACACCCGCCATGAACTCTCTATCTTGATTAGATAAACGAATTAACCCATTGTAAAAACTACTTTGCAAGAAACGGCCCACATTTCGTCAACATTTCTGATAACCTTCATCGCCAAATAATCGGCAATAGAAGAGAATATTCATTAATTCAGACCCCGTGGGGACCCGGGTTGTTAGAATAGATCCTCAGCACCCCTAGCTTGTCGTACGAGGTGATTGAATTCGGCGATACTTCGGGTGAGACCGCAAAAGCTGATGTCCCGTGTCACAGCAGGTGTGGCACGTTAAAGATCCCTCCTTGCTCAAAGACCATAAGCGCCGAGCATAGGCCTAAATTTTGCAGCCCTTCACCGATAATGGTGATGTCTCCATATGAGTGAAAGATTCTTGTGCGGGACGTTAAAAATATATAATCAATTAATGAATCAATCAATCATTGATTCAGGGAGACGGTAGCAAAATCCACAAACTTTTGACATGAGATTGGTCGAGTAATACAGTCATCAACCATGAAATAGGTAAAACAACACCACAATATTATTTCTTTAAAGAAGTATTTTTTTTTTTCTTGAGCATCTCACAATTAACCGAATAATTAGTCATCCCAAATTAACTGGTCATACCACAAATAACTGAATAATTAACTGGTCATACCACAAATAACTGAATAATTAACTGGTCATACCACAAATAACTAAATAATTAACTGATCATACCACAAATAGCTAAATAATTAACTGGTCATCACACAAATAACTGAATAATTAACTGATCATACCACAAATAACAGATTAATAAACTGGTAATCACACAAATAACTAAATAATTAACTGGTCATACCACAGATAACTGAATAATTAACTGGTCATACCACAAATAACTGAATAATTAACTGGTCATACCACAAATAACTAAATAATTAACTGATCATACCACAAATAGCTAAATAATTAACTGGTCATCACACAAATAACTGAATAATTAACTGATCATACCACAAATAACAGATTAATCAACTGGTAATCACACAAATAACTAAATAATTAACTGGTCATACCACAAAAAACTAAATAATTCACTGGTCATACCACAAATAACTGAATAATTAACTGGTCATACCACAAATAACTGAATAATAAACTGGCCATACCAGAAATAACTGATTAATAAACTGGTAATCACACAAATAACTGAATAATTAACTGGTCATAACACAAATAGCTGATTAATAAACTAGTCATACCACAAATAACTAAATAATTAACTGGTCATACCACAGTTAACTGATTAATAAACTGGTAATCACACAAATAACTGATCAATAAACTGGTAGTCACACAGATAACTGAATAATTAACTAGTCATTTGACAAATAACTGAGTAATTAACTGGTCATCACACAAATAACTGAATAATTAACCTGTCATACCCAATTAACTGGTCTTCAGACAAACAACTAAATAATTAACTGTTCATACCACAAAAAACTGAATAATTAACCTGTCATACCACAAATAACTGAATAATTAACTGGTCACCCCACAAATAATTGAATAATGAACTGGTAATCATAGAAATAACTGAATAAATAACCTGTCATCCCCATTTAATTGGTCATCAGACAAACAACTAAATAATTATTTGGTCATACCACAAAAAATGAATAATTATCCTGTCATACCACAAATAACTGAATAATTAACTGGTCATCCCGCAAATAACTGAATAATGAACTGGTCATCCCCAATTATTTGGTCATCATACAAATAAGTGAATAATGAACTGGTCATCCCACAAATAACTGAATAATTAACCTGTCATCCCACAAATAACTGAATAATTAACTGGTCATCCCACAAATAACAAAATAATTAACTGGTCATCACATAATTATCTGAGATCTAAGAAAAGAACAGTTATCCCAAATTATATAAACAATTAACTGGTCATCACACAATAACCTAAACAATTACATGTAACAGGTAACCTCAGAATTATCTGAACAATTAACTGGGTAATTCATAATTATCTAAATAATCAACTGGTGTTTGCAGAATTAACTTAAAATATCTACTGGTTAATCCAGAATTATTTAAACAAGCATTTGGTCATCTGTTAGGTATATCAACGTTTCGTCAAATTCTTTGACATTAATTTCTCGTTTATATTGAGTCACGCATCTCGGATAGTAATTTAACTTCATAATATATTACAGGTAATCTCAGAATTACCTATACAATTGACTGGTGATTTTAAAATTATCTGTACAAGTAACTAGTGAACTCAGAATTGTATGTACAATTAACTTGTGATCTCAGAATTATACAAACATAAACTATATTCCCAGAATTAGCTAAAAAGTACTGCTTTATCTGGTTACTCCACAGTCATTCAAACAATCAACTTGTCATCTCACAATTACTTATGTATTCCTCGGATAGACCAACGTTTCGTCACATTCTTTGATATCAATTTCTCGTTAGTTTCGAGACACTCATCTCAGAAAGTAATTAAACTTCATTATATGAACATACACAACAGATAAATTATTCAAATATGAAAAGTATATAGAAAATATGAGAATTAAGTCGATAAATGATATTGTCCTGAAAATACATCATAAAATAAGATTATATACATAATTGAAATTAAGCGGAAAAGGAAGTTTTGAATCGCATACGAAAAACGTTCTTAGATGTTTTGGTTGATTTTTTTTTTCTTTTCAATTCTTTTCCTCGTGCACATAGTGGCATTATAAGGAAACGATAATACGTCCTTCTATTAGTATACAAATTAAAAAACATAGATGACCTAGTAGTTATTGTCTTAAAATGATAATTACTCTATTAAAATACGGGGAAAATCTTTGGCATTTATTCGGATTACGTGACCTTAAAATAGTGTTGTGACAAAAAGTATCTTATCATCATTTCCTTTATTTACGGATCAATGTTAATATTCAAGATGATTACTTTTTGACAACTTTTACTAAAATGGAAATTCATAATGCCAAAAATAAGATGACGAATCTAAATGACAAAGCATACCACCAAAGATCAATATAATTTCTGTGTTTTTTTTCTTTCTGTTTTTCAATTTCTCATCTTTCCTTGCACAAAGTAACGCAAGTTAGTAGATGTTTTGGTGGGCGTACAATGGTGTATCAGCGTTTCAGGGAGCCCTCCAGTTAACAGTATTAAGTGAAAGGGTGTAGATAGCCAACATTAATCATTATCATAATTCCTATAAAGAGTACAAAAATTAAGAGTAGGGCAAACACTGACCCCTGTACATAAAAGAGGGGTGGGTGGGAGGCAGGTGCTTAGGAGTAGTGAACATCCCCTGTGCACCGTTCAAACCAGCCGTAAGACCTATATTTTGATCAGATAAACAGAATAACTCGTAGTTGAATTCAGTGTGTAACAATTGGTATCGAATGGCAAGTTGTTTATTTCCCCTCTTTCTTGGGTAGAATTTCTACATCATTCTACATGATGCAAACATATCAATTATTATACAGAAGTGTTCCCCGTAACGTGAATGCAAAGTGGTAGAAAATATTCCAAATTTTCTCACTTAATAAGCAGTAATAACATTGACTATTGGTTTTCTATATTGACACCAATCACCAGGTAGTGATAATTTCTTCTGTGGTTTCCAAGACGTTTAATTTTTGGAGGTTAAATTTTCTTTTCCAGGTTTGATAAGTGCAAATGGTGGTTAGCCCATTTTTTTAGTTATGTTATTTTGTTCATAAATCACGTTAATCTGCAAACTCATTTCATATAAGTCATTGAACTCTTTCTGATAGCATAAACAATTTTTTCTTTATACCTCAAATAATTTTATTGTCTCCTCCACCGACTAATGGTTAAGAAACTTTCTATTTGCAGAATGAAATCCATAACAGAATTTCTTTGTATCGTTTTAGAATTTCATTAACTAGCCAGCGTTGCTGCTCTAGTTATGCAATCAGTTTCCTCTGCGTTTTTCTGCATCTGTATTTTATGCAATGGCTATGAATTATTGTGTAAGCAATTTGTATTATTTTTATACTGCATTTATATAATGCCTTATCCAGTAATGCCGTAATACCATACAGAGCTTTACATGTGAAACAAACAAAACCAGTAAATAAAAAAGGGACATGAAATGAAATACTAAACTGAGGTCAACATATTAATTAACTAAGAGTAAAGTAAAGATTGATTGATTGTTGTTTTCCGCCACCATTTTTCAGTTATCTGGTGGCGTCCAGTTTTTATTGGTGGAGGAGAGAACCCAGATACAATTTACCCGGGAGGAGACCACCGACCTTCCGAAAGTAAACTGGCAAACTTTCTTACATACAATGTATATCGGCGCGAGCGAGATTCCAAACCGCGCCGACTAGAGGTGAGAGGCCTTGTGATTTTGAGCGCGATGCTCTAACCACTCGGCCACGGAGGCCCCCCAAGAGTAAAGACTTTTTTATTTTCATTATATAGTTTTTTTGTAAAAACAAACGTTTTCATAAATATCAAATTACAAGTTAGATGCAAGATTAAAAAGGTATGTTTTAAATTTATGTTTAAAAACAGCTAAAGAACCTTCGAAGCGAGGATCCAGGCTACAGGTTAGCTGAGGACACATCGAACAGTCTTTCAACATACAGTTTAGAATAAGTGCGTGGTATTAGAAGGTAAAACGAATCCACTGACGGACGTGTACGATGCGGGTGATAGCCCTAAAAAGTAGTTCCTGGATGTATGCTGGAGGAAAGAATACAACAGGATTTTTAATTTTTTATTTCGTTCTATATGTCACAGGTAACCCGTAAAGTGATATGAGAATTGGTGCAATATGCTCATGTTTCCGTGAACGTGTCACTAGCCTGGCAGCAGTGTTTTGAAGTTTCTGGAATTTCTGCAAGGATGCTGAATCAACACCACAAAGAAGTGCATTTCTATAATCAAGACGGGATGTAATCCAACTAATGTCCTTCACGCATCCGCCGTTATAAGGGATCTGATTCTACTGATATTATGAAGTTGGAAATAGTACGATTTAGTCATTTGTTTGACAACCCATGCTAAGTGTGCTGTTGAAAAACATCCCAAGATTTTTAACACATGAAACACTAGTGATGACATCGAAAGCCAGTTGATATCCTGAGAATTCACTAGCCTTTCACTAGCCTTACGATTTTAGGTAAAGATTATAAGTTTTGCCTCTTCTAAAATATATACGTCATAGACATAATATTCTGATCAGGTCCATGGAGTATGCTGTTGGTATCACGGGATGAAAAACAACATACTCAAGGTACTGAGGATCTATTTCAACACGGATCCCCACGGAGTGTGATGGTTGTTTTGGATTATTTTCATAATTTTGAGCTGGTTTACATGTTTAAATCGACTACAATTTTTCATTGACATTCAAGTGTTTGTCGGAAATCGTTTTGCTGGTTAGATCTCACGCTGCGATCGTGATGACAACAATGATGATGAATTTTGATATGCCGAAAATGATTGATTGATTATTTATTGATTTCCGCCACACTCAACAATTTTTTAGTTATCTGGTGGCGTCCAGTTTTTGTTGGTGGAGGAGAGAACCCAGATACAATGTACCTGGGAAGAGACCACAGACCTTCCGCGAGTAAACTGGCAAACTTGCTCACATAACGCCGCGGCCGAGATTCGAACACGCGCTGACAGAGGTGAGTGTTTTTGTGATTTTGAGCCCGATGCTCTAACCACTCGGCCACGGAGGCCCCCCACCGAAAATGAAATAGACATTAAATGTGTTCGGTGAGTACTTTATTATTTATTTAGACCCAGTTTTGAAATCACTTGACAGTCTATATATCTATATATGCAATTATCGCAACCTTAGAACTTCTAGTAAAATTGAGAAATGCCGATGATTGTGAATGTTTATCACATCAGCTTTAACATTCGTAAATATTCATGAATCTTTCAGTTCCATTTCATATTGAAGTCTGCATTTGGTCATCATGATGTCATTAATTAGCAAAAATATTTAATTATTTATTCATTTGTTTTATATTCGTTTTCTATACATTCGTTAGACTGACCATCGGGAATGCAGATTCACGATGGGATACTCAAAATGAAATTAAAACGGAATTTTTTTTCTGCGAGGAATGCATGAGATTCAACATCATCATATGACAATACAACTGTAGGTAAAGAAGATTTAAGTGGATCCAACATGTTGTTGAAAGAATTAAATGTATTGTGTTCAGCTGGAGTGTGTCCACGAAGAAAATTAAGACAATGACACAGCCGGAGAATATTTCATGAACTGTTTTGAAAAATTCATCCCCTTTCATGAAAGGATTTATACTGAACTGAACAATTCAACTGTACATGAAGTTTACTGTAAAATATTGATATACAAAAAGCATATATATTGTGTAGTCACTGTTTACAAACTCCTTTTAGATAAAATTTGAAAAAAATGAATGAAGATTTAGGAATTCACTTCCTGCAACGTGAGCTTCACAGACAGCAATTATTGGATTCCTCAAAGGATTTTTTTTATTTAAAATGTACAACCTTTAATCAGAAACAACAGGACACCAATTCAAATTCTTTGCATTCACAAGATGAACAAACAATTTGTTTCAATACAGAAATGAGAAATACAGCTTCTCCCCATATTGGAAAGGGGGTGAAGGGGGTGGTATTTTGAATTTCACCTCTCTGTTACGCATCTTTTAAGATATATATATATATATATATATATATATATATATATATATATATATATATACCGGTCGCTGTAGCTCAGTGGTTAGAGCGTTCGTTTCGTAACCGGGAGGTCGTGAATTCGCTCAGTTCGTGCCATGGACGCGTCAAACCTACGACGAAAAATAGGTAGTGATTGCTCCTTCGCCAAACGCTGGGCATTTAGAAGTGAGAATCACGGGTCTTTCGGATATGACCTTAAAAACGGAGGTCCCGTTTCACGATATTGGCTCGAGCGGTATTCCCACCCGCGCCGACTAGAGATGAGAGGCATTGTGATTTTGAGCCCAATACTTTAACCACTCGGCCACGAGAATGACTCTTAAATATTCACAAAACAAATGAAGTGCGAAAATATTTGATAAACATTAAGTTTGATGGTCAAAATACTTTGGTAGATACATATGAAATGATATTGAGATAAGATATGTTTTCTTTCAAACGAAAACATACTCGTAAGTATAAACATGCTCTTTTTTACTTGTTCTGTCGTTGAAGATAATGAACAGCGATTCACGTCACAAATCCCATAAAGAATTCAAAATTAAGAATAGGGCTAACGCGGACTCCCGTACACACCAGAGGTCAGGTCAGGTGCATTCCCTGTTGTCGGTCACGCCTGCCGTGAGCCCTCCATCTTGATCAGATAAACGGAGTAATTCGTAGTCAAAATCATTATGTCAAACTCAGCCTAACAATTGGTACGAAACACGCCAGACAACATTGAAAATAACGACAGGTTGTATCATTATAACTTCTACAAAATTTCGGAAATGCTAACTTTAAACGACACTATTGAAACCATGTATAACATTATCTTACTTGTCTATAGCTTACCTCTATTTAAAACTTGATTATACGCATCTTGTGTATCGAACGAAAATAAGCATGACAGACGTGTACATGAATAAGTGAAGATAACGAACAATGGTCAATCTCATAAATCCTACAAAGAATACAAGAGAAGGGCAAACATGGATTCCTGGAATACGAGAGGTGGGGCCATGTGCCCAAGAGGATTAAGCACCCTCTGTTGACCACTCATACCTACCGTGAGCCCTGAAAGTAAAATGAATAATTCGTAATCAAATTCATCATGTCAAGAACGGCTGAAGTTAATATTAAAAGATGCTGAAGTTCCTCAATGGCGATATTGTTGTAGTCTTTGGTGAACAGGTCCTCCAACAGTTTGTTGAAATTCCCATGAACACAAATTGTGCTCCTTTTTACCTGACCCGTTTTTATATTCTTATGAGGAAGAATTTATTCAAAAAGCTTCTACGAGGTTTTATCCATTCACAAAAATCATTTTCATTCATATGTTGAATCGATATATCCCAGTGAACGAGCAATGAAAAGCGTCTCAGAGTCTGCCACATCTGCTTATCACTTAGATATTTTGTAGCATGAATATTA
>JAMZEH010000075.1:5465000-5697500 GCA_024699665.1 Ostrea denselamellosa
ACGTTCTAAAAATAGTATCATTTGTATACAGAACCTTAATCCATTTCATAAATATAACACAACAATTTTTTTTTGAGCAAATGAAACCTAAAATTGCATACAAAAGAATCAAACTAATCTAAAAATAGGAAAATAAACTGTTAATAGTTTTCTTCACAAATGTTCCGAGGTATGTACTCGTTGGTGAGTCTTGCATTTAATGCAGTGTTTATTCATTGTACGTAATCGTTTTGATTATTCAAAATCAATTCATAGGGAATATTTTGTTAACGTCTGGCTAATAAGAGAGCTGATGATAGAGTCCAACGATCAATTTCATAAAACCTGAACATGTTGTCATATCAATTGTTAGAATGTTGTTCACATACTAATATTGAGTACGGATTACTCGGTTTACCTGATCAAAATATAGGACTCCCGGCGGGTGTGACCGGTCAATAGCGGATGCTTACTCCTCCTAGGCGCCTGCTCACAATTCTAGTGCATCCAATGGTCCGTTGTGTCCTACTCTAAATTTTGGGTTTTTATAGGAATTATTTAATTAATCTCTGTTTTGTTATATTCACTTTTTTCATAACCCCTCCCCCCCCCCCCCCCCCCCCCCCAGATTGATATTAGGACAATAGTGGATCCCCTGCTGGTCTGTATTTGTAAGACTAATGGGTCTAAAGTTACGGAGATTACGATGGTCGTACAGTAGTGCGATCAATGACTTGTTGTGTACAAGTCATTGTGTTGAAATTAGATGCACTTCTCAGATCACTGCGTCTAACAAATAGTACATCAATTCCGGGGGATCTTCATCTTTGTATTCCTGTGGCAATGGAAAATAACAATTATAGATGACGTTCTGCAGAGCAAATCAAAGTCAATAACACGCTGTACGTATATAGATAGTCATTAAAATCATCAACATTCAAGGCTTCTCACCTGTGGTCGGCGCGGGTTCAAATCCCGCTCGCGCCGATATCTGTGAGAAAGTTTGCCAGTTTACTTTCGGAAGGTCTGTGGTCTCTTCCCGGGTACATTGTATCTGGGTTCTCTCCTCCACTTACAAAAACTGGACGCCACTAATTAACTAAAAAATTGTTGAGTGTGGAGAAAAACAACCAACCAACCAACCAAACAAACAAACAAAACATCAACATTTGTTTGCGTTTTGTTTGCTTTTGTTTTGTTTATTGTGTTTTTATTTATTTATCTATTTATTATTATTATTATTATTATTATTAAAGCGAGTATGTGATCCAAGAATTTATGCACACCGAAAGATTTGCACTAATAATGATAATAATAATCTTTATTTACCCAGGATAACACAATTAGTATACAACTAGTTTTCATTGTGGTCCTGCGTTAAAACATATACAAACATGGAATTAGTATTAATTTTAATATATGCATGTTCATACACGTAGACATGATTATATAAATAAAAAATAAAGAGACATTGCAGAGAAAAAATAGACTACAATAGTACTAAACCTCAGTGTATTTTCTAAACATGGTATGAAATTATAAAGGACAAAAATAAAAATAAAAAAGCCATAACATAAGACAAATATGTGAACAAAAAAAATATAGCAAAAATCTTTTTCAGACTTCCCGAAACGCACCAGGTCATCGGGGATCCCCGATAGATTTTTTACGAGTCCGGTAAAATGAAAATTTTATCGGTCAAAATGTCTGGCATTTTTTTTTTTTACAGACTGTAAATAAAAAATAAAATGTTCTCAGAAATAATTGAAGTAAACATCATTTCATTAGTTTTTTTTATAGATAAATATTGCAGTAAATGCTAATAAATAATTAAATAAATGCTTCAAAACGTAGTCTTTTTTTCACAATCCGGATTGTACATTTATATGGTTATTACGGAGGGGTACGTCACGCCATTGTACATTTATATGTTTATCTAGCAAGGGTACTTCACGCCATTGCACTTTTATATGCTTATTACGGAGGGGTTCTTTTTTTTACATACGTAAGACTATTTCCTGTTTGAATTTAACATACGCAATCATATGGCCGATCAAATCGAATTTGGCAGCTGCAGGAGCTAAAAGAAAAACTGAACTTGAAGAGGCATGTACTTTAACTTTAATGAAAAATCGATTGCCCAAACTGTGACTGAAATGGAAATGGAATAAATCAACATTAAGAACATTACGACTTTGCATTTATTTTTATTTAACTTTCTGCAAAACAACAGATGTACATTAAATTTTACAATTGTCTGGTAAATTTTCAATATTTACAGGGCATTTGTCCGACACATTTTAACTAGTTTCGGGAACTCTGCTTTTTTGATACCCCCCCCCCCCCCCCCCCTGCTTGCTTCTGTAATTTGTATATCCTTTTTATTCGGTTTAAATTCTTTCCACGAGTCAATCAAATTCACTTTATCTACGATATTTTCTAGAACATGTTTCATGGCAATGTGAAGATACCGAACAGTGATCGAACTAATAGCTTTTATGAAAAGGCCAAGATAACAAACAGTATTTGATCTCGTAATTCCTATAGAAAATACAAAACAGAGAGATGGCCAAACACGGCCCCTTAATGGAAGGTTGTATCGGCAAACTAGATCGTTATAACGACCATAAATTTGCGAAATGCTGATTTAAGACGAGACTGTACTGAGACGAGACTGTACAAACCCCTGTAGCATCAGCGTGTTTGTCAGTGGCCCGCCTCGATTTAAAAACAATGATTATATCCAGAACAAACAAACCGTTTGATAAGGAATATAAAATTAAGAGTTAAACACGGCCCCTGAATATAACAGATATATCAGAAGTGAGATAAGGTGCCTGGGAAGAGTAAGCATTCCCTGTCGACAGGTTACACCCTCTAAAAGGCAATATTTTCATCAGGTAAACGGGAAAATCGCCAGTCAAAATTAGTGTGTGAAGAACGGCCTAATAAGTGGTATGAAACACGTCAAACAGCATTTGACCCAAATGACAGGTTGTATTGGCAAACTAGATCATTATACCGACTACAGAAGTTGCCAAGTTTGCTGACTTTAAACGAGACTGTTAAAACCCAAGTAGCATCAACTTGTTTGTTAGTAGCCTGCCTCTATTTAAATTCTGATCACACGCAGAACAAGCTCTTGCGTATCGAATTAGTTGAGAATCATAAATAGTATATGCAGGTGACATATATAGAAAGATGACGATGGCGAAACTGTGATTGGTGCAGCATGGGTTTGAACAGTCTAGTTTGAAGTCAATTCTGTTTTCGGTATAATGATCTTATTTGCAAATACAACCTGCCATTGCCTCAAATGCTGTCTGACTTGTTTCATACTAATTGTTCGACTGTTGTTTACACAATTATTTTAATGCGGTCACTCCGTTTACCTGATCAAATACAGGGCTCACGTTATCTCAACTATTTCATGTTCATTAGAATGTTTTCCACAATATACGAGGGTTGTTCGGTATGTAATGTGTATTGTACCATAGCGCTAGCGCGATAATGCTTTGTACGATTTTGTGGATGGTGATATTCTTGAATAGCTATATCCAATACCTTTCCAACACGAACCTTCAGTACCACATAGTTTTAAACTTATAATCATTTTAATAGAGCCAGTTGTTGACCACTGTTGTAAATATGGTTAGGAAACGAGTTGAGAATATTGAAGAAATTAGAGCTTATATAAAAGTTCACACAAACCTCGATCATTCCGTAATGCAGAGTTTTGCTGAATTGGGAGAAGTTTATGGGTCTGATAAGGTATCTTATGAGACAGTTCGCAGGTGGAGAAAGAAATGTCTGACTCTCACAGATTCTGTCAAAGATGCAGCAAAATCTGGCCGACCTGTGGCTGTAACAGGCAAGGCAAATGTCTCAAAAGTCGGGGAAATAATTGAAAGTGATGGCATGTACATGATACCCGATGTTGCCAAAGCTGTTGGCATATTGCAATCGCGGGTGCATTTCATTTTGAAGTGTATTTTGAAAGTACGACAGATTTCTGTCAGATGGATAACGCATATATTGACAAAAGACCAAAAACTAGTACGAGTACAAACCGCTAAGCAATTGTTCAAAATGTCTCCCAAATTCAACCAAAGGCAATTTGCAGACATTGGTACTGGTGACGAAACATGGGTTCACTATTTCGAACCAGTAAGAAAAAACTGGAAATAAAATATGGCTAAACAAACATGATAGAAGGCCTGTAGTTGATAAAAGAACCATACGCACAAAGAAGGTTCTTTATTGCATATTCTTCTCATGTGATGGTATAGCCGTACAAATTCCGGTGCCGAAGGGCAAATGTATCACGGTATTACCGAGATGTTATACTAAAAAAAGCTCAAGAAATATTATCAAAAACGGCGCCCTGTCTCAGGATTTAGGCATGTTCGTCTAATTCATGATAATGCTCCATCATATACACCTAAGCTTGTGAAACAATTTTTGAAGTCGGAGAAGGTTAACGTCTTGCCACACACACCATACTCTCAAGATCTAGTCCCATGTGAGATTTTCTTTTTTCCAAATTTTAAAAAGTTCTTATCTGCTCGTCGTTACAAGTCCCGACAAGCCCTTGGCTCAGCCATCAGTCATTGCCTCAGAGGTCTACCTAAATCAGCGCACCGTGAAGCATTTCAGAAATGGATTCAGAGATTGAAAGTATGTATTTCAAACTACGGAGAATAATTTGAAAGGATGTAATGTTCATTTCAATATTTGGGTCGAATGCTTTTGAGATATCGTACAATACACATTACATATCGAACAACCCTTGTAAAGTTTTCTGAAGCGTGACTATATTAATATGTATAGAAATTATATGTAGTACAGAATCACAGTCATCAGTACGCACCTGATACCACATCTGATGTGTCCAGGGATCCGTGTTTACCCAAATCTTTATTTTGTATTCTTTATAGAAGTTAGGAGATCAATCACTGTTCGTTATCATTACTTTTCATACAGAGGTATCTGCGTATCTGCGTATTCATTCACAAGAGAAGTGAACTATCTCTTAAGGATAGCTCTTTCTTTTGCCTTCTAACGGACATTTTTTTTTTACCCGACAAGTCAATAGTTTATCAGTTTTCGGGAGAAAAAGGACTGCGCCTCTAATTAATGAACGATATAATCCCAGACAATTACTGTTTTGTCTAACAATAGAGAAATAAATTGATTAATCACTGATAGAATATGCCGACTCTTTTTTTTTTTACTTGTTCGATGGTCTTAATTTCTGGTTCACTCGGTGTGTGTTTTAGTTAATTGTAAACAACAAGACCACGTTAAAGTCAAGCCCCACAGAGAATCGGATCAGTCTGACACAAACTTAACGAGGTACTATTTAAAAAGACACGTCTCTAATAACCCAATGAGAGAATGAGATTGCCATTTTCTGTCAATATTAAAATATTTATCCAATGCTTGTCTTTTTCTTCCCAAATAAATTGCCTGATTTATCAGTGGCACTTTATAGGTCTATTTTGGTTGAACTTAGCGGAATGATATTTATTTCAAAATGACAACGTTTTCATATTGTATGTCAATAAAGCCCTACATCAGCTGAGGCATGTTTATGAGTGGCGTTAATAATGACACTTGAACTGAAAACGTGTGCATATTTTTTTGTACTGAACGTATTCACAAAACACCGAATTTATGTGGAGCCGGTAGAGATTAATCAGTACAATGAAGGTCTGTCATGCAAAGGACCGAATTTTATGCTCATACTCATATCATATGTAATGTTATCAAATTTATTCTGTTTGTCGTACATGGTTTGTGTGTTTCTTGATTAGAAAGTGCGCCTAAGGAAAACCAAATCCTACAAAACATTCCTAACCACGCGGCTAAAATAGGGGGGTAATGATGGCAAGGTATCGGGAAATACGAAAAGAGACGTTAATAAGCTAAAGCTAAAACTCTGTGAATTTGCTAAAATACATAAAAACAAATAAATAAATTTTTTTAAAAAAACTAACGCGTCCCCCTGTGTATTTCTATCACGTGGTTGTTTCAGTTTGATTGAAATTATTGCAGTTTGATTTCTTATTTTAATGTTTTTATGATTAAAAACTTCCTTTACGTCTTGAGCGACATTTTGTGTTCTTTTAGTTCGTTTGATTGACACATATTGATATTTGGTGTAGATTTCAATTAACCTTAACTCGGTCATTAGACCAATTCATGTATATTGGTAAATAAGCCTTATTTCTGTAAATCAACCATATTTTGGTATGTTATTCCAGCGCGCACTTTGGAATATATTAAGTATAATTAAATTATTATTCTGGTAATAAAGCCTCTACGCTAACACAATATGATCACGAAGTTACGCAGGGATAATCTAGAATAAGAGAAAGTAAATAAAAAGATAAATAAGTTTGATGTCCCTCCAACTGCACCCTAGAATGAGAATATATATGTCATTCACTTCGAAGCGTATTATTTGGTTGGTTAGTTTTATATTGTTTAACGTCCCGATCGAGAATTTTTCACTCAAACAGACGTTACCATTACCGATGAAGGGCTGCAACATCTAGGCCTATATTCGTCGTTTATGGCATTGAGCAAGGAGGGGTATTTATCGTGCAAATCTGCTATGACACGGGGCCTCGGTGTTTGCGATTTCATCCGAAGGATCGCGACATTTAATCATTTTCTACGACAAGCAAGGGATACTGGCGACCCATTCTAACCCGGATCCCCACAGAATATATATTTACGGCACTTATTATTTGATTTATGCTTTACATTTGTTTGACTCAAAATTAATGTTGCATTACCTTTTGTGCTTTTTTGAAAGCTTATAACAGTAGCAAGCATAATATACACGCTACACTGGTATAAGCAATGAAAACCAAGCAGCCCATTCTAAGAATACGACGTAAAACAATTACATCAAATTATATCGAAAACACTTAGAGGTTATATTTCAGTACAAATAATTATATTAATTAAAATAATAAATCACATTCAGAAAAAAAAGTTTTATTTAATATATTGAAACAAATATACATCCATACTGACATTTCTCAGAATTATTCAATGAATTTCAATTTTCTTATCAAACAAAGCTTAACAACTTTGCTTGTTAACTAGGAAAATTATTTCTTTTTTCTCTCCCTTTCTGTAATTCAAATCACACAATACATATCTTTAGTGTCAAAAATATTGAATAAATATAAAGAATAAGAAAAATATAACATACTGGATTTTATATCTATTGATTTTTTTCTTTGTATTTTGTTTCGCTGTTTTGTAATTTCTTTATTGTTATTGCGTGCGCGTTTTAAGAAACTTACAAATAAAAATAGGAACTTTGATAACTGATGTAATTACGCAAAAAGAAAAGGTGAAGATAACCAACAGCGATCAATTTCACAACTCCCACAGAAAATGCAAAATAGAGTATTGGGCAAATACGGACCCCAGGGTATACAAGGAAATGCATCGATAGAGGGAAATAATGATAAATACTCGTAAAAATAGAATTGGCTTTGAAAGTTTATATACCGTCCACACAAACTGCACTGATAGTACTTTTGTGGTAAAAACAAGCCACGAAAAGCAAACAACCAACCAAACAAACAAACAAACTAAACGCACGAACAAATAACATGAAAATTTCGCAAATAAACCCAGCATGTATTTCTACATTTATCCAATTCTCAGTTTTTAACAAACACAGTTCCGGATTTTACCTGTCAATTTTCAGAGTAGTACATGACAATAGACTGATGTTTATTGATTTATTTCCATGAAATGCAATTCCAAAAAAATGCTTTAACCGACGAAAAAGAAATTAAATGAGATATAAAATTATAAAATACATGCTTGTAAAGTTTTAACGAGAGAGAGAGAGAGAGAGAGAGAGAGAGAGAGAGAGAGAGAGAGAGAGAGAGAGATTTACACGAACCAATATACGAGAACTGAATGATATGTTGTGAAGGTCATATGTAGGGATTAGGGATTTGAATTTCGGTGGACATATTGCATCATCTTTCAACAATAATATCCTCAATATCTATACACTTTCGCCAGCGATGTTTATGGGCTTCAATGACATTTTAAAGAAGACCTTTTCTTGACCGTTCAGAAAGCCCTCCATTACATATATGACGTCATCATTTGACGGAAAGTGGGTGCTGGAAATGGCCATTTTCAGTTTTAGAAATAGATGAAAGTCTGACGGAGCGAGATCAAGTAAATAAGGCGGATGCTCAATCAATTCAAAGTACCTGTACATTACCTGTACCTGTACTTTACCTGTACATTACCATTACCTGTACATGTACATTACCTGTACATTACCTGTAACTGTACATTACCTGAAACTGTACATTACCTGTACATTACGTATACATGTACATTATCTGTACATTACCTGTACACTACCTGTAACTGTGCATTACCTGTACATTACAATTACCTGTACATTACCTGTACATCTTACCTGTACATAATCATTACCTGTACATAATCATTACCTGTACATTACCATTACTTGTTCATTACCTGTACATTGCCATTACCTGTACATTACCTGTATCTGTACAGTACCTGTAACTGTACATTACCATTACTTGTTCATTACCTGTACATTGTCATTACCTGTACATTACCTACATGTACAGTACCTGTACTTATACAGTACCTGTTACCTGCACATTACAGAGAAACATTGTGTATCTTGCTTCATTACTAATATAGCTTCGCATGAATTTAATGTTGTATGATCGTTATAGCGATCTAACTGTGACCTATGCCAACTGTTAGGCCATTCTTTACATGTTGATTCTCATTGCGGATTACTCCGTTTACCTGTTCAAGATATAGAGCTCATGGCAGGTGTGGTCGGTCAACCTCTCCTTATCCCATGACAGACAGAATTTCACTTAATGGAAGGTTGTACCAGCATGGAAAAAAATTGTGAAATATTGACTTTAAACGAGATTGTACAAACCCCTGTACCATCAGTTATTTGTCAGTAGTACACTTTTTCATAAAACAGTGATTTCCACGGTATAAAATTTTCTGAAGTGCTTGTATTAAGTGTATACAAGTTGATATGTGGCATATAATCATATTCAATATTATTTGATATATAATAGAAAGGCACTTATTGTCTGCCCTTTCTTTACGACAGCAAAAAATATTTCGTTTAAAATTTCCTCTTACCACATAAATGTTTTTTATATACCTTTATTGTTTGTTATGAGAAAGACTAGTTAGTGTGAACGGAATTCTAAGTAAAATGTAAAGCACGCGTTCGATAATTATTCTGGTATTTAGGTATCTACAGGTCCTTATCTGACATAAACACAATTTTGATCGTTTACTTGTCAATTTTGACGGAAATACATGAAAAAATAATGTGGTTTTTATTGATTTATTTC
Source organism: Ostrea denselamellosa (assembly GCA_024699665.1). Lineage (NCBI taxonomy): Eukaryota > Metazoa > Mollusca > Bivalvia > Ostreida > Ostreidae > Ostrea > Ostrea denselamellosa. The sequence goes on from JAMZEH010000075.1 coordinate 5,474,396, forward strand.
AGAGAATGTCGGCTAGAACGATTTTAACCGAAAAAAGAAAAAAATGACGATAGAAAATGACAGATATTTTAGTATGTCGTCTCCTCGTACAATGTACGGCATTTATTGAGAATTAACATTATCCCTGCACTGAGTTCAACCTCATCGTGTTCAGCATAAGAAGAAATGCTAAAGTGCTTCTACAATTCATCCCATTAGAGATGGACATTTCACTTAGAGGCACCACGAACGAAACAAATCCTCAAAGCGTTACAGTCAATGCGAAAATAATAAAGGAATTTCCCCCTCAGAGCATACACACTGTAGTGTTGAAAAGGATTGTCACTAAAATTTGTGGAAAATTTAATAATTTGAAGCTTAATTATTTTGTAGGTCCCATTACTGGTACCGCCATTCTTAGAGCGCTCACGTCTCATTACAACATTACTGGTACCGCCATTCTTAGAGCTCTCACGTCTCATTACAACATTACTGGTACCGCCATTCTTAGAGCGCTCACGTCTCATTACAACATTACTGGTACCGCTATTCTTAGAGCTCTCACGTCTCATTACAACATTACTGGTACCGCCATTCTTAGAGCGCTCACGTCTCATTACAACATTACTGGTACCGCCATTCTTAGAGCGCTTACGTCTCATTACAACATTACTGGTGCCGCCATTCTCAGAGCTCTCACGTCTCATTACAACATTACTGGTGCCGCCATTCTCAGAGCTCTCACGTCTCATTACAACATTACTGGTACCGCCATTCTCAGAGCTCTCACGTCTCATTACAACATTACTGGTACCGCCATTCTTAGAGCGCTCACGTCTCATTACAACATTACTGGTACCGCAACTATTAGAGCGCTCACGTCTCATTATAAAATTTCTGGTACCGCTATTCTTAGAGCGCTCGCGTTTCATTATAACATTACTGGTACCGCTATTCTTAGAGCGCTTACATCGTATTACAACATTACTGGTACCGCCATTCTTAGAGCGCTCACGTCTCATTACAACATTACTGGTGCCGCCATTCTCAGAGCTCTCACGTCTCATTACAACATTACTGGTGCCGCCATTCTCAGAGCTCTCACGTCTCATTACAACATTACTGGTACCGCCATTCTCAGAGCTCTCACGTCTCATTACAACATTACTGGTACCGCCATTCTTAGAGCTCTCACGTCTCATTACAACATTACTGGTACCGCCATTCTTAGAACGCTCACGTCTCATTATAAAATTTCTGGTACCGCTATTCTTAGAGCGCTCGCGTCTCATTATAACATTACTGGTACCGCTATTCTTAGAGCGCTTACATCGTATTACAACATTACTGGTACCGCCATTCTTAGAGCGCTCACGTCTCATTACAACATTACTGGTGCCGCCATTCTCAGAGCTCTCACGTCTCATTACAACATTACTGGTGCCGCCATTCTCAGAGCTCTCACGTCTCATTACAACATTACTGGTACCGCCATTCTCAGAGCTCTCACGTCTCATTACAACATTACTGGTACCGCCATTCTTAGAGCTCTCACGTCTCATTACAACATTACTGGTACCGCCATTCTCAGAGCTCTCACGTCTCATTACAACATTACTGGTACCGCCATTCTCAGAGCTCTCACGTCTCATTACAACATTACTGGTACCGCCATTCTTAGAGCTCTCACGTCTCATTACAACATTACTGGTACCGCCATTCTTAGAGCTCTCACGTCTCATTACAACATTACTGGTACCGCCATTCTTAGAGCTCTCACATCTCATTACAACATTACTGGTGCCGCAACTATTAGAGCGCTCGCGTCTCATTATGACATTTCTCATTATAACATTACTGGTACCATCATTCTTAGAGAGTCCGCGTCTCATTACAATATTATTGGTACAGCCATTCTTAGAGCACTCACGTCTAATTCATATCATTACTGGTCCCGCCACTCTATGGGTGTTGGCGTTTATTACAACTTTAGTGGTGAAGCCACTCTTAGAGCGCTCACGTTTCATTATAACATTACTGATACCGCCATTCTCACTTGTCATTACAACATTACTAGTACAGTCACTCTTTCTCAGTAACCCTTGCTTATCGTAAGAGGCGACTAAATGGGGTGGTCGTTCGGACGCGACCACAAAAACTGAGGTCCTGTGTCACAGCAGGTGTGGCATGTTAAATATCCCTCCCTGCTCAAAGGCCCTGAGCGCCGAGCATAGGCCTAAATTTTGCAGCTCTTCACGGGCAATGGTGATGCCTCCATATCAATGCAAAATTTTCGAGCGGGACGTTAAACAATATGTAATTAATCAATCACTCAATCCGCCATTCTTAGAGCGCTCCCGTCTCATTACAACATTACTGGTACCGCCACACTTAGAGAGCCCGCGTCTCATTACAACATTAATGGTACCGTCACTCTAAGAGTGTCCGCGTTTCATTACCACATTGCCCCGTGGGGATCCGGGTTCTTAGAATAGATCCTCAGTACCCCTCAGTACCCCTTTCTTGTCGTAAGAGGCGACTAAATGGGGCGGTCCTTACGATGAGACCGCAAAAACCGAGGCCCCGTGTCACAGCAGGTGTGGCACGTAAAAGATCCCTCCCTGCTGAAAGGCCACAAGCGCCGAATATAGGCCTTCACCGGCAATGGTGACGTCTTCATATGAGTGAAAGATTCTCGAGCGGGACGTTAAACAATATTTAATCAATCATTACAACATTACTGGTATCGCCACTCTTAGAGCGCCCGCGTCTCATTACATTATTTCATCAACAAGCCTACCCACGTCCTGTCATTAGAGAACTCCTATAGCAAGTGTACCCATACCCACATCGTGTCACTACATAATACTAGATAGAAATCTACCTATCATTACGTAAATCCAGTAACAACCTATCTACTTTCTCCAGTAACAACCTATCTACTTTCTCCAGTAACAACCTATCTACTTCCTCGCACTACACTATACATTCAGTAGAACCAAGTCTACCCACGACCTTTACCCACAAAGTTTTTATTTTGAATTACCATCGTTTAAAAAGGACCAATTCATTACCACCGTGAATGTCACAACTGTGATGCTTAACTGATATCAAGACATCTGTCTGCTCAACTTCAAACTAATATGCTTTACTAATTTTAGAGAGGTTTATTTCATTCATAGAAGGCATTGAGTCGCCGTTTCATCAATTTACTATGTTTCCTGATGTCGTGTCATTGTTGCAAGAAATAGTTTTGAAAGTTTAACCTCACAGTGATGTTGTCACCATTAAATAACACCGATCACTAATAAAAGCAAATGTATTTTGATTTGACAATTGGAGTGAAACACTGACAACCGCAACACTGTGGGTAGCAGACCCGTTTTCCAACAACTTCGCAAAAGCAACAGGCAGTCGTGATTCCATTACCGGTACACAGGGAGGAGGTCTCGGAATTCGTCCTTACTATAATTCATCCCATAATTCGTTTCGTAACCAGGAGGTCATGAGTTCGAGCCACGCTCGTGCCATGGTCGCGTCAAAACTAAGACGTAAACATAGGTAATGATTGTTCCTTTGCCAAACGCTTGGTATCTAGAAGTGAGAATCACAGGTCTTTCGGATATGACCTTAAAATGTGAGGTTCCGTGTCGTGGCAGTCGTTGATGCGTTAAAGAACCCTCACTGCTACGGCACTGAGCGCTATACATGGGTCTAAATTTGTGGTACTTCACCTATAACTAGTGACGTCTCAATATGAGTGAAAAAGTCTCGACGGGACATAAAACAAAGAAATAAGCACACAAACAACAAGCAAAGGCAACTGATGACCTATTCGAACCCGGACCCCCACGGAACTTGTAGTCTTATGGTAAATAGTAAGATAAAGAAATAGCGAGGCTCACACATTCATTATCTAATGTCACATTGCAGGGCCGTAGGAACCGGGGGGGGGGGGACACTCGCTGTCGGATTTCACTTATTCGCTTGAACGCACGGCTCACGTGATATTTTCCACATACATATTTTGTTTGTATTTCATATCTTCTTTGTTGTTTGCAAGGTTCTTCAGCATGTCTGATCAAGAGAGAATATCCTTTTTCTCCAAACTCCAGGGGGAATTGTCTAATGTAACCAAAAAAGGTTGGCAGGCCCTTGTTTTTTATGTAAGTTTGAAAAAACAGAGCGTGTTATCTAGAAGCGAACTCCCAACTGTTGCTCCTTCACGAAGCAGTTGCAAAGAAGATCAGGTATCTCTTAGGTTGTATCCCTCTGATGCTCCAACAGACCTCATTCCTGTAGAAGTGGACGGAGACGGAAATTGTTTATTCCGGTCCATTTCCTTACTGTTGTTTGGCCACGAACAGTTCTATGTGGAGAGGAGAGTTCGGGCCACTTTTGAACTTGTGTCCAATTTTCCTGAGTACATCAAAGAGCAGACTTTGACATCAATGTCTTCCAACACAGTCTCATTACAATATATCATGGAAAACTTCCTGTTCCAATGATTGTTATGTAAATGGAAGTTATTCTAAATCACTTCAAAATTAAATCTTGAAATCTGCTAAATCTGGGGAGTATGCATCCCTCATTCACATTTATGCAATGGCAAATTCCATCAAATGCCAAATTAGCAGCATCATTCCAAATATTGAGAATCCTACTATCGACAGAAACGCTCACAATCAGACAATAACGCCTGTCAACTCACCCTTCAAAATGACATTACCTTTGATGTGGACACATACTTCTAACCACGCCACATTAAACTGGACACCAAACCATTTCGTTGCCTGTATTAAGCGGGAATCAACACCAGCAGCTGCCACTGACTCCACTTCTTTTTCACAAAAGACAACTCCATCTGCACGCAAAGCATCTCCAGTAGTGACTCCAATCCCACATAAGGATAGTACTACGTCTTCAATGGATGCAACATCAGACGATTACGACATACCCCCATCTGCACCAAAAAAGTCAAAGCACGATGATATGTCCACCACTTTATGGGAAACGCCTAACATTGGGGACAAGCCTTTCCAACCTATGCATAAAAAATTTCCTTCGTCTCTGTTTGGGGGTAGAATGCGGTGTTTTGTGGGGTCGTGGTTTGACAAATGGGATTGGTTACATTATGATGAAGAGTCAGATAAGGCATACTGTTTCATGTGTATCAAAGCCTACAATGAAAAAACAATATCAAGCCAGCTGTTTGAGAAAACGTTTATATCTTCAGGGTTTAGAAACTGGAAAAAGGCAACCAACAAGTTTGCAGACCATGAAAAAAGCAAATGCCACAAAGAGGCGAAAGAAAGGTCTTTTGAGTTGCCAAAAACAACCAAAGACATTGGAGAGTCACTGTCGTCCCAAATGGAAAAAGATAAAGAGGGAAACAGGACAAATTTGCTGAAAATTATTTCCATCCTCAAGTTCCTTGGTAGACAGTCAATCCCTATTCGAGGAGACGGAAACGAATCTGATTCTAATTTCCACCAGCTTCTTTTACTCAAGGCTGAAAATGACGAGGAGTTGAAGGAGTGGATGCACCGTAAAGCCAACAAATACACGTCCCCGATTATTCAGAATGAACTGATCAAGATAATGGGTATGCATGTTCTTAGAAAAATTACAGAGCCAATTACATATGCCCCTTTTTGCTCTCTGATGGCAGATGAAACCACAGATATATCGAACAAAGAACAATTGGTCATTTGTTTCAGATGGGTTGACGAAAATTTCATACCGCATGAAGAATTTGTTGGTCTTTACAAAATTGAAAACATCGAGGCAAATACAATATTTTCGTCAATCCAAGACACTCTGAGAAGATTAAAACTTCCATTAACAAAGATCAGAGGCCAGTGCTACGATATGGGTGCATCTATGACTGGTGTCAAGAATGGCGTTGAGGCTCAGATAAGAAAAATAGAACCTCGAGCAAACTACACGCACTGCTACGGTCATGCTCTTAGTCTCGCTTGCTCGGATTCCGTTCGAAAATGCAAAATTCTCAGGGAAGCATTAGACGTCACAAAAGAAATTACCAAATTGATTAAAGAATCCCCGAGACGAGAGGCGATATTCCGGCGTATCAAATCTGCTGACAACATTGAAAAGTCGTCTCCAGGAATCCGTGTATTATGCCCAACTAGATGGACAGTTAAGGCCGATGCGTTCAAGTCCATCATTTCCAAATATTGTACGTTGCAGGAGGTGTGGGATGAATCCTTGGAATATGTAAAGGATCTTGAAATGAAGGGGCGAATAAGGGGAGTGGCCACATATATGAACAGGTTTGATTATTTGTTTGGGATCTCACTTGCACAGGAGCTGTTCCAACACTGTGACAACTTAAGCAAGGCTTTACAGACTGAGAAATTGTCTGCTTCTGATGGTCAAAACATGGCAAAGTGTACACTTAACACACTACAGTTAATGCGATCAGATGCCGGATTTCAGAGTCTCTACGGGAAAGTGAAAGAACAAGCCGAATCTCTGAACATTGATGGGCCAAAGTTACCTCGTCAAAAGAAACCTCCAAAAAAACTGGACGATGGTGCAGAGGGTTACCAGTTTTCTTCAGTTGAAGAAAAGTATAGGTCCATATATTTTGAGGGATTTGATTTAATCATGAATGGCATCACTTCCCGCTTAGATCAGCCTGGATACAGGATATATGCTCATCTTGAGAAGCTCCTATTATCTGCAGCTTCCGGAAATGAGTATGAGGAGGATTTTGATGTTGTGTCAGAATTCTATGGATCGGATGTAGATCCAACAAAATTAAAGACCCAACTCCAAACACTTCGTGTGAATTTCCCAAAATGCAAATCCCCAAGTCTTGAAAGTGTCATAGAATTTGTTAAAGAAAACGGAGTTGTCCTTTTCTCTGAGGTTTCAATTCTCTTACAGCTGATACTTGTCATGCCAGCAACCAACGTTACAAGTGAACGGTCATTCAGCGTTCTTCGAAGGGTCAAGACATACCTCCGTTCCACAATGTCACAGCACAGACTGAATAATTTGCTGTTGATGTACATACATAGAAATGAGACTGATGCACTGAATCTTAAGGATGTTGCAAACGAATTCGTGTCTGGCAGCGAACACCGATTGTCAGTGTTTGGGAAGTGGAAATGAGAAATTGATCTCTTTCATCAAATTCGAGAACTTGGTATGAGAATTACACGGCAAGAGTACGTAAAACAAAACTTCACTTTTCTCAAATTTTAAATTTTGCCCCCCCCCCCCCCCCACTTTTGAATTGCTTCCTACGGGCCTGCATTGTATTACATTTAGTTTTAGCTAAGTCACTTCCTGCCCATCGCTGTTATCGGTTGACATGGAGATACGTCTGACTTATAATCAACTCTCTGTACGCAGTCTTCAGTAAGGGCGACACAATCATCAGGTACAGTGTAGCTCAATAACAAACTACAGGAAAAAACAAACAAGTGTGTTACAATACTAAATGTAGGTACAGATTAGCTCAATAACAAACTACAGGAAAAAGAAAGAAGTGTGTTACATTAATATCTGTAGGTACGTAGTGGTGCTGCAGATGTGCAGAATACTTTTTTCATAGTTGAGAAAATGATATATTGGAGTAAATAGATATTCGCCTTCACGCCATGAAACTCCAATATTAAGTTACGAAATCTGAAGTTATAGTTTACGTAAATACTTCGTAGATCAGTAATGATTTTAATATTAGTCACATGGTTTTGGTTATCATCCGAGAGACAAGACGGCAATAAAAACACGACAGGCACCTGATTCAGCATCCGGTGTTAAGGATGGCAGTATATTATTTAACGTCCCGCTCGAGAATTTTTCACTCATATAGAGACGTTACCATTGGCTGCAAATTTAGGCCTACGCTCGGCGCTTACGGCCTTTGAGCAGTGAGGGGTATTTACCGTGCCACACCTGCTGTGACATGGGGCCTCGGTTTGTGCGATTTCATCCGAAGGACAGCCCCATTTATAATTGCCTCTAATGACAAGTAAGGGGGTACTGGGGACCTATTCTAACCCGCCTCCCCACGGATATCTGGTGTTAAGGAGTTTGTTTGCCTTAATCTTGTATTCCTTATAGGATTGATGACTATGATCACTGTTCGTTATATTCACTTTTTTTTTTATTGCGAATGCTGTTTGATGTGTTTCATACAAATCGTTAGGTCATTCCTTAGATACTGATTTTGACTACGCATTACTCTGTTTACCCATCAAGATATAAGGCTCACGACCGGTGTGACTAGTCACCGGGATGCTTACTACTCCTAGACACCTGATCCCACCTCTGATATGCCCAGGGGTCCTCGTTTGCCTTGATCTTAATTTTGTATCATTTATAGGATTTATTTTCGTCATTTTCACTTTTTTGCATGATTGTAAACTCTGAGATACTCTGAACTGCAGTTCACTTGTTCATTTTATTTATGAAAACATTTTTACGCGTAATTTCGCGAGACGAGTGATTCTCAAAAATTTTGATTTCTCAAATAAACTCTTAAGTATAGAAAACTTATGCAAATAATAAAATCTGGGGAATAAATACATCACTATATCCTCGCGAAAATATAGTTTCGAGAATAAACTCTAAAATATAGAAGACTTCAGCAATTAATAATAATCCGCGAAAGTTATATCTGAGGAATAAAGGAATTATTGTATCCTCGCGAAAATAAGGTCTCGCGAAATGAAAGTAATATGCAGCATCAAAATCGTCGTTGTAGAATGTCGTAAGTACATGTAAATAATAAGATTTACGAGCAGCAGTAAGCTGTGAGGTCCCCCACACAGTGACACTTTATACAGGTGTTCATATCTGTGTAGGTGGTTCACGGTTCAAGTACAACGTCGTGCAGATGGCAGTGGTCCTTATCAGAGATTGACAAAGCGAAAGAATCAAAGAGGGTATTAAGTAGGAGCATTACAAAAGCTGACTAAAACTAGATATTTAATCAACAAGAAAGCCACCACGTGTTACATTGTAGCGGTGGTCATTTTGAGGAATAATCTCACCTTTTGTTTCAATGACCTTGATTGGTTGGTTGCCTGTTTGTTTTACGTCCCGGCGAGAATGTTTCACTCATATTGCGACGTCATCAGTTGTAGGTGAAGTGCCACAACTTAAGACTTATGCTTAGCGCTCAGGGCCATAGCAGTGAGAATTCGTTAACGTTCCAACGCCTGTAGGGACACGGGACATTTTCAAAGTCTTTTCCAAAGATTCCGACTTCGAAATTACGAACACACTCTACCTATGTTTACGTCTTTGATGCGGTCATGACACGAGCAGGGCTCAAATTCACAACCTCCTGGTTACGAAGCGAAAGCTCGACCACTGAGCCACCACGGCCGGTCACCTCAACCTTATGTAAATGATGACTACACAGAATTAAGGACATATGAAGACTTTTCAACACTTTTCATGGTCATTCCTCACCTAGGACTAGACTAGGCTTTTTGACATTATAGAAAGTTGCTTCTTCAACAAAAATGGAGAAAGGAAATATCCCACTCCTGAACTGTTCAGGGGTCCTCGTGTACTCGTGACAGGAGTTATGAGATTGGTTACTGTTTATTATTGTAATGGAGTTGATTCAGTTTTCCTGATTTAGCATTTACATTTTGTGGTTAGTTGTGTTAGATTTGATTTCGTTGTAAGCGGGTTATCGTATGGGTGATGGAGTGAGTGTTATTTTCGGCACCAGTATAAAAGCTACCGGTTTGGGGTTCGTGGTCAGCTGTGTGCCACATTTGTAGGTCCCACGAATGAGAATGGTGCTTGTCCAGTTAGATATAAGTCCGGTACTGAAATGTGTTACCATTGAATTAAGAAGGATTCTATTAGGCGGGCATATGTTTATTCCTTTAGGATTAATGTACGAGTATCGCTCTATTCCTCAGTCCTTCGGATGACACCGCAAAAACCGAGGCCCCGTGTCACAGTAGGTGTGGCACGTAAAAGATCCCTCCCTGTTCAAAGGCCATACGCGCCGAGCATAGACCTAAATTTTGCAGCCCTTCACCGGCAATGGTGACGTCTCCATATGAGTGAAATATTCTCGAGCGGGACGTTAAACAATATTTAATCAATCATTACAATATTACTGGTATCGCCACTCTTAGAGCGCCCGCGTCTCATTACATTATTTCATCAACAAGCCTACCACCGGACGTTAAACAATATATGATCAATCAATCGATATATTGCCAATTTAAGTAGTAATATTAATTTAAGTAGACGATGTAGTTTCAGTGAGACATTACAGAACTTACTGATGATTGCAACAAAATATTTTTGTAAGAATTTACAATCGTGTAATTTATGATATTAGATATATTAAATTTTCTTTGCGTATTGTTGTCCTCCATCAATATCTGCTAATTGCCAAAATAACTGTTCGTGGCCCTCTGGACACTGACTTAAATGGGCAATTTTCCCAAGGTGATGAATGTAATGTTAAAGGTTAATTCTATTCAGGAAGAGAAAATCTGACAATTAAATGTACTCTTAAAAAAATACCTAATCAAACATCCAAGCTTATTTGATTGATTGATTGATTGATTGACTGTTTATTATTTTCTGCCACACTCAACAATTTTTCATTTATCAGCTTATTTGAAAAAATAAAGCCAAGGATGACAGGCGTTTTAAAGAACTTTGAATTTCCCCGGCATGCAGGGTCGAAAAAAAATAATCATGCTGAAAAGGCGAAGATAAAGAACATTGATCAATCTAAAAAATCTTATGTGGAATACAAGTTAGAGAGTTAGGCAAGCACGGACCCTGGATAAAGCAGAGGTGGAATCAGGTGCCTAGGATGAGTAAACATCCCCTGTCGACCGGTCACACCCGCCATGAGCCCCATATCCTGATCAAATAAACGGGTTATCCGTAGTTAGAATCAATGTGCCAAATACGGTCTAACAATTCGAGTGAAACTTCAGACTTTTGACCCAATGGCAAGTTGTATTGGCAAACTAGATCATTATAAAGACCATAAAATTTGCGAAATACTGACTTTAAACGAGACTATTGAAACCCCTTGATTTAGAAAACTGATCATACGCAGAATAAGCTCTTGTGTATTGAATCAATTGAGAGATATAAACAACACATGCAGATAATAATGGAATAATGCTGCATAAAAATGGGAAGTTTGTGATGGAGATGCTTACATCATCGCTTTTGTCACAACTTTGAGCCGTTAAAGGGACATGGACACGATTTGAGTTTTCAAAGTTTATTTTTCCATTTTTAATGTTTACAATGCTTAACTAAGGTATTTCCAGTGAACAAACAAAATTTGAATATCAGTTATTGAGTTACAAATGAGATACAATCCTCGCAATTCTTTGTTATGTAAACAAGGCTCGTGCCATGGTTTTGTTTACTTATAGATTGTTTAGTAGAAAATCTGTTCAGAATTAATTTGTATATTAAAAACGCTGCTTTAAGCGAAACCTTTACTAGTATATTTAACCGATGTAAATAAAAACAACGCACGAGCCTTGGGAGGTCTGTATCTTTCATGTACAGACACGTGCCATAAGTATTCGGTCAACATGGCGGTTTGTTTACGTTTGAAAACGACAGTGTCAAATTTCAAACATTCGCTGTAATGTTTGTTTGTTTATAGCCGCCTGAGCAATTTTTCAGCTATCCGGCGGCTGTTTCGCTGTAATGAAATAAAGTAATAAAAAATATAAATTATGTTAAACATACTAGTTAATACTTCGTAAGATCTCCCTTGAGCCTGATTACATTCAAAATTCGGTTTGGTATGGACTTGTAAAGGTTCTGAACATAGTCAGGTCGGATGCTTGTCCAAATGCCCCGAATTTCCTCCACGAGATCGTCTTTAGATTTAATAAAGGAAATGCGTGTCTGAAGCTTTCTTTTTATCAGTAGGCAAAGGTTTTCAATAATGTTAATATCTGGCGACTGGGCAAGCCAACTTAAGCAGTTTATTCCATTCCGGGCAATGTATTCTTGAATAAATCTTGCTCGGTGAACGGGTGCATTGTCGTCCTAGAAGAAATATCCACCCCTAGGAAAATGTCGAGCAATCACTGGCCACAGGTTCTCTTCCAGAATGTCCTGATATTTTTCTGCATTAATGTTACCATTTACCGGTGTAATTGTCCCAACACCATTCCTAGAGATACACATCCATATCATTACTTCATACCTGGGTTGCGATGTCCGGGGTTGAACAAGATCGGGTCTCCAACCTTCGTTTCTCTTGCGCCAAATATGAACCCGCTGGTCATGTCCAATCATGATCTTGCTCTCGTCAGAGAATATAACTTTATTCCAGTTATTCTGAACAGTCCACCGCCTTTTCTCTCTGCATCATGCAAATCTCTTTCGTCGGTTAACCTCCTTCACTACAAGTTTCTTCTTACTTACACATCTTCTATATTTATGATTATGCAAATGACGCTGAATAGTCCGCTTACTTACAGTTTCACTTTCAGTCCTGCCTTCATTAAATTTTGATGTAATATCACTCAAAGACTCCCGACGATGCGTTTTCACAAGCCTTTCTAAACCACGATAATCCCTGTCTTTCATTTTCTCTGGTCGCCCACTTCTTGGTTTGTTTTCCACTGATCCTGTGACAAAAAACTTTCGTGCTACATCGATAACTGTTGATTTTGGAATTTTCAACATCTCACTGATCTTGTGACGGGAAAGACCACTCTGTATCAAATCTATAATGATATTTTTCGCCTCCATCCCAAGCTCTTGCCCTTTTCTACCCATATTTTCAAATTCGTAATTCTCACAACATGCGCTAGCTACAGACGATAAAAAAATGTATGTGATACATCATGTGACTAAATATCTAAATTTAGAACACTTCGTCATCGATGACGCGTATATACAAAAACAGGAGACTAAAAGTATGTACTTTCGTTTTCAAACGTAAATAAGTCGCCATGTTGACCGAATACTTATGGCACGTGTCTGTAACTCGACAACTGACATTCATATATTTGCTGACTGTAACAATCACTATCTGCTCGCATTTTAAATAGTTTATATTTCCCGCGTTTGGGGATCATTCCCATAGTTCCTTGCAACCTAGCTAGGTCAACCTAAATTTGGGTAGCTAGGGTAGTACCGGCCGAAAGTTCAGAGTAGACAGACGTGATGGTGATTGTCAGGCAATTTTCGGCAGTCTTCATGCAATAAACTCATTTGACAATGGCACGGAGGAAAGTCTGTGGTAAGTACATTTGTATTTGGTTTTATTTGTGCAAAATTATCGAATATAAAGTATTTTCTTGTTAAATTCATTCTTAAACGCATATCCATTTTAATGCACGAACTTGGCCAGCTCTCGCTTACCTGTATGTGTGCTCAGGTGTTACTGCTATCGAGAGTGTTCGTTTGGCTTTTGTGTATTTATCGATAACGTTTTATTAACAGTGAATTTCTTGTGTCAATAGTCGCTTTATTTGGAAATATTGTGTCCATTTAAATGTCTTAGTCAAATTTTCGGAGCGGAAGGGAATGACCGGAAATTGAGAGTATGGTGCGCCATGATAGAAGTATTTTGTTATTTATATTTTATACTTGTAACAGTAAACAAGTTCTTTGCTAATTATATATCTATATATTTATATTGCCAAACTTATGTGAGTGTGTATTGCCAAACAGATGTTGAACATTTGAGTTATAAACAGTTCAATATTGTAGCGTCATGGGTATGGGCATGACAGAGTGGGGAGCCACATTGAGATAGGACCGCCTGATGGTACTTGGGGGATCCGATCGTGAAGAAAGACAGTGTTTGAGTGGTACCTACCGAAGGTTCCTGGAGTAAAGTCAGGAAGTGGAAACATATCACCTGTGGGAGACAGATAAGTCCCAAATGAACACAGTTTAGTGGCAAACCGGAAATGAACTGAAGCAGCCTCGGTGCTGACTAGTGTTTCAATGTGAACAGTTTGGCAATAATTTAGCTAGCATAATATTTAGTGATTTCATTCTTTTTAGAACCCGGGATTAATTGTTAATTTAGTAGTTTGTAATTGAAACTTCTATTGTGTGTTGGTGGATTTTTTTTTTTGTAAATAGCAAGGAAGGTCTTTATTTTTTTTTTAATGAATCTGAGTCAAAGTGTGGGTGTGGAAGTTCAGTGAAGTTATCTCTTTATCTATTTTTTTTCTCTCTTTCATTTGTAAATAAATTTCTAACATCTTAAATCTTGTGTGATTATTGGAGGAGGCCAGCTTGACCACGTGACACTGACTATTAGAAATATCTTAGTCAAGTATTTTCGATTCCTGTCCATATCCCTTTAACATTGATGTTCAATAAAATATCTAAGTACAGGCCGATATGGATGACTTTGTTGTCTTTCATTTCGAGTTCACCTGGATATATCGAATCGACATATGAATGAAAATGCCGTTAATATATCTAAATGTCGAATTGAAAGCCACAGCGACATGCAGAAGCTTTTGAATAAATTCTGCCCCATAAGAATATAAAAAAGGTCATCTAGCAAAGAAACACAATTCGTGTCCATGGGAATTCCAACAGACTGTTGGAAGACCCAATCGCCAAAAACTACAAAGATATTTTCAATGAGGAACTCTAACATCTTTCTGATTTCAATTTAGAGTACTTTTGCATGGAGTCAGAATAGTGCTTAACAAAGTAAGTTTTTAGGTGACATTAGATTTATACTACTTATGGCAATACGTTTGAATTTTCTCCATTACAGCTGCTACTATTTTTGTGGGGAGCAAAAAAGGAATTAGAAAAACATTTACCGGATCGAGCAATATATATATATATATATATGTGTGTGTGTGTGTGTGTGTGTGTATCTTAGTAAGGGTTTTCATGTTAAAATGCAAAATTCTTTAAGTACTAGCATGATTGATATTTTCATCGTCAATGTGCGTATATTTTTTATTTATTTATTGTATGTTGTATCGAGAATTTTTCACTCATATGGAGAGGTCACCATTGCCGATAAAAGGGTGCAAAATTTAGACCTGTGCTCGGCTCTTATGGTTTTTCAGCAGGGCGGATTCTACCACACCTGCTGTTACACGGGGCTTCGGTTTTTACGGTCTCATCCGGAGAACCGCCCCATTTAGTCGCCTCTTTCGACAAGCAACCGTTTTTTTCTTTTAATTTCCCAGAACCTATTCTATAACAATAATGATAGTAATATAAAAAAAATATAGGGCACCTGTTAGTGATGAGGCCCTGGCTAATCTCCCTCGAAGATAACAAAAACATTTCACGCAGGGTGCATTATATAACATACAGTGACGGATATTTATCTTCTTCTAAAACCCCGTGGGGATCCGGGTTGTTAGAATAGATCCTCAGTACCCCTTGCTTGTCGTAAGAGGCGACTAATTGGGGCGGTCCTTCGGATGAGACCGCAAAAACCGAGGCCCCGTGTCACAGCAGGTGTGGCACGTTAAAGATCCTTCCCTGCTCAAAGGCCATTAGCGCCGAGCATAGGCCTAAATTTGCAGCCCTTCACCGGCAATGGTGACGTCTCCATATGAGTGAAATATTCTCGAGCGGGACGTTAAACAATAAAAATCAATCAATCTTCTTCTAAACAAAGACAAACAAGGGTTGTTGAGGACCTATTCTAACCTGGGTCTCCACGGAACTGTATATTCTTGTATAAATTGTTTGGAAATAAAACTTTGAAACTACATATTGTTTGTTTTCTTATTATTGTTTGTTTTTTGCCACCCTCAACAATTTTTCAGTTATCTGGTGGCGTCCCCTTTTTTATTGGTGGAGGAGAGAATCCAGATACAATGTACCTGTTAGAGACCACCGACCTTCCCAAAGTAAACTGGTAAACTTTCTCGACTACATAAATGTAATATGCAATTTAACTTATTATTTTTTCAAAGGAATTGACATTTTCGGAAGATCGGTGTTTTCTTCCGGGATACATTGTATCTGGGTTCTCTCCTCCACCAATAAAAACTGGACGCCACCAGATAACTGAAAAATTGTTGAGTGTGGCGGGAAGCAACAAACAATCAATCAAACAATTGATCTAAATAAAATATAAAATGCAGTAATTGTAATTGTACTTTTTAAAAATTAATTACTTTATCAAAATAATATTCCCCGTGGGGATCTGAGTTGTTAGACTAGATCCCCAGTACCCCTTGCTTGTCGTAAGAGTCGACTAAATGAGGCGGTCCTTCGGGTGAGACAGCAAAAACCGAGACCCCGTGTCACAGCAGGTGTGGCACGTTAAAGATCCCTCCCTGCTCAAGGGCCGAGCATAGGCCTACATTTTTCATCGGCGAGGTCTCCATATGAGTGAAAGATTTTTGAGCGGGACATTAAACAATATATAATCAATCAATCAATCAAAATAATAGTAATTCAAGGAGTTAAAATGCAGTTGATCCCATCTCTAGTATACAGATGAATTGGACAGACTGATATACATTTACAAATTTTCCCTTGCTATCTTTAAAAAAAATTACTAAAGATGTAATAAATATCAGTTATTTTTTTGTAAGTCCCTTCTGACCAATATCAGTAGTAACCACGAGCTTACAGCTACCATGTCTTGTCCTCAAAACATTTCTACACTACAATCCTACCCAACGTCTTGTTCTCACAATATTACTCCAAAACATTCCTACCCAACGTCTTGTCCTCACAACATCTCTCCACTACAATCCTACCCAACGTCTTGTTCTCACAATATTACTCCAAAACATTCCTACCCAACGTCTTGTCCTCACAATATCTCTCCACTAAAATCCTAACCAACGTCTTGTTCTCGAAATATTACTCCACTACCGGCCTAACCAACGTCTTGTTCTCACAACGTTACGCCACTACCGCCCTAACCACGTCTTATTCTCACAATATTGCTCCACTACCGGCCTAACCAACGTCTTGTTCTTTCATTATGTCACTACCAGCCTAACCACGTCTTGTTCTTTCATTACGTCACTACCGACCTAACCAAGTCTTGTTCTTTCATTACGTCACTACCGGCCTAACCAAGTCTTGTTCTTTCATTACGTCACTACCGGCCTAACCATGTCTTGTTCTTTCATTACGTCACTACCGGCCTAACCAAGTCTTGTTCTTTCACATCTTGTCATTACATTATTTCACCATGCGGGTACGTTAAGGTCACCCTCAGAAAAAGTTTGATGGTAGATCGTGTATGTTCCATTTTGGCCAATATTTATAATAGGCCCGATTACATTCAATAAAGTTATTCCTCTTATAAACAAATGAGTTTTATTTAAGTATTTTGTTACCTCCCTTGAATTGATGGACCTGTTCTTGCGTGGCGTCTACAAATAATGTAGGAAAACATCAGAGTACCCCGAATGTTTAGAATGTAGCTTAAATAAAAATTTGTTCGTATGTACATTAAATTCGCAGGGAAATGCTGTTAAAATCGTTTATTTTGTTGTTTAAATTAATGAAACTGGAATTCTGACGAAACCTTTCCCGTTTTTTTTCTCTCTACTTTCACCGTTTAACGAAGATAAATTTCATATTCATAGGGTTCTATCAGTAAAGGCACAGATCCTAGGTATTTGTATAGAAATATACGCAAATAAATGTTGTTTTGATGAACAGGGTAGTGTGCAATTTTATTTCAGTGTATGACAGAGGAAAATCAGATCGACATGCTAAATGAATTGTGTTTCCCGTTAAACAAATTATCGATGAATAGAATAAACATACCTTCATAATATCAATGAATTATCAGTATATATATATATATATATATATATATATATATATATATTCCATATACCCCAAGACATATATTTCAAATACTCTACATTTTGTCGACATATTCGTAACACAGTTAACGAATTCCTCATACATGTGTTATTGTCACGCCATGCATAGTTATGACGTCATCAGTTTACTTTCATATTGATCTGACAAAAATTGCTATAAAGCAGAGTAACATTTCGTATTTTTTGGATCTTAGTAGATGCACGATTTATCATACTATGGATAATACTTAAATGAAAATAAAATCGAATTTAACTGTGTATATGTAATGATACATTTATCTCAATAATGACATCAAATGCTTTCGTAGATTTTATCCCAACAAAGATTTTCATAACCTGTCTTAACTCCCTGCGTACCAAGTTTACCCACGTCCTGTCACCACGATATTCCACTATCAACTGTACGCACGTTCCGTCACCACATCACTCCACTGTCAAGTTTACCTACGTCCTGTCATCACAATACTTCACCGTCAAGTCTACCCACGTTCCGTCACCACATGACACCACCGTCAAGTCTACCCATGTCCTGTCACCATATCACTCAAGTATCAAGTATACCAACATCCTGTCATCACAATACTTCACATTGAATCTAGACACGTCCTGTCATTACATTACACTAGTAACAAGGCTAACAACGTCCTGTCCTCACACTACTCCAGTCCAACCACTTCCTGTCCTCACGCTACTCCGGTCTAACCACGTCCTGTGCTCACACTACTCCGGTCTAACCACGTCCTGTCCTCACACTTCTCCGGTCTAACCACGTCCTGTCCTCACACTACTCCAGTCTAACCACGGCCTGTCCTCACACTACTCCGGTCTAACCACGTCCTGTCCTCACGCTACTCCAGTCTAACCACGTCCTGTCCTCACGCTACTCCAGTCTAACCACGTCCTGTCCTCACACTACTCCAGTCTAACCACGTCCTGTCCTCAAACTAATCCAGTCTAACCACATCATGTCATCACACTACTCCGGTCTAACCACGTCCTGTCCTCACGCTACCCCGGTCTAACCACGTCCTGTCCTCACACTACTCCAGTCTAACCACGTCCTGTCCTCACTACTCCGGTCTAACCATGT
Source organism: Ostrea denselamellosa (assembly GCA_024699665.1). Lineage (NCBI taxonomy): Eukaryota > Metazoa > Mollusca > Bivalvia > Ostreida > Ostreidae > Ostrea > Ostrea denselamellosa. The sequence continues at coordinate 5,493,272 of JAMZEH010000075.1, forward strand.
CCTGTCCTCACACTACTCCAGTCTAACCACGTCCTGTCCTCACGCTACCCCGGTCTAACCACGTCCTGTCCTCACACTACTCCAGTCTAACAACGTCCTGTCCTCACTACTCCGGTCTAACCATGTCCTGTCCTCACGCTACTCCAGTCTAACCACGTCCTGTCCTCACACTACTCCAGTCTAACCACGTCCTGTCCTCAAACTAATCCAGTCTAACCACATCATGTCATCACACTACTCCGGTCTAACCACGTCCTGTCCTCACGCTACCCCGGTCTAACCACGTCCTGTCCTCACACTACTCCAGTCTAACCACGTCCTGTCCTCACTACTCCGGTCTAACCATGTCCTGTCCTCACACTACTCCAGTCTAACCACGTCCTGTCCTCACGCTACCCCGGTCTAACCACGTCCTGTCCTCACACTACTCCAGTCTAACAACGTCCTGTCCTCACTACTCCGGTCTAACCATGTCCTGTCCTCACGCTACTCCAGTGTAACCACGACCTGTCCTCACACTACTCTGGTCTAACCACGTCCTGTGCTCACACTACTCCGGTCTAACCACGTCCTGTCCTCACACTACTCCGGTCTAACCACATCCTGTCCTCACACTACTCCAGTCTAACCACGTCCTGTGCTCACACTACCCCGGTCTAACCACGCCCTGTCCTCACACTACTCCAGTCTAACCACGTCCTGTCTTTACAACATTTCTCTAGTAACTGGTCCACCCATGTCCTTGAATAACATCACTCCAGTAACAAGCCTACACACGTCCTGTCATTAGATAATACTAGTAACAAATTCTCTCATGTCCTGTAATCACATCACTCCAATAAAATATTTAGGTAGGCTGTCATCAAACAATCTAGTAATAAGATTAAAAACGAGAGGCCCATCGGCCACAACGGTCACCTGAGTATCATATCCCATATATAGAACATGCATTTAATTTTTCCTCACACATGTCTGAAAGTAGAGAGAAAGATTTTCCATGATTTAATACATCTTTACTATATTGTCATATTGCCCCAACCAAGTGACTACACACCTTACCAAGGCGCCATGAATTTCAAAATTATGGTAAAGGGATTCCTGAACACCATAACCATGCATTTAAAAATATACATTTTTTGTCTTTTACAATTTTGGAATTAGAGATTTTTTTGTTGAAAATTTAGCAGTTTTGACCCAATCCTGGGAAGGTAAGATCATATACTTGACTACTTACATTCCTCGTATCCCAAAGAAGTTTCACGCGAACCCTAGATCTACAGATCATCAGTCGACTTCGTTACCGACTAGGTTACCCAGCTAAGCAATCAAATTTAAAAGAAATGTAGATATTTTTGAACTGATTACTGTTTAGCGCCGTGCTGTGGGCTGCTTTACCTCATAGTCTTAATCCAATTTTCTCTTTTATTACCATAGTGCCTGTTTGGAGATTTGGCTATCTCTTACAGGAGACTTTATTTGACATAATTGCGGACTTTTTTGTCTTAAAAACGTACATTTAGGTTAATTTTTTAGTGTTATTTTTACTTATTGTGTCCATTCATCCGTGACTTTTACTACGACTTTCACTTTGTTCAAATTGCTTTTATCTGTTTATACTTTCATTTGTTGAGGCGTTCCATTATTTGTCGCATACGAAATTTTTCTTCGTACGTTTTGTTCAACACCATCATTTAACCCATCGTACGAAAGAGTTTCGCGTGCAATTGGGTACATGGCTCCACTGATCAGCTATAGCGGCCATGAACTTCACGAATTGAGGTCACCTGCCAACAGTTACATACCACTATCAACACTGCGTGCTCTCAGGGCACTAGATCTTTGTCAAGTGGCTTGCACCTCGAGAGGGACCAGGGCTGGAATACACAAACAAAGGAGGATACAGGTCAAGGTGACCTTAGAAAGAAGTGTAAAGATAAAACAGGAGAGTGGTATAAATGTACACAACTTACATGTAGTGCAAATACATGAGCAAAGGAACATACAGGTCAGGGTGACTCTCGAAAGAATTGCAAACATCAAACAAGAGAGTGGGGTTAAGGAACACAACTTGGTGCGAATACCTACCATGAATAAGCATGACAGAGCCATCGGTCTACATCTCATTAATGCAAGATCTATTTGCTTATATACCCTGAATTGTAGATCAGTAAGAAACAAAACCACTTCTATATGTGACTACATAACAACCAATGACATTGATCTGCTTGCATTGACAGAAACCTGGCTTGGGTCAGACACGGATCAATGTGTTATTTCAGAACTCCTACCAGAAGGATACAAGTTCGTCAACAAACCAAGGACTTCTAGACGAGGAGGGGGAATAGCTCTTATTCACAAGACTAACATCAATGTGAAAGTTAGCAATCATGATGACGATTTCACGCACTTTGAACACCTAGAGTGTGTTGTAAATCACATTCGTCTGTGTATTGTATATCGACCTCCCCCATCTGTAAAAAATCAACTGCGGAATGTGGTCTTTTTTGATGAATGGTCCCATTTTCTCGACAGCTTGGCGATTGATAATAGGGAATGTATCATCACCGGTGACCTCAATTTCCATGTTGATGATGCGGAAAATCCAGAAGCTGGTAAGTTTCTTAGGATTTTAGATGATCATGGGCTGGTTCAACGTGTCAAGGGATCAACACATTCAGGGGGCCACACCTTGGATGTTGTTATAGTGAGGGACGAGACATCTGTTCTAATTGGGGATCCTGGCGTAAGGGATCCTACGCTCTATGACAAGAATGGCAACCTTACCTGTGATCATCTTGCTGTATGTTCAAAACTTGCCCTGTCAAAACCACCAAGGGATAGCAGAGTTATCAGATGTCGAAAATTACGCAATATTGTCATCAGTGATCTAAAGAATACCATTAGCGCCACTTTAGAAGAACAAAATTGTGAAGATCCTGTTGATAAATCAGTGCGAGTCTACAACTCTACTCTTCTAACTGCTCTGGATTCTGTCGCCCCTGAAATGACGAAGGTAGTCACCTTGCGTCCAGACTGTCCTTGGTTCACTTGTGAATTGTCGGACATCAAAAGGGAACGCAGGAAGGCAGAGAGGCTAATGCGCAGGACAAACCTAACTGTCCACAAAGAAATCTATAAGAATATTTGTATTCATGCAGCAAAATGTGCTGTACGTTGCAAAAAAGAATTCTATTCTAACAAAATCGAGGAGGCTGGTAAAGATCAGAGACAGTTGTTTCGCTTGGCCAATAAACTATTGGGTATCAAGGCAGAAGCAGTACTGCCAGATCATCAGGAAGAAGATGCGCTAGCTAACTCCTTCGGCGACTTCTTCCAATCAAAAATACAAAAAATCCGGAGGGAATTGTGTACTGGCATACAGTCTGACATCGACCCTCTGTGTGTCGATCAGGAATTTACTGGAGTGCGTTTGTGTACGTTTGAGCCAGCATCACAGGAAGAGATCCTTGAGGTCATTATGTCAGCATCACCTAAATCCTGTGAATTGGATCCGATGCCAACATCCTTACTGAAACCATGCATGGATAGTACTAGTATACTTACCTTCGTAACAAACCTTATTAACCAGTCTCTTAATCAGTCTGTATTCCCATCATCTTTCAAACAAGCCATAGTGCGTCCCCTCATCAAAAAAGCTGGCCTAGATTCTCAGGAATATCGAAATTACAGACCTGTTTCGAATCTTTCATTCATCTCAAAGATTCTTGAAAAGATAGTCGCAAGACGCTTGGATCATCACATAGAATTGAATCATCTTCGTAACAACGTACAGTCGGCATACCGAGCCTGTCATTCTACAGAAACGGCCTTACTTCGCGTTCATCACGACATTGTCGCAGCATTAGACGCGGGTTCCAGCGTCGCATTAATTATGTTAGACCTTTCCGCTGCCTTCGATGTCATTGATCATTCTATTCTAATAAGACGTCTTGAATTTGCTTTCGGTATTTCTGGCTCAGCACTTGAGTGGATTAAGTCATATCTTTCAGATAGGACCCCAAAAGTGGCCATTGGATCCACTTTCTCCAATGATTTCCTTCTCAAATGTGGCGTACCTCAGGGATCTGTCCTTGGACCTCGGCTCTATGCAATTTTCTCCAAACCAATTGGCGAAATTTGTCGGCGTAACAACGTCTTACATCATCTTTACGCCGATGACACACAAGCCTATCTGGTTTTCAAACCAGGAGAGGAGTGGCGAAATACTGCCAGCCGCCTTGAGTCATGCATGGATGAGATTAAAATGTGGATGTCAGCCAACCTGTTAAAACTTAATCAGGACAAAACAGAGTTTCTTGTTTTCTCTCCGAAACATCTAGCCATTGACTCATCATCATACCATCTTAACTTTGGTGACACCATCATCCGTGAAACACCGTTTGTGAAGAACTTGGGTGTTTGGTTTGATAAATCTTTATGTATGCAAAAACAAATATCATCTTTATCCCGTGCATGCTATCACCAGCTTCGTAATATCGGACGAATACGGTCACTCATTACAGAAGATGCGTGTAAGACCTTAGTCTGTGCCCTTGTGACATCTAGGCTCGACTATGCCAATGCTCTTCTGTTCGGCATTAACGCATCTGACCTGGCAAAACTGCAGAGAGTGCAAAACATGGCGGCAAGAATTATCACGCGAACTAAGAAAAATGACCACATTACCCCAGTGCTGACTTCCCTACACTGGCTTCCCATAGACAGTCGTATCAAGTACAAGATTCTTGTGTACTCGTACAAGGTGGTTTACAAGATGGCACCACAATACCTGGAAGAGGTGATTACCGTTTATAAACCTCAACATTCTTTAAGATCGGAAAATTCCCTGACACTGATGACACCTAGATGTCGAACTTCCACATATGGGAAAAGGCGGTTAGACGTGGCAGCTGCGACACTATGGAATGCATTGCCTGATAACCTTCGTCGGTGTCAGACTTTGAACAGTTTTAAAACGCAATTAAAAACATATCTTTTTAGACTCGCTTATTATTAAATGTCTAAATTTTAATCATTTTCACTTTTACTTAATTTCAAAAAAAAAAAAAAAATAAAAATCATTTACTTCTAGTACTATGTAACCTGTCTTTTAAAATTAGTATTTATGTAACCTGTCTTATGATTTATGATGTACAGCGCTTTAGAGCGATTATTTTGATCGAATAGGGCGTTATATAAAATTATTATTATTATTATTATTATTAAAATGATTATTATTATTTTGCAAATATTTATATTTTCGTTCATGTTTTAAACCCCCGTGTGGGTCCGGGGCGATAAGAATTGGCCCACAGTATCCTCTGCTTGATCGTAAAAGGCGACTAAAAGAGGCGTCCTGTTTGCCGTGGGATGTGACCCGTGTCGGTGGAAGAGGGGATCCTGGTGGCTGAGGTTGATGGGTGTTAAGGTTACAACGCTCATTGACCAACACTCCACTTTGGCCCTAATTTCATCTAAACGGGCGGACGTGTTTGACTCGGCACGTTCAATCGGCTGGTCACGCCTAGCTTAAACGATATCCATCAATTTTAGTGATTATTTGGTTAATATTTTCCTGTTTTCAGATCACTGTATTCTTCATTGTTTATTCTTCATTGTTTAATGGTGATAGTAATAAATTGGAAAATTGTTGTCTTCTTGTCTTGCACAGAAGACAACTTGTTACAAATAATATACAATTTCAATCTATTAATATCGTTTAGGCGGTGGCTAGGGTCAATTGGGTGGATATGTCCATCTGAGTATAACACCGTTGTATCCTCTTGGTGTTCTTCTTCTGCTGGGATGTCCCCAGAAGAAGGCATCGCCCTTGTTGGCGCTCCGAGGCGGGCGGGGAGCAATGGTGCTGAACCAATTAAACTTAATCATGGCACAAAAAACCAACAAAAGACGACTTGTGGACGAAGATGACTCTGAGTCTGACTCAGAACGAACAGCCAATTGGGCAAGATTTATTATTGTATCAACCTTGGATGAGAATGAAAAACCAATCACGAAACTTTCACCGTTTGTCATCGACAAAACATTAAAAGGGATCATTGGAGAAGCCCAATCAGTTAAAAAAATGAAAAATGAAACTCTTTTGGTTGAATGTAAAAACAGAAAACAATCATTAGTTCTACAATCCGTTTTGAAATTTGGCGGAATTAAGGCCATTGGAACACCGAGCATCCGTTTAAATCGAAGCAAAGGTGTCATTAGAGACAAAGGTCGTGGACTTTGTGACTTGGAGGAGACAGAAATTACAACTGAATTGAAATCTCAAGGTGTTCTTTTTACCAAACGAATTACAATCAAGAAAAATGGGAAAGTTATTCCAACTAACACCTATATTCTTGATTTTGACACACCAAACCATCCTGATAAAATCAAAATTGGATATTACTCCTTGAAAGTAGAAACATTTATACCAAATCCTTTACGTTGTTTCAACTGCCAAAAGTTTGGCCATTCATCAGATCGGTGTAGACATGAACATGTATGTTTCAGATGTGGTTCTGAAGACTGTGTAGACGATCGATGTCAAAAAGAACCTAAATGTGTCAATTGCGGGGAAAAACACCTATCCTCATCAAAACAATGTAGCGTTTGGTTAAAGGAAAAGGAAATTCAAAAATTAAAAGTTGAAAAACACCTCAGCTACCCGGATGCAAGAAAACTTTATCAATCTCTGCATCCAAATACTTCCTATGCAGCTGTTTTAAAAAAGAAAAATACAAAAGAGGTTGCATGCCAAACAGATCTGGCAATTCCATCTACCAAGCAGAATAATTCAACTACAACGGCGAAAAATCTTGTTGACACGTCTTCTACTTCTTCTGCTTCTTCTACTGCTGCTTCTTCTTCTGCAGCTGCTGCTTTCTCTTCTGGCTCCCCCAAAACACAAACTCCACAGAAACCACAAGAATTAAATGTTCAAAAAAAGGTTCATAAGCAATCTGAACAAAAGACTGTCAAAGACTCAGAGTCATCAAAAAAGTCCGCCAAACCACACATAAGAAGTGATAGAATCCCGAAAGGGATGAAAGATCCCATATCTGTTCATAACAGATTTAGCTTTCTGGATGATGAGAAGATGGACACTTCCTCCTCTCAGTCCAGAAGCCATAGCCTCTCACCATCAAGATCCAGATCAAAGATCAAATTAACTTAAATCGTAATGCATCCATCTAAAATCATTCAATGGAATTGTCGAGGTTTTAAAATCAATTTTAATGAAATATCACTTCTTATACAAAAATTTAATCCCGTAGCTTTTTGTCTTCAAGAAACACACCTTAGAGAAAGTGACAATATAACTTTAAAACATTACTGCTTATATAACTTTTATGACCCAAATGATGATCGAGCAAAGGGTGGGTCATCAATATGTGTAAGAAACAATATCTTACACAGTGAAATTAAACTTAAAACTAATTTTCAGGCTACAGCAGTTCGTGTTTCTCTTCATAAAACCATTACACTGTGTTCAATTTATATTCCCCCACAATACAAATTAGAACTACAAGAGTTAAACAATTTAATCAATCAACTTCCTTCTCCTTATCTCATTATGGGAGATTTTAATGGTCATAATCCCTTGTGGGGTAGTGATAAGTTAACTGATAAAGGCAAAAAGCTAGAGGATTTTGCAAATCAAAATAATCTTTGTATTTTAAATGATGGTTCCAATACCTATCTTCATCCTGGAAATGGTTCTTATACATCTATTGACATCTCTTTAACAGAACCTACATTAGCTTGTGACCTGTCATGGACTGTCCACGACGATCTATGTGGCAGTGACCATTTCCCTATTTTAATTGAAGATATAATTCCTTCCAATAATAACAAAAAACAAAATTGGAAGCTAAATAAAGCAGATTGGAATTTGTTCAAAAATCTTTGTATTGATACAATAAAAGAAAATATTTTGATCAATGAAAATGATCCAATTTTAAAATTTACAAATATTGTTTTAGAGAATAGCGAGAAAGCTATTCCAAAAACCTCGACAAATGCAAAGAAAATTAAAAAGCCATGGTTTAATGATGCATGTAAAGAGGCGATTAAACAACGCAAAAAAGCTGAAAAACGTTTTAATTTATCCCCGTCTCATACAAATTTAGATAATTATAGGAAATTTACAGCAAAAGCCCGTAGGACCTGTAACTCAAGCAGGAAAAATTCATGGAGAGATTTTGTTTCTAAATTAAATTCACACATTCCTATTAATAAAGTTTGGAACGCAATTAAAAAGATTAAGGGCAAAAATACAAATAAACAATTCCACCATTTGAAAGTTAATAATGCCACTATTACTGATATCACAGACATATCTAATAGCATTGCAAATGCTATATCCAAAAACTCATCCACAGAACATATGTCTGCTAAATTTATTGACGTTAAAAACAGAGAAGAACGGAAACATTTGAATTTTACTTCTGATAATTTAGAAAATTACAACAAACCATTCTCCATCGATGAATTAAAACACTCTTTATCAAAATCGCATGACACTGCTGTAGGTCCAGACGAAATACACTATCAAATACTTAAACATCTTCCAGAAAGCAGTCTTCAATGTCTTTTATCAATATTTAATAAAATTTGGGAAACAAGCAATTTTCCAAAATCGTGGAAAGAAGCTATTATTATTCCTATTCCAAAACCGGGGAAAGATCACAGTGATCCATCAAATTATCGCCCTATTGCTCTAACAAGTTGTATTTGTAAAACCATGGAAAGAATGATCAATGACAGGCTTGTCTGGTTTCTGGAGTCAAAACACCTGCTTGCTGATATCCAGTGCGGCTTCAGAAGCCAGAGAAGAACCTTAGACCACCTTGTCAAACTTGAAACATTTATTCGTGACGCTTTTATAAACAATGAACATGCTGTATCAATTTTCTTCGATTTGGAGAAAGCATATGATACTACATGGAGACATGGAATTTTAAAAGATCTCCACAATATGGGGTTAAAAGGTAATTTACCAATATTCATATCGAACATTTTGAAAGAACGTCAATTTAAAGTTCGCTTGGGTTCCACATATTCCAACTTGTGCAACCAAGAAAATGGTGTTCCACAAGGAAGTATTTTATCGGTAACATTATTCAGTATTAAAATTAATAGCTTAGCACAAGTTCTTAGAAATGATGTTGAAGGCTGTCTGTTTGTAGATGACTTTGGCATCTCATATCGTTCAAAAAACATGGCAAGTATTGAAAGACAATTACAACTTTATCTAAATAAAATTCAAGACTGGGCAGATAATAATGGTTTTAAATTTTCGAAAACAAAAACCACTGGTGTTCATTTTTGTCAAAAACGTGCACATCATCTTGACCCAGAACTTAAATTAAATGGAACACCAATCAAAATAGTAAAAGAATTTAAATTTTTAGGAGTCATCTTTGATAGTAAATTATCCTTTGTTCCACATATTAAGATGCTTAAAACTAAATGTTCTAAAGCACTTGATATTTTAAAGGTTGTCGGCAATACTCATTGGGGTGCAGACAGAAAAGTTTTACTTCAACTTTATAGATCTCTAATCAGATCCAAGTTGGACTATGGATGCATAGTCTATGGATCTGCTAGAAAATCGTATCTCCAAGCCTTAGATGCAATACACAATCAAGGTATACGTATCTGTTTAGGAGCTTTTCCAACTTCTCCTATTGATAGCCTTTATGTAGAGGCAAATGAACCCTCACTTCAAAACAGACGTATAAAATTGAGTCTTCAGTATATAATAAAACTTCGTTCCAATCCAAAACATCCGTCATATAACTGTGTGTTCAACCCGAAATTTCAAACTAAATATAATGAAAAGACCAAAGTTATTAAGCCACTGGGATTGAGACTTCAAAAACATATTGCAGATTCTAAAATAGATTTAAATGTTATTTCTGAATTACAAATTCCGAATATCCCACTTTGGGACTTATCAAAACCTACTGTAAATTTAGATTTGTCGGAAAATAAAAAGTCCGACACAAATTCACTAGAATTTATTCAGAAGTTTAATGAATTGAGACAAACTTTCTCTACACATAATGAAATTTATACTGATGGTTCAAAAGACAAAAATAAAGTTGCTTCCGCTGCTGTCCATGGAAATGATACTTTTTCAGTACGTTTACCGGACAATAGTTCAATTTTCACTGCAGAAGCGAAAGCTCTTCAATTAGCAATGAATTTTATAAAGCTTTCAGAACACAAGAGACATGTTATATATTCTGATTCTCTTTCCTGCCTTCAAGCGATCAAAAATTGTAAAATTGACCATCCTTATGTTTATAACATTTTGAAAGAATATTCATTCCTGAAAAGTCAAGGACATAACATTATTTTTTGTTGGATTCCAAGCCATATTGGCATACGTGGTAACACGAAAGTTGATACTGCCGCAAAACAGGCATTACAGTTGCCAATTACAAATTATCGAATCCCTTACTCAGATCTTAAATCTTTAATACGAGAATATGTTATACAGTTGTGGCAAACGGATTGGAATGAAAAAGTAGAAAACAAACTACATGATATAAATCCTATTGTTAACAAAACGACGAATACTAATCTTAAACGTCGAGACGAAGTCGTTATTACTAAATGTAGAATAGGACATTCGCGGATGACACACTCGTTCCTTCTTCAAAGAGAGGATCCACCCGAGTGTGTTTTCTGCCAATGTCCTTTAACAGTTAAGCATATTTTGTTGGAATGTGGAGATACTGCTCTAATTAGATTAAATTATTTTGATACCCGATCTATGAAAGATCTTTTTACAAATGTGAATCTTAATACAATATTGGGATTTCTTCGTGAAACTGGTTTTTATCAAATGTTTTAAGTTGATTGTGCGAAATTATAATTATATCAGGATGGTTTTATATACAGAGTGATAGTGATATTTTAGTGATATATTTTTAACATGTTTGCAAATAAGTTTTTGTTTTAGATATATTTCTATGTCCGTCGGATGGGACGTTAAATGGTGCCCCGTGTCGAGGATCACAACCCCCTTGGCACGCAAAAGATCGTTTCCCTGATTTTCGAACAAGAGCAGGCTCATTGGGGGCCGTCAGGGAGACTGCAACACTCTAAACGAAACACTTTACAGTCGGTTAACCGCCGTAAAATGGCTGAAATACTGCCAAACCAGCGTAAAACTTTAAATAATCAATCAAATATATTTCTACCTTTATATCACGCCTTTTCATTTATATAGAGTAAGCCGCAGGATAGCTGTAAGATTGCTCAAGCGGCTATAAACAATAAATAATCAATCAATCATGTTTTAAAAGAAAGCAGCCATAATAATGATGCAGTATTCTGTCAAATATTGTGTCAGTCTGAGATAGTTTTGCGTTATAACCTAATCAGCTATTTAAGTTCTTAACAGGTGCTCGAATTGTGCTCCTTTGATAGTTAACCTATTTTTATATTCTTACGAAGCATAATTCATTCAAAAGGTTCTACACGAGAAGAAAAAATCTCTTCCTATAGCCTTCAATTTTACATATAGATATATCGACGACGTTTTGTCTATTAACAATGATCATTTTCTTCCATAGGACGATTTGATATATCCCAGTGAGCTTCCACTTCTGCTTCGTACTTAGATATTTTACTGAAAATAGATGCCGGCGGCAAACTAACAATTCAACTTTATGACAAACGTGGCGATTTCAATTTTTCCATTGTCAACTTCCCTTATTTATTTGGCAATATTCCATTATCACCTGCATATGGTGTTTATATCTCCCAACTGATTCGATACGCAAGAGATTGTTTTGCTTATGATCAGTTTTTCAATCGAGGCGGGCTTCAAGTTGATGTTACAGGGGTTTATACATTCTCGTCTAAAGTCAGCATTTCGAAAATTTTATGGTCGTTATAACGATCTAGTTTGCCTGTACAACTTACTATTAAGTCAAATGCTGTCTGATGTGTTTCATACCAATTGTTAGGCCATTCATGACACACTGATTCTGACTACGGATTGTTCCGTTTACCTGATCGGAATATAGGGCTCATGGCGGGTGTGACCGGTCGACTGGGGATACTTACTTCTCATAGACACCTGATTCCACCTCTGGTATGACCAAGGGTCCGTGTTTGTCCATCCTCTGATTTGTATTTTTTATAGGAACTACGAGATTGAATACTGTTAGTTATCTTAGCCTTTTCATTCTTACATATTTTGTGCACGCGATGTCTCGTAAACGGCTATATGGATTTTCATGAGACTTTCAGGACAGATGCAAAATAGGACGAACTAGATTCTGTTGTCTTTCTGTTTCTAACATTCACTTCCAGTTGTGAGTTAAGGATTACTTCCTGTTTTTAAAATGACGTTTTGTCCAGACCTTTTCTCCTAAACGGTTAAAGATAGAGTCTTGACATTTTCAGAGATGATCAATGGTGATCTTCTCGTCTGTAATAAGGTTCGCCGTCGTTACCCGTCACTTTTGGTTTTCATTGGAAGTGAGCAGGAGAAACGTTAAATTTGAAATTTATTATTATTATTATTATTATTATTAAGAAAGGTGGTCTGCTTTGCTTATTAATTTACTTATTTTTTCAATATTACATGTACATAAGATATAAAGTTATGACAGACTATATCTACGATGCCCCATCCATTAGACTGATAATTTGTATTCAATAGATTGGACAGGTTAGCTTACTATGGAATGTTGTACAATATCAAAATAGACGACCATAAGTTAGTATTTGTAGCGAATGAATCAGCATATGCACGACCGAAAGCTCTATCTGGCTAACCTGAGGAAACAAACTTACAACGTACCATTAAGTCAAATGCTGTCTTGATATGTTTCATACCAATTGTTAGGCCGTTCTTGGCACACTGATTCTGACTACGGATTGCTCCGTTCAACTGATCGAAGGGCTCACGGTGGATGTGACCGGTCGACAGGGGATGTTTACTCCTCCTAGACACCTGACCCCACCTCTGATATGACCAAGGGTCCGTGTTGGCCTATCTCTCTGATTTGTATATTCTATAGGAATAACGAGATTGAATACTGTTAGTTATCTTAGCCTTTTCATTCACTGCTTTTCTCATAATAAATATTCCCCCAATATTTTCATCAATACATTCTCAGTTTTCCTAAAACTATTTGGTATATATGTTATTTACATTTATATGCAGATGAAGCGCGAACTTTCCGATTAAAAGGGAACAACTCTACCCCTTAATTTGCTTTGTATTAGTCGTATTACAATTTTTAATTTCCATCTACATGGTGATAAATTGTTCTTTCGCAATGCACATATTTGCTGTATAAGGGTGCTGTAAAATAAATCAAATGTCATTTCTAAAATGAAGTGATATTAAATCTAATTAACCCACACTGTCTCTGCTTTCTTATATCAATTTGTTAAATCTGGCACCATTTATACAACATTTATACAACATTATGGGCGTACAATGACATGGATTTATGTAACTAACACTGTTTACTAGAAAGGTGAAAAACATATGATTATGAAATTTAGAAATCAACCAGATGAAATGGATTACACAGTTAATTGTACGTGGATATCCTTTAAATTACGTCCAAGTTACTTTAGCATTAAGTAAATCACGCTTAAATTCTCAGTTTGCTACACAAAAATAAAACAACATCGCATTCAGGGATGACCTTAGATGATGGAAAATCTGGTGACTGTTAAACCAATCCGATCACGGAAGCTGGTGGAGTTTAACCAATCAGATCACGGAAGCTTGGAGAGTTTCTATTATATGTTAGATTTGTTTGCACGTTCAGTTCAAAGATACATTTTCTACAAACATCATGTGACATATTTCGGATCAAATGATTTTTAACATCTTTAGTTGTGTTGGAGACAATAACAGTAGAATGCCGAGTGGTTTTCCTATGAAACACAACAAGCGAAGCTCACCTCGCGTCGTTCTTCTGCACTCTATTTGTACCGTAAGTTGTGATCCATAACGATGTGCGTTCAAACTTTCAAATCAATACTTTAGAGCTAGGTTCAGTTTCTATTTTGCAGGAACTAGTGTTGCGTGTGTTAATCATGTGTGTGTGTGTGTGTGTGTGTGTATGTGTGTGTAAAAGCTGCCTTTCTCGTCAGTCGATTTTGTTCCGGACCTACAAAAAATGTTCATTCTTTTTACCAGACTGTCATAGTATGTGATGATTATTTTGATGTTATCGGAGGCTGTGTCGTCATCTCGTGTAGCAAATTATATGAGAGGATCAACGGATTTAATTCTAATTTTGTCGTCTCTTTTTCCACATTAGATATTCCAGCCACTAAATGACGATCTATATCCAGGTCGACTTATGATATGACCTGTTGAATGAAGGGTGGGATGAAGTCGGACATACACCTCATCACCTTGATTAAGCTCTGTCACCACCAACCCCGTTGCACTATGAAATTCCGCGGTGTGTGTGCTGTCTGATACCACTTCCCCTAACACATCGGAATTCCTCATGAGCTGTGTGTAATCTATCCCACTCCAAGTGCTTTGCATAACCCAATTGAAGACGTAAACACCCGATCTTGGCGCAATGAACATCCCGCTGAGTGTATGGAAGCCATTTCCTATGTTTGTTTGCACAACGTTGAAATCAATGATATGCTGGCGACCTGACGCAAGCTCGTCACTGCTAAGATAAACAGTGAAAGCAACCTTATCGTTGGTCGATGTTGGCACTACAAGAAATGTAAATGATTTAAAAAACAACAGTTTAAGTAAGGTTCATCATTCCTAATTCTCTCATGAATTACAGGGGTTTGTACAGCCTCGTCTAAAGTCAGCATTTCGAACATTTTATGGCCGTTATAACGATCTAGTTTGCCAGTACATTTAACATTAAGTCAAATGCTGTCTGATGTGTTTCATACCAATTGTTAGGCCGTTCCTAACACACTGATTCTGACTACGGATTGCTCCGTTTACCTGATCGGAATATAGGGCTCGTGGCGGGTGTGACCAATTAGTTATCTTGGCTTTTCCTGTAAATGCTAAGTGTATGGCGAAGGAGAAGTCAATATCAACATATACGAATGAGGTGGGATGAGCCCTATATATGAGTGGGGTTTGAATCGAACGCTCTAATTCTCCAACCATCGTCACCGGGTTTAATTATTGTACATTCGTAAATAGACGCGGGGAATTTATTGTCGCATAATTTCGCAAGAAGCATGTCAATAGGTAAATGATTAAAGAAATAAATGAATATATTTTGTTTTTATATACTAATGTGGGCCCTCCATGGCCGAGTGGTTAGAGCATCGGGCTCAAAATCACAAGGCCTCTCACCTCTGTCAGCGCGTGTTCGAATCTCGACCGCGGCGTTATGTGAGCAAGTTTGCCAGTTTACTTGCGGAAGGTCGGCGGTCTTTTCCCAGGTACATTGTATCTGGGTTCTCTCCTCCACCAACAAAACCTGGACGCCACCAGATAACTGAGAAATTGTTGAGTGTGGTGGAAAGCAGTAAATAATCAATCAATCAATCAATCACACACATACACACACACACACACACACACACACACACACACACATATATATATATATATATATATATATATATATACCTACATAAATACATACATACATACACACACACATACATACACACATACATACATACATACATACACACACATACATACACACACTCACACACAAACACAGAAAACAACAACATAAAAAAAAGCAAGGAAACAAATCCAACAAACTAATGGAAATCAACAGAACAAAAACAAACCGAACAAAAACAAACGGAAGAAATAAAGATAACTTCCTCACTTACCCACTAGAAGTCGTTTTTCTGGCCGTTCCTTGTCATTCAATGAAATACTCGCCTCTGAATCTTTTTCAATCACAGGATTTTGGCATTCGCATTTCTGTACTGGGTTTTTGGAATTCATTTCTGACTTAAGTGTGGATAAAGCTACCTCCAGAATGCTTACTCTTTCTTCCAAGGTCGATTTCCCTGGTCCGGTCTGATCAGTAACAGAATATGTTCTTCCAGGAAACACCCCAGAGAACGATAAGATGAATACTATAGCTAGCATTCTTTATAGTATTGAAGTGGACTGTGATTTGTTTCTACCTGATATTTCTCTCTATATATAGGTAACTTTATCTTACTGAATGACCTAATTTCCCAGGGTACATTGCGACATTTTAACATATTCAGGTTGTCTCCTTGCTCACGGATTAGTGCAATACAGTACGTATGGAAGTGTTATATAAACCACTAATTGTGTTGAATTCTTTTGAAACATTATTTCCACCGAAGTAAATAGATAACATGAATACCTAAGGTAACAACAGTCCGAAATGTACAGTGAAACTGAAAGATAACACAATTCGAGCAAATGAAAGCAGGTTACATCAGATTGAGACAACAGGAAAATGTTTAAGACGTTGTACGATAAGTGTCTGTACAACGCATTCCGATGAAATGTTCTGACGATTTACATGTTGTTTCCTCAGGTTAGCCAGATAGAGCTTTCGATCGTACATATGCTGACTCATTCGCTACAAATACTAACTTATGGTAGTCTATTTTAATATTGTACAACATTCCATAGTAAGCTAACCTGCCCAATCAATTGAATACAAATTATCAGTCTAATGGATGGGGCATCGTAGATATAGTCTGTCATAACTTTATATCTTATGTACATATAATATTGAAAAAAAATAAGTAAAGTAATAAGCAAAGCAGACCACCTTTCTTAATAATAATAATAATAATAAATTTCAAATTTAACGTTTCTCCTGCTCACTTCCGATGACAACCAAAAGTGACAGGTAACGACGGCGAACCTTATTACAGACGAGAAGATCACCATTGATCATCTCTGAAAATGTCACGACTCTATCTTTAACCGTTTAGGAGAAAAGGTCTGGACAAAACGTCATTTTAAAAACAGGAAGTAGTCCGTAACTCACAACTGGAAGTGAAGGTTAGAAACAGAAAGAAAACAGAATCTAGTTCGTCCTATTTTGCATCTGTCCTGAAAGTTGCATGAAAATCCATATAGCCGTTTACGAGACATCGTGTGCACAAAATATGTAAGAATGAAAAGGCTAAGATAACTAACAGTATTCAATCTCGTAATTCCTATAAAAATACAAATCAGAGGGATGGGCAAACACGGACCCTTGGTCATACCAGAGGTGGAATCAGGTGTCTATGAGGAGTAAGTATCCCCTGTCGACCGGTCACACCCGCCATGAGCCCTATATTCCTATCAGGTAAACGGAACAATCCGTAGTCAGAATCAGTGTGTCAAGAATGGCCTAACAATTGGTATGAAACACATCTGACAGCATTTGACTTAATAGTAAGTTGTACAGGCAAACTAGATCGTTATAACGACCATAAAATTTGCGAAATGCTGATTTTAGACGAGACTGTACAAACTCCCGTAATATCAACTTCTTTGTCAGAAGCCCGACTCGATTGAAAAACTGATCATTAGCAGAACATGCTCTAGCATATCGAATCAGTTGGGAGATATAAACACCATATACAGGTGATGTTGGAATATTGCCACATAAATAAGGGAAGTTGACAATGGAGAAATTGAAATCATCCCGTTTGTCATAAAGTTGAGTTTTTCTTTTGCCGCCAGCATCTATTTTTCTCGTGTAGAATAATTGATCTTTTTTTTCAAAATAATGATAAGATCGTTAGTTCTGATTAAGTTCAAAATGTTTTTACGAATTGTCCTACAAGTTTTCCTGATATATTCCAACACCTGTTTACAAATAGCTTATGTAATATTTTGAACATTGTACACGAAGACCGTTCATTGTACACGAAGACCATTCTCCACAGGTTTTTAAGTGATTTACTAACTCAAAAACCAGTACCCATACCCTTTATTTTTTCTAAAGTGCAATAGTGATTTTTCTATCGTTTATGTATTTATACACACAGTTTGTTTTCCGCCACACTCATCAATTTTTCAGTTATCTGGTGGCGTCCAGTTTTTCATTGGTGGAAGAGAGAACCCAGACATACAATGTACCCGGGAAGAGACCATCGACCTTTCATAGGTAAAGTGCCAAACTGTCTCGCATGTATCGGCGTATTGGAGAAATAAAATTTTCGTCGTTGCTTATTAGATGATTTTATCGATTGTACCAAACCTGAAAACAATATATACTGCGATAAAAGTAATATCAAATCAAGAAAGATTCCCATTGCAGTCAAACAACCAGGTACAATAAATATTTGTGTCTTTCATTCCAAACAAAATTGTGACGTATAATGACGTCAAAGATTGTCAACTATGTCATAGTCGGGTCATTGATGTCCTTAGTTACCGTCTCCAAGGAACCATCCGTCATCCGTACTTCACACACCGTTCCAGAGTCTCAAAACGATTATAAGAAGGGTGTGTTATATATCGAATGGCTAAGTAAACAATGTGTAAATCGTAATCATAAAATTCCCAAGACGTATACAAGTTCGAGTGTAGGGCAACACGGACTTCCGACAAAGCGAAGGTAGGATCAGGTGTCATGGAGGAGTAAGATCCTTGCTGACCGGTCACACCCTTAGTCAAAATTAGGTAAACGGGATTATCCGTAGTCAAAGTTAGTATGAAAAATGACAGTCTAACAAAGGTTATGAAACAAATCATTCAACATATGTCCCAAAGACACTTTGTAATCGCAAACAAGGTCATTATAGCGACCGTAAAATTTGCGAAATGATTACTTCAAACGAGATTCGTTATAACCCTGCAACATCAATTTTTTTGTCAGTAGTTGACCTCGCTTTAAAAAATTATCATACGCATGACATGCTCTCGCGTATCGAATCAACTGGGAGATATACACACCATAAGCAGGCGAAAGTGGGTATATTACTACATAGATATGGAAAGTTGATGATTGCAAAGTTGAAGTCATCACACTTGTCATATAATGTCGTTGTCAGTCTGCCATTAGAGTCAATATTAAGTAAAATATCCAAATATGAAGCCGACACGTCAGATTCTGTAGTGTCCTTTATTTCGAGTTCATCGAGATATATCAAATGGACATAATTATGAAAATTATGATTGTTGATTGATAAGACGTCATTGATGTATCTATATGTATGGTTGAAGGACACTGCAAGTTTTTTTTATCCTGTTATAGTTTCTGAACAAAATCCGCTTCATAAGAATATAAAAATAAGTCTGCCAATAAGGGAGCACAGTTAGTGCCCATGGGAATGCCAATGGATTGTTGGAAGACTTGGTGTCCAAACACTACGTAAATGCTATCTACAAGAAAGCCAAGTATACTCTTAATGTCTGCTTCAGAGTACTTGTGCGGGCTATCGGAATGATGTCTGACAACATATGTACCTTGTTTTCCAATCACTAGAAATTTGTATTTTCGAGTGCCATTTTTATTCAAAATGCAATTATCTATTATCTGAAAAAGTCTAGATTTTAATTTATCGTGAGGAATTGTTGTATATAGTGTGGAGAAATCATACGTTTTGATGCTGTCAATTTTAGAAAAACCATGAGACTTTAGATTTTCCAAAAGTTCCTTAGAGTTTTTGAGAATCCTATTCTTTCTTATACATTTACATTAGATAGTCTACTTGGGTTTTTTCCCTGCAAATTCTTGAATTTCCTGTTCATCTAATTTTCTGAGTGTAATTTGTTTATTAATATATTTTCTTCTGAATCACGCGTTATTTAAATACTGGATTGTGCCATGTACCTTAACAAAAGGGTTAGCTGCTGCTTAACAAGATTATTTCTAGTCGCGTTCTTTTACCAAATGGAACTGTAAATCCTATGGCGCTGTCTACGCTATTGAGTGTATCCTTTGTGGGTTAATGTATGTTGGGGAATATAAGTGGTCACTCAATAATAGAATATCGGCTCACAAGTTTCAAAATAATAATGGTGGTAATCCCCGGACCATTCCATCTTGTTCATGAGGATTAGGATTCGGGAAAAAATTACCATCATACAAACAATCCTACTTTAAGTACCTCTTTCCAAAGACAACGAGAAGATCACTGGATTGAAACTCTTGGCACTACTTTTCCAATTGGATGCAATGATAATATATCCAATATAGAAATTTGACTAGTCAACAAGGAAATAACGTGAATGCCTGGGGTAATTTTCCTAATACACATAGACGTAAACGTAGCTGTGGAAATAGTATGCAGAATGTCGCACTTGATCACTTTTACCATACGTCAACAGACAATTTGGTCCACATCATATTCGCACAAAAGTTCACTAAGAGTTTTGAATACGTTATTTGAAGAAACCAAAAGCTAGTCCATGCGTGTATTTTTCCACACCAGAATATGAACTGAATTCTATCATTATGAACGTTGCCCATTACAGTCTCTTTAAACCACCGCGGGTTTGAGGTGACATTATATCTAAATCAAGCCGCCAGTACCTTAAACTCAAATTTACTAACAAAGGAATTGATGCCGTCAACATAAGCAACACTCTTCGTCATAAAATTTCACTCTTGTATTCAGAATACTTCAAGTTCAAGTCTACACCTTTTATTTCCTACAAATATACTTCCACTATTGCATCCAAATTTTTTAACTGTCAACAAACTTTGCAGTGCTTATAGACCATCCTCTATTCAATCCACCTACGTGTTCTTCTTCGTCGTCTTCTTTTAACTATAGTCCAGCTGGACATGTCATTACTGGTAATGTTGATATCGTTAAAAATGAAGACATAAAATCACTTACTTTAAAAGATGCTAAATTCAGAGAAACTCTATCTTTCAACTGGCGATAGAACTGCATCTCTTTCATGAATTCTGTCGAAGATTATGTCATACATTGGTCTAAATCTGAAAAAAAAAAAACTTGATGCATTTTTATAATGGATAAAATGTATAGTGTTTAGTAAACCAGAAGCGATACAAGAGTTAGATAGGTTACATGAGGAATATGTTTTGGTTCCAGCTGACAAAGCTTGTAACAATATTGTATTTGATTGTAAGGCTCGGTGTTACGACTGCTTTGTAAACGGAATTAGCATTAATTACGCATTTAGTAATCGTATTTATACTCCAACTGCCCATTCCAAAGATACATTCTTCATAATCACGTTTTAGTTTAATATCCCAGTCTATATGAAGTGAATGAATATGGGTTACCATATCTATACTGAATTCCCAAACTCCATAAAAGTCTAAACAAACAAAGATATATTGCTGGGTCCAGTAGATGTTCTACCAAGCTCTTATCTTTGCTCCTCATTAAAATAGTTAAAACGCTGTTAAGGAGAAACTTCAAACGTATTGTTCTACTACATATACCAGAAGTGGTGTAAATAAAAAAAAAAAGTTTAGTAAATTTGAAATCACAAAACGTTTCTCAAATCAACATCAACACGTAAAGGGTGTTAAGAAAGTTCGTTCCGTTTGTAAATTTGAAAAATTAAATAGAAAAACGACATGTTTTTGTTTCAAATTTTTACTGGTAACTCTATAGACTTTTTTCCCATTATATCAGCAGTTATCCTTCCCTATGTGCACTCTCTTGTATTACTGTAGTGTGATGTAAGCAAAGTGTCTATTACGTCATGAAATAAATATGCCGAGTTCAGTGAAAAAGCAGACGTCCTGTACAAATGTTGATACAATTAATGAACGAGCTCAAACTTTGGCTTTATTAGATGCAGGATTAAGTGTGAAGGATGTGGCTAAGCAGCTATGTAAAAGTGAGCGATGGGTAACAAAGTGGAGGCGAAGCCTAGAGCAAAATAAACAACTATTTGATCAACCGAGATCCGGCCGGCCTTCGAAGATAGTGGGGGTAGTGGAGAGAAAAGTGGAAAACATAAAATACAAACAAGGAAAATCAACAAGGAAATGCAGCAAGGAACATAAGAACTCAGGCTTTAATGTGAGTCATGTAACTGTTTTTAATTATTTGCGAAAAGTTAAAAAATGGAAGGCATTTAAAAGACCGAGAAATCAACTATTGACGAAAACACAGAGGCAAAAGAGATTGAAATTTGTTCGTGATCACAAGCATTTGACGACTGAAGACTGGGGAAACTACATCTTTAGTTATGAATCTACGAAATATTTGTTTGTTTCATGTTCCGAACCGACAGGACGATGTTGTATGGGGGTCCCAGTCAGATGAAGTTCCAGATGTAAGCTGTGTCAAGTCGAGCGCTAAAGTCATGGTATGGGGTGCGATGGGAGTACAGGGATTATCCAAACTTCACATTGTTCCAGCCGGCAAAACTATTAATGCTGATTATTATGTGAACAATATTCTTCAAAAAGAACTAAAACCTGCTCTAAATCGACAGAAAAATAGTGGTAGGATCGACGAACGAAAGTTACTTCAATATCCAGGACACTCCACATTTGTTCAAGATGGAGCAACACCTCACACTGCCCTACTAACACAGAATTGGTGTGAAAATAATCTACCAAACTTTATTACCAAAGTAGAATGGGCAGGCAATTCCCAAGACCTAAATTGCATCGAAAATCTATGGAGTATTCTGGACAGCGAGGCCTACAAGGATCCGCGCCCAACGCCAATGTGCCTATTACGACGCCGACTTCACCGTGCATGGAGGGAGGTACCTCAGAAACATTTGATTTCTTTGATTCATTCAATGCCAAATAGAATTAAAAATGTATTGAAAAACAAAGGTGGACTGTCTGGTTATTAAAAACATATAAAATTGTATATGAGTTGTTTATAAATAATTTTAGGCATGCTGTAAATCATGGAACGAACTTTCTTAACACCCTTTATGACTTTACAACACGTTACACGACCATACCTTACAATAAAGACTAGACTTTTTGACATCATAGACAATTACTTCTTCAACAGATATGGTAAAATGAAATATTCATATCTAGTGATCGGCCATCCAAACAATTATTTTGTTAAACACTACTCTGACTCCACAAGTACTCTGAAATTGATATCAAAAAGATGCTAGAGTTCCACGTAGACATCTTCGTAGACTTTGGTGATAAGGTCTTCCAACAGTATGCTGGAAATCCCAAGGGCACCCCCTTGTTTGCTGACCTTTTTTTATATTCTTATGAAGTAGAAGTCATTCAAAGGCTTTTACATGAGAAGAAAAAACCTTGCTGTGGCGTTCTATTCGAGATTTAGATATACTGACGACGTTTTATCTATTAACAGTGATTAATTTCATTCATATGTCGATTCAATATATCCCAGTGAACTTGAAAACCAAAAACAACAGAATCTACCACATCTGTTTCCTACGTACATATTTTATTGAAAACGAGAGTTAATGACGTAGCAATATTAAATGCGATGGTAAAGGTGAAAGGTGATGTATTTTCGTTTGATCAAGGCATATTCCAGGAGTTAACGAATTGCAGATACAGGAAGGTGGACTTTTTTGTCTTGTTAAATAAGATTTGGCGATGAATATTTTAATAAAGATTATTATAACAATTGTTAAGAACGAGAGGATATCGTTCCTGTCCGGAGTACTTATTCATTTATTTACTGAATTTATCGTATCAAGCCTAAATTGTAAGTGATTGGAGTGCATATTCCACCTGCATCGGGGTGATAAACAACGGAACGCCTAAAGGATAGAAATAGCTCTTCGACACTTGCATGGTGACGTAACGGTTCAGCGAGGGGTTTCCTGTTGTGGAACAATATTTGTAAAGATATTGAAAAACGATTATCAGTCAAATATGCGACGCTTAGAAGAATTTATTTTACTTTGAATGTGCTGTTATTACTTGTCAATTTCACTCGGGACACCTTAACCCTACTTTGACTATGGTCGTTAAAACGATCTAGTTTGCCAGTACAACCTTCCGTTATGTCATATGCTGTCTGACGTGTTTCATACCAATTGTTATCCCGTTCTTGGCGCACTGATTCTGACTGCGGATTACTCAGTTTACCTAATTTAGATATAGGGCTCACGGCAGGTGTGACCGGTCAATATGGGATGCTTTCTCCTCTTAGGAACCCGATCTCACCTCTGGAATGTCCAGGGGTCCGTGTTTGCCTAGCTCTCTGATTTGTATTTTCTATAGGAATTGCTAGTTTGAGCACTGTTCGTTACCTTAGCCTTTTCATAAATATCTGGTGATGCACAATACTTGGGGAACCCTGGTAGAGATTCATGATTCTTATTGCAAATATAAAATAAACAAATAGCAAGATTTATAGATTTATTTTGGTCATATCGTATTACACTTCGTTTTAGTGACGTCATTTCTTAGATATCGCTGCTATCGCTTGACATGGAGATCCATCTGACTTATAAACTACTCTCTGTACGCAGTCCTCAGTAACGACGACACAGTCATCCGGTACAGTGTAGCTCAATAACAAACTACAGATAAAATAAAACGTGTGTTACAATTCTGATTGTAGGTACAGTGTAGCTCAATAACAAACTACTGTCCCTAGTAACGACGACAAAGTCATCTGGTACAATGTAATTCATATGAATTATACACGAAAACGAAACAAACATGTTATACTACTATATGAATATACAGTGTAGCTCAATAACAAACGCCCGAGAAAAGAAACAAATATGATACATTACTGTATCTATGTACGTAGCTTAATAACAAACTGTAAGAAAAACAAAAACAATATGTTAAACTACCGCAGGTATGCAAGAACAATCTACAGGAAAAAGAGCCAGGTATATTGTACTACTGTACTAAGTACAGTGTAGCTCCAATAACAATCTACAGGAAAAAGAACCAAGTATATTGTACTACTGTATTAAGTACAGTGTGGCTCAATAACAATCTACAGGAAAAAGAACCAAATATTTTGTACTATTGTATTGAGTACAGTGTGACTCAATAACAATCTTCAGGAAAAAGAACCAAGTATTTTGTACTACTGTATTAAGTACAGTGTGGCTCAATAACAATCTACAGGAAAAAGAACCAAGTATTTTGTACTACTGTATTAAGTACAGTGTGGCTCAATAACAATCTACAGGAAAAAGAACCAAGTATTTTGTACTATTGTATTGAGTACAGTGTAGCTCAATTACAATCTACTGGAAAAAGAACCAACTATTTTGTACTACTGTATTACGTACAGCGTAGGTCAGTAACAAAATCTCTATGTAGGTACGCATGGAGCGGCAAATGTTCAAAATCAAAATTGAGGAAGATGGGATCGTGAAATAGTCATCTGGTGAGTCCTTCTCTTAGCCTTGTATTCTTTGTAAGATCTAGGAGAATAATAACGACTCGTTATCTTCACTTTTTCATATATGTTTGCCAATACAACCTGTCATCAGGTGAAAGGCTATATGACGTGTTTCATGTCAATAGCTAGGTTGTTCATGGCACACTGATTTTGAGTACGGATCATTCGGTTTACCTGATCAAGATATAGGGCTCACATCGGATGTGACCGGTCAATGGGGGATTTTTACTCCTAGACACCTGATCCCACCTCTATTATATCCAGGGCTTAGTGTTTGCCCATCTCTTTATTTCGTATTCCTTATAGGAGGTATCACTGTTTATCTCTGATTGTTATATTCACTTTCATATAATGATTGAAAACTTGAAGTACTATAAATTACATTTCATTAAGAAGAACATTATGGATGGGTAATTTCCCGCGAGTTTAATTTAGTTCTCGCCAATAAACTTTGAAATATAGAAGACTAAAGCAATAAATAATAATTCATAAAAGGTATAGCTGGTGAAGGACTACATCAACGCATTCTCGCTGATACAATGTCTTGCAAAATAAATTCATTCATTGTTTGTTGTTTCCCGCCACACTCAACAATTTTTCAGTTATCTAATATCCTGGAAGAGGCCACCGACTCTGCGAAAGGAAACTGGCAAACTTTCTCACATATATCGGTGCGAGCGAAAATCGAAGACACGCCGACTAGAGGTGAGAGGTCTTGAGAATTAGAGCGCGATGTTCTAACCTCTCGGCCACGGTGGCGCCTTTCGCAAACTAAATTGATTGATTGATTGATTATTTATTGCTTTCCGCCACACTCAACAATTTTTCAGTTATCTGGTGGCGTCCAGTTTTTGTTGGTGAAGGAGAGAACCCAGATACAATGTACCTGGGAAGAGACCACCGACCTTCCGCAAGTAAACTGGCAAACTTGCTCACATAACGCCGCGGCCGAGATTCGAACACGCGCCGACAGAGGTGAGAGGCTTTGTGATTTTGAGCTCGATGCTCTAACCACTCGGCCACGGAGGCCCCCTCGCAAAATAGAAGTAATGCACAGCATCCATAGGATGGAATAGTGGCATATATATATATATAAGATTTACGAGCAGCAGTAGGCTGTGAGGTCCCCCGCACAATGACACTTCATGCAGGTGTTCTTATCTGTGTAGGTGGTTCCCGATTCAAGGACAACGTCTAGGTCAGGTAGATGGCAGCGATCCTCATTAGGGGCTGACATGTAAAGAAAAAAAAGACAAGGAGGATATTAAGTATGTGTACTGTAACCAGCAAAATAACCAGCGAGAGCGTCACCGAGTGTTACGTTGTAACAATAGTCATCTTGAGGAATAATCTGACTCGTCTCAATGACCTTGACCTTGTGTAAATGATCTTAGGTACGTTAAACAGAATCAGTGTTGTACTGGATGTAGCATAAGCAGTCATGAATATACTGCTGATTACAATTAGACAATGTCAGATTGCCCTGCTATGTCACTGTCTTTGAAGGCACTATCAAACCTGACCGATGTATCATGATTCAAGAAACATGACCTAAAGGCCTAAATCTATGGCTTCAGTTTTTGAGAATACAAATTTTTGAGCTATATAACTCATTTTTATATTTAGGTTATATGAGACGAAGGCTTTTGATCACATTTGTCCGTCGTCCATCCGTCTGTCTGTCCGTGAACATTTGATATCTTCAACTTCTTCCCATGAATTTCAATTAAACTTGCCATAAAACATCCTTGAGTGAAGACTTTCAAGTTTGTTCAAATGAAGGCACATACTACCTTGAAAGGGGAGAAAATCAAGAAAAATACAAAAATAGGGTGTAGTTTTCTTCTCAAGAACCACTTGGTTTAAGTTTGTTCAAATCCCGGGGGTTGGGTGGGGGCCACAATAGGGGATCAGACATATTCAATATGTCCTGAACTATGCGAGGTATTGGTATCATGCATTTGTATTTCTTACTGCAAGACGTTTTAGTTCCTATCAGGACCTTTGACCTTGTTTTAAGAAGTCCTATAAAGTATATCAAGAACTATTGTCTTTAGGTCTTTCATATTCTTTACATAGATTCTTCATGACAACACTGTTATTTGGTTAAGTTTGACCTTGTGACCTTCACCTTGAAGTTAAACCTAGTTATTAGAAAAATCTGACCTATTCAATATTTCTTGAACTATTGAAGGTAGATATTTCATATTTTGTATGTAGATTTTGTATTGGAAAGCCTTTTAATTCATGATCTTTATGATCTTTGTAATTTGATAAATTTTTAAGCAAACGTAACCTCTTAAATATCTTCGGAAGTATCCAAGAAAGGGTTTCATGTTTTGTATATACATTCTATAAGACAAGACCATGTGATACAACTTTGTTTGATTGTGTGTCCTTGACCTAATTCTTTAAACGCCTGAACTAATCAACATTTCCTGAACTATTTAATGTAGTTGCTTCATACTTGGTATATAGATTCTTTATGGCAAGACGTTGTTATCCTTAGGTATATGCCTTGTGCCATTAACCTGGACGTTTGATGTATTTTGAATAAAAATCTGAAGTATTCAATATCTCCTGCACAATTTATGATAAATCTTTCATATTTTGTATATAGATTTCTTATTACAAGATCTTTCATTCCATTGCATGATCTATGACCTTGTGACCTTGACCACTAAGGTCATGTTAGCTATATAGATGTTGAGGCGTCTCGGTGTAATGTGAATTCATTTTATTTGCGTCGTGATTCTTTGTGGCTAAGCTGAGGCCACAATATGGAGTTAATAGTTTTCATGAAAATAAAGATTAATAATAAAAAAGTCTTTCAAAATTTTCAACAGCTGAGTAGCTGCAGGGACCAGGTGATTAAGGTGAGTAAATGTTGCCCTTTTTTAAAATATGAATAGCGATTATTATTTTTTTCTTCTCATTTTATTCTTTATTTTCTTACATTCTGTTACATTCTGTAATAGTAAAGCATGTAATATATATATATATATATATATATATATATATATATATATATATATATATATTAGACATTAATCTAAAGGATGTGTTTTATGAGAGAGAGAGAGAGAGAGAGAGAGAGAGAGAGAGAGAGAGAGAGAGAGAGAGAGAGAGAGAGAGAGAGAGAGAGAGAAGAGGGGGAAGAGAGATAGAGAGAGGGAGAGAAAGTGAGATCAAATGATTGTTGAAATCAAATAAAAGATATATTTCTTCCACATTTCTTTAAATTTTGGGTTTTTTTTCTCGTCATTTTGATAGATGTATTTCAAGGTTTCATAATTCCTTTGCAAGCGCGGTATCTCTAATACAGTGAGTCAAAAAAGAAACTTCACATTCTCTTGTCAAGGCACTTAAAACGAACAAGAGATAATAGGATGGTGCCAGTGATTTTATTTCATTGCTGAGATGTGTGTGATGTAATCAATACACTGACAGTGCCACAGATCTGTTCAGTTAGGCTACACGCCGTTCCAAAACATTTGTACACAGAATATCAAGTCACAAGAATGAAACGTCGAAATGTCTCAGTTCAATATTGAGTATGGCCGCCTCGCGCATTCACCACAGCCATGCACCGTCTCCTCATCGACTGCCTGATGTTTGTGAACACATGGTTGGGAATTCGGCGCCATTGATCTTGCAAGGCAGCGCCAAGTTCCTGCAAATTCTGCGGTTGGTTCCTAAGTTCACGAAGCTCTCTCCCTAGTGCATCCCAAACGTGCTCGATGGGATTAAGGTCAGGGGACCTCGATGGCCAGTCCATGACGTTGATGCCAGCATTTTGAAGGAAAGTTCGTGTCAACAACGCGGTGTGCGGCCGTGCATTACCATGCTGGAACTGTAGACCTGGACCATGAGCCGCCCTGAAGGGAATGAGTTCAGGGGTGAGTACCTGATCGCGATAAGCAGCAGCTGTGAAGTTTCCATGGATGACCAGAAGTCTGGAACGGTTGTTCCCACAGAAAGCACCCCATGCCATGCAACTTCCGCCCCCGAATCTGTCCACTTCCTGCACACAACACTGGGCACACCGTTCATTAGGTCGTCTCCAGACTCGTAGCCTGCCGTCCGCAAATCTGAGGGTAAACCGAGATTCATCACTAAAGACGACTCGATTCCAGTCTCTCTGGGTCCATCGGAGGTGACGTTGGGCCCACAGCAGACGCTGACGTCGATGAAATGGCGTCAAAATTGGCCCACGAGACGGACGTCGAGCATGGACATTGGCAGACCGCAACCGATTTCGGATGGTCTGTGCGGACAGCCGACCTTGAAACATCTCAGCTCTGGTTCCTGCAGCCGGCAGAAATCGGTTACGAAGGTGACGTAGGACGATGTTCCGGTCTTCAACTCGTGACGTTACACGTGGACGACCCGACCTTGGGCGATCAACAGTGGTGCCAGTTTGTTGTAGACGATGTCGCAAGTCATACACAGTACGACGGCTGCATCCCATTGCTGTTGCGATGTCAATAACTGATCGCCCCGCTTGCAACATGCCAACGGCACGTTCACGTTGCACATTTGACAATCGCGGCATTTCAAGTACTGTTACAAATGTGGCTTAAAAGTGTGTTTTTTAATGTTTGAGGCCATGGCAAACATGTGCAAATGAATCCAACTTCGATGTGGAGTTCACAACATTGAATGCACGTGGAAAACCTGATTTGGCACGAAAGGCATTTACACAAGAAATGGATGGCTATGAGTGGGTTTGGCTAACGGTTTTCCAGAGTCGACAGATAGGGATCCCATGTTGGCTACACAGGTGTATCATCAGGGGGAAAGTATTCCATATTTTACAAAATTAATTTTGTGAAGTTTCTTTTTTGACTCAGTGTACTATATTCAACGTCTTTTTCGTACATCGCATTGTATATATGTAGCATTTTAACCGGAGAAAACGTGTGTTTTGAAGATATTTCTTTGAATCTAGAAATCCAAATCAAACAATTCTTTCTGTAAAGATAGCTGTAGATTTGTACTTTCTGTAACAGGTAACTGCAGATTTGTATTTTCTTCAAAATATGTTTTCTAGGTATCTAAAAAGGATTGAACATTTTTATTTTCCCAAAGGATGTGTTCCAATGATTCTTCCAAGTTAACAAATATACAGCCTTCTTGTAATCAGATGTTTTAGTGTTGTTGTTTTTTTTCTTTTTTAGGTTATGTTCAATTATAGCTTATAAATTATCTTCTCAAAGTCCCAAATGGAGTGTTCCATTTTGTTTTTTTTCTTATTCATTTGTTTTGTTTTGGTTCCGTGTTGTTAGAATTTAAATTCATAAAAACGTTTCCATTTCTTACAACTTGACAATGTACAGATATTAGGTCAGATCAAGGGATTTTGCACTTGTTAATAAAGTCCTTTCATTCTCTTTTGTTTTCAGCCATGCTTTTACTTCTTGTACTATAGTCATAAATTCTTTTAAAAATTGATATTTACATGAGAATAAGTAGCAGAAAAATTTGATAGTACCTTGTACATGTCTATCCTTTACGTATTGTATGTTATATCTAAACCGATTTCGATACTAGTATGAACTACGAATAAAATTTGGTGTCGTAAAATTAAGAAATTCATTTCAAAATGAAGGATTGTCTCCCTCATGCATAGCTCTGATCCTCTGCCGGATTTGGCTCCACTATTTGGTATTTTAGGTTCTCCAGCTCTTCCTTGTTTGTTCATGTTTCGGATTTCTAACATTTTTGACTTGAGCATCACTGAAGAGGCATTATTTGTGGAAATGCGCATCTGGTGCATCAAAATCTGTACGTTTACTTTTTATACTCTAACCACCTGATACGAACAGAGTTACAGCTCTGAACCGACACAAAAGTTAACGGGGTTACCGCTCTCAATGCTGTCTGTGGTATTACCATTATACCATATAGTATTGGGATTAGCGAACACCAGACACAATACGGAAAGTCTCGGTCGCAACCACAACGATCAATAGTAACTACTCGGCTATTTCCGTAAATAACGATAAATGAACGAATAGGTCGTACAAATATTTTCCATATTGGTACCGATTATGTTTTATATATCTTTACTGGAGTGGTTTTTTTTCTACTATCATGATGCTTGGATTACAAAAAGGTGGCACATCCCCTTTATGTACTCAAGTTTATCAAGTATTGAAGACATATATCTAAAAGACGTTTTATATGTATTTTTATCTCATATGATTATAATAATTTTGTTCGCATGTAGTTAATTTCCCAAATCAAGCTTCGGTATGAAAAGGTATTTTCCTTTATCTGTAAAGAATGTCTCATCCAATGTGGAAGTGAAATCTGAATATGATTTAGATTGATTTATTGATTGATTATGCATTGTTTAACGTCCCACTCGAGAATTTTTCACTCATATGGAGACGTCATCATTGCCGGTGAAGGGCTACAAATTTAGACCTATGTTCGGTGCTTATAGCCTTTGAGCAGGAAGGGATCTTTAACGTGCCACACCTGCTCTGACACGGGGCCTCAGTTGTTGCAGTCTCATCCGAAGGGCCGCCCCATTTAGTCGCCTCAAGGAAGGGGTACTGGGGATCTATTCTAACCCGGATTCCCACGGAATTATGATTTAGAAGAGGTAGAACCAAAGTCCGAAGTGTATAGTACATTTATCCTTCCTATTGTCATTGTTTTACCCCACTGTCTGCTGATTTTCGAATCCTTTGTTAGTCTACATCAACGTGAATTCCAGGCATAGTAAAAAATCTACTTTTACCCCAACAAAAACTTTACATTTCTATGTAGAATATATATATTATAGAATATTGAATATAGAATTTATTGAAAAAATCTCCTAGCATGTCTTTTGGAGCAGCTACAATGTAATGCCGATACTTCAGAAAACTTATTCAGTGTCTTCACAGTTTCTAAGAGAAATTCTTTCCTACCACAAAGTATAGTTGATGTGTCATCTGCCAATGGAGGTATTTTCTTTTTTAGTGTTTTACACTGATTCCTTTAATATTGCTGTGTTTTCATGGTTGGCTTGCTACAAGTGCTTTAATATTGCTGTGTTTTCATGGTTGGCTTGCTACAAGTGCTTTAATATTGCTGTGTTTTCATGGTTGGCTTGCTACAAGTGCTTTAATATTGCTGTGTTTTCATGGTTGGCTTGCTGCAAGTGCTTTAATATTGCTGTGTTTTCATGGTTGGCTTGCTACAAGTGCTTTAATATTGCTGTGTTTTCATGGTTGGCTTGCTACAAGTGCTTTAAGAACATGACAATTCCCAGTACTCTCTCCTTTCTCTTTAATAACCGTAAAATCAAATCATCAGGATAGCAACACCTCTTGTATTTGTTTTAAAGGAACTGAAATAACATTGAAACCCCCATTTGTTTCTTGCATCTTTTTTCTAAATCTTTTGAGAAATGGGTGTCTTGGAGACAATAAATAATATAATTCAAGCATTTAAGATAATTTAAGACATTCTATGTGTTTAGCGATATCGCCCAAACCTTGACATTTAACTGATAAAATGGCCACAGTCTTAAAATTTGATAAAAAGATAATAAAGCGATGTCGGTCTGGAACGGGTGATCCCACGTGTACTTGAAGCTTTTTGTAAATATCCCAACTCAATGTACTCATTGCATAGACAGACGGAAAATAAAGGTGAGAGAGAGAGAGAGAGAGAGAGAGAGAGAGAGAGAGAGAGAGAGAGAGAAGTACATATTTGATATTCAAGTAATGATTTAAGTTTATACTGACAAAAATGAATATTTCCACATGTAAGTGTCATAACCGGAAATTCTTACCATACTTTTACAGTCACAAAGCACAACGCAGCAATTTTTCCCTGGAATATTGACCCATTTTCAGTTACTTCAAAACTAATGTCGATTTTCTGTTCAATATCATCCAAAATGTCGATCTTCACCTTTATGCCACCAACTGGCCCATAAACACCCCCCTTTGAAATAACATGCAGATTTAATGCGAAGATTGTACAATAAAGGTGTTGATCAGCTCACTACTGTGCTGAGTAACATCGTCACTCAGGCTTGTAGTACCATGTAACTTCTTTTTCAAATCCGATCGATGTTTCATTATTTTTGCTGTTGAATAGCGTTGATGATGAAAAGTGAAAATACGGACCAGCGATCACACAAAGAATAAAAAATTGAGAGTAATTGAAGTACTGACCCATGCAATGACCAGAGGTGGGATCAGGCGCTTTGAAGGAGTAAGCTTGCCTTGTTAACCGGTCACACCCCCATGGTTCCTCTATCTTGATTAGGAAAACGGAGTAAAGGGAGGGAGTAAAAGGTAAGGGATAAACGCAATTAACTTAGGCTATCAAATCCATCTTAATGAAAACAAAGTGGTCCTGCCCTTTAACTTCCAGATTAAGCTCTTGATGACTATAAAGTGAGATACAGTTGATATAATGACCTCTTCTAGTTCTCACCTTTGGACCCTGGTAAAGGCGGTGTCCTTTGATACGATAAACATTGCGTTCTACAGAAATCCACCAAGAGTATCATCGGCAACACAACTAAGACATTGGACTTCATGACGGAGAGGGATATTTCAAATAGTTACCAAAAGCACAGTTCTGTTGAATTTATGTGTAGTCTCTTATCTCTTATCATCCTTTTAACAGTTCATATACTTAATAGCCCAACACTATAAATCCTGGTGCAGGCATCGTTTGTTGAAACAGGGTCACACAGTGGAGTCTCGGTCATCCGGACACGTCACCTCCAGACAGTCGTTTTTTGTGGGAACAGAATTTTCACACTTCATTTTGCATCTTTAATCCGGAAAATCGCATTCCTGATCCAGACTCATAGATTTTACTACAATTGATTGTATGACGTTAATTGCATTTGTCGCTTGTGTAATGTCAAATTAAAAGCTAGACAGGTATCCTCGGTATTTAAAGCAATATAAGCTGTCAAAATTGTTATTTTGGGGTTCCTAAAATTGAATCGAAATTTTGTAAACATCTACCTTCTAATTCCTGACTTTATCGATTAAACTTTTGACATGTTGTATTTTTTGCATTAAATGTAAAAATTGTTCGACAGTTGAAATTAAGTCTTCCCGTACCTTAATTTTTCCGACATTATTTCCGTATGCAATGACCTAAAGTTGAACTCATTCGGCAAAATCAAATGCGCAAGCGCAATATTTCCGGTAAGCACGAAAGATGTCTGACACGAAAGGTTCGAAGCGAGAGAGAAAGCCGACCTTGACTGATTCGGGACGAAAAAGATATAAAAACATATAACATCATTAACAATGCCAAAATAATGATGGTAACTAGATTTTATCTCACCTCGCCGTTCATATTTTAATGACCCGGATACAACCCGATCCACCCCGATCAGCATCAGAATCATTCGTGTCAACATCGGTTATCTTCGGGATTGTCGCCGACGATTAATCAACTGCCATTGTTAGGGTCAAACGGAATGTCGAGGAATATATTTTTCATCACGTAAAGGTGTGTAAACGATGCATAAGAGAGGAAATTCGATGCAGTTCTTTTTTTTAATCATATCAACGTTCATTTAACCTCTTTTAATGCCACTATAAAAAATTGCAATTTTGGCAGCTTATATTGCTTTAAGCATGAAATTCACACAGAGTGCTTTACGTAGATTGTCTGTACTTCAAAACAGGGGATTAAGGTAAATCCCCATACCACGTTAAGTAACGCAAGGGACGTTATTCACGCGTTAGGTTATTGCGACATCATTGACATCAAATTTATGTCATCGCAAGATCACCAATGACGGGTACCTATATATAGAATCGCTTACTTCTTGTGTGATGCATGTACCAAAGGTCACATATTTTTTGTTATGTTTTCCTAATAAATTATTTCGGGAGAGAAAAAAAAAACCTTGAAAGAATCCGATGATCTACCGCATGTACCCTCCCCCATTTCCATTAATATTTTTCACGATATAGTATTTTTGATATTTATTTACACTCAAAATAAACCAAAAAATAAAAAATAAAATAAAAGTTTACGAGGTTTTCAAACCCGTAATAAATGTTTGTAAATGATATGCACGTATATTTGAATAAACACGCACATCGCTAATGTCTCCAGTCAGCTGAGACATACGCCGACAGATGTAGGCGATGTAGGGGTCGTTCGTGTTCTTGTAGGTACCACGTGTTGCATGTAAATTTCTTTTATCTTCCAAATAAAAATCAGTATGGACATGGACTTCACTGATGCTAAAACAAGATTTTAATAAAGAACAAGGTACGAGAGGTCCTTTATTTTCGAACACTTAAACGTGCAGTTTGAATGACTTCGTTTATATGATTTAATATTGTGTTACACCTAAACACCAAAACATATGAAGTGTTCAGTACAAGTGCGCACATTCGTTAAAACCACCACAGGAAGCCCCCCAAAATGCTATTTTTAGTCAGCTAATCACAAAACGCAGAGAAATTCAGTGCCTTCCCAGCCGTCGTCCGCGATTAAATTCTCTCATCATATATTATCTAACCAAATAAATGTACTCTCCAAATTTCGTCGAAAGGGCGGAACTCTGAGAACGGGGTGGGGATAGGGTGACATTTGCAAAGTATATACCATCAGGTATACTCATTAAGAAAGCAGAAAGCCGAGTGAAGTCTCAGTTTACAAGGGAAGGGAGGACCAGCCCTGTTCGGGACAAAATACTATTTCCGTTATTTTTACATGCAAATAGTATTACATATTGCATTCTAAGTTTGATTGACTGGCTGCCCCCCCCCCCCCCCCCCCCACTTACCCCCCCCCCCTTTTTCCCTGATTTACGATTTGATTATTTAGTAGGGTTTTTTTTTTATTTTTTTGCAAATTAATTTGTTTTCCCCTTACAAATGAATACATCGATGCTTACTCCTCCAAAGCACATGATCCCACCCCTGGTATGTCCAGGGGTCCGTGTTTGCCCACACTTCTGATTTGTATTTTCTATAGGAATTACGAGATTGAATACTGTTAGTTATCTTAGCCTTTTCATAAGCAAATACATTCATAAAAACTTTTTTCGGAGTAATTGTATATTAACCGCCATGAGGATCAATTGGCCAATCAAATCAGACTTTAGGGATGAGTCCTGTGTTGTGCTAAATACAGTGCACATTAGACCTTCAAGGACATAATGTAATGTGAAAGTAGGATCAAAAGAAGGATTATTTTTTGTAGGTCCGCACAAAAAAACTACTATAGAGAAAAGCATATATATATATATATATATAATTCATGTCTATATAATATATTACTTTTTTTTTCTTTTTTTTTTTTGTTTGTTTGTTTGTTTATAGCCGCCTGAGCAATTTTTCAGCTATCCGGCGGCTATAATATATTGCAATCCTTTATATATATATATATATATATATATATATATATATATATATACTGACGGACTTTCAAAACTTAACACTTGATAATTTTATATATCATATTCTGTTCATAAACAAATTCATAGTGGTATGTGATAAATCATATTAACTGAACACTATTCTTTGATTTTGAACAGCATTTTATTCACAAAGGGGCCACAAGTGAAATGAATGTCAATGAGGTGCGCGTCAAAAATGTGGTTTTGTTCACTAGTACCGGGTATGACCTCCATTAGCAGTGATGACGGCGCGAAGGAGACGTGGCATTGATTGACAAACATTTCGAATGGTCCTCTGAGGAATATTCTGCCATTCCTCCAAGGCTCTGTCTAATTCTTGCGGATTATGAGGCTGAGGCTGGCAGCAGCGCACATGTCTCTCCAGCTCGTCCCACAAATGCTCAATTGGATTCAAGTCTGGGGATATAGCGGGCCAATGAAGGACGTCAATGGCGTTCGTTTGAAAAAACGCTTTGTGTCAATCTTGCCGTATTTGCGCGCCCATTGTCCTGTTGGAAAATTAACCCATTTCCTTGCCCGTGCTGCTGCATTAATGGTGCCAAAACAGGCTTCAAAATTTCGTCCACATACCGCCTAGCAGTGAGAGTTCCATTTAAAACGACCAGTTGTGACCGAAATTTGTGGTTAATCTTACCCCAGACCATGACGCATCCCCCTCCAAACATTTTGTGCTCGAGGACACAATTGTCTGTAAAACGTTCATGTAAACGACGGTAAACTCGACATCTGCCGTCGGCATAACTGAGAACATCTGCGTTGCTAACGTTAAATCTGGACTCATCTGAGAATACAACATGTGACCAATTTTAACGTTGAGTCAGATGATGCTTGGCCCATTGCAATCCGTCGGTGATGCGGTTTAAGCTGTAACTCCTTATTAGGTCTTCTTTAGCGGATCCCATGGCGCTTCCATATTCTAGAAACGGTTCTAGGATGAATAGACCTTTCATGACGTCCAATGATTTCTCTCGCCGTGGTTGCAGGGGCCGTAAACCTATTGCGAAGATGACGTTGCCATGGTGTTGTCACAAATGGTTGATCAGGTCTTTAGCGATCATTTAGGGATCCTGTCTGATGGAATCGTGACAACAACCGGCTAACTGTACAAGGATGGACATTAAAACGCCTTGCAACCTAACGCTGACTAACGCCTCCTTGCAGCATACCAAGTGCCTGATTGCGCATTCCATTCCTTAAACCCGCGGCAAAGTCTTCGTTTTGATTCATTGATTGATTGATTATTTATTGCTTTCCGCCACACTCAACAATTTTTCAGTTATCTGGTGGCGTCCAGTTTTTGTTGGTGGAGGAGAGAACCCAGATAAAATGTACCTGGGAAGAGACTGGGGAAAGGGCTGCAAAATTAGATCTATGCTCGGCGCTCAGGGCCTTTGAGCAGGGAAGGATCTTTATCGTGCCACACCTACTGTAACACGGGACCTCGGTTTTTGCGGTCTCATCCGAAGGACCGCCCCATTTAGTCGCCTATTACGACAAGCAAAGGGTAATGAGGATCTAGTCTAACAACCTGGATCCCCACAGGGCATTAACTTATTTTGAGTTAATGTTTTAAGTTACAAGAAAAATAATGAAACGTTTTAAAAAGTCAATCAACCAGTCATAATGATTATTTGTATCGATTTATTTCCAAACAATTGTGACGTTAATGACCTCACGGATTGTCAGCTATGTATAGTGTCATAGTTGGGTCATTGATGTCCTTAGTTACCGTCTCCAAGGAACCATCGGTCATCCGTACCTCACATACCGTCCCAGTGCCTGAAAAGATTATAAGAAGAGCGTACTATTTAATGAATAATATATGTACTGTGTTCATATATCTATGAGATTTTGGGCTCTGATCAGGAGAGTGCAAACTTAACTGGGACAATGAAATAAGGTTATATCGAACTATTATTACATTATTATACCTCTGTATTATGAAAAGCATTTAATATATATATATATATATATATATATATATATATATATATATATCCTTGTAATAACATTGCGCTCAAAATCACAAGGCCTCTCACCTCTGGTCGGCGCGGGTTCGATTCTCTCTCGCGCCGATATATGTGAGAAGGTTTGTCATTTTACTTTCGGAAGGTCGTTGGTCTCTTGGTACATTGTATCTGGGTTCTCTCTTCCACCAATAAAAAGCTGGACGCCATCAGGTAACTGAGAAATTGTTGAGTGTGGCGGAAAACAACAAAAAAATCAATCAATTGATCCTTGTAATAAATCAGATTTTCTGTATGAAGAAAAACACGGAGAAAACGTAATATTTCATTGAAGTATGAATTTTCCTGTATAACTGTGTTACACTGTACATCTATACACAACTGATCAGGCAGAAAATGATGGTCTCAGATTTGTGGGTGGAATCTTATATTTAACATTTTATCACCAAAGCATAGAAAAGAATCATATATTACGTATTTTTACCTGCATTACCCTCACTGTTGTCAGATATTTTCATAACATTGGATGAAAAGGTGAAGATAACGAACAGTGATCAATCTCATATCTCCTATGAGGTATACAGAATAAAGAGTTGGGCAAACACGGACTCCTGGATATACCAGATGTGGGATCAGGTGCCTAGGAGGCGTAAGCATCATCTGTCGATCAGGCACACCCGCCATGAGCCCTACATCTTGATCAGGTAAATGGAGTAATCCACAGTCAAATTCAGTGTGTAAAGAACGGTCTAACATTAATGTTAATCACGTCAGACAGCATTTAACGCAATGAAAAGCTGTACTGGCAAATTATATCATTATAAAGACCATAGAATTTGGGAAATGCTGACATTAAAGGAAACTGTTGAAACCCCTGTAACATCAATTTGTTTGTTAGTAACTTCTCTCGATTTAAAAACTGATCATACGCAGAACAATCTCTTGTGTCTCAAATTAGATATAAACAAGATGTGCAAGTGATGATGGAATATTGCGACATAAATAAAGGAAGCTGACAATGGGAAAGCTGAAATCATCCTGTTGGCCACAAAGTTGAGTTGTTAATTTGCCGTTAACATCTATATTCAATAAAATATCTAAGTACGAAGCAGATGTGGAAGACTCTGTGGTGCCTGTTATTTATCTTATTATATATATATAAGGAAATATTCGTCCCCGTTTTATTTTTGACACTTTCGCCCTCATTGCTAGTGAATAAATTGAAAATATATAGACTATATTTTTTATAATTTCTTGTATCCGGACGAATTCAATAGGATAAACATTTTATGTAGAAACAGAAAGTGTAGGAGGGCAAAAGAAAAAAATAGCACACAGACCGAAATTAGCACTGAATGCAGTTGTTTTAAACTTACTAAGATAACAGTGAAATACATGATCAAAACTAGATATACGTGAAATCAACATACCTGAACTGTTTGATATAAGTTTCTGCACTATGCCGATGTGTCGCTCATTATTCTCCTCTGTTATCTTGACCAAATCCCCGATTTTGTAAATGGCCTGCATGTAATATTTGATTTTAAATTCTTGGTTTGAATTCTCGCACAAAACTGAAGATTTCATATCGACTGTGCTTACTTACCGAGACTCTTGAAATATTATTTAAAAAGAACAAAAGTAATATCACATAAGAAAAGGGATCAATATGTTTTCTGCTCATGCTTTTTAGTTGTAGCACACACTGACCACAAGTTTATCCACAACTGACTGTTGGCAAACTGGATAACAGATAAAATCGGATTTATCAAACATACATGTATTTTGCGTGCCCTATTTTGTCGGCATATGGGATCTTACTTTGTTAAACAAACTCTCAATAAACACCGCGTAACATTACCGTCAAGAAATAAATTGCAATCAAGTTCTGTATTTGCTAAGCTTGTTAATCGTTCATTAATCAATGAATACTTTATAATTTGTGTTTTCTGTAAAAGTTTTTTTGTAAGCTTAAACAACCTATTTTTCGCAAACCGTTGTTTTACAGAAGAGAGAGAGAGGGGGAGAGGGAGAGAGAGACGGAGAGAAAGAGACAGACAGAGAGAGACACAGAGACAGACAGAGATAGAGGGAGACAGAGAGAGAGAGACAGAAAGAGAGACAGACAGATACAAAGAGAGAGCTAGACAGAGAGACGGAGAGAAAGAGACAGACAGAGACATAGATAGAGAGATAGAGGGGGGTTTCATGGTTGCTCGGATGATAATGCCTCCGTGGACTTGGATATTAAATTTGTCAGTGACAGTAAGTGATGGTCAGGAGCGTCTAACATCTGTAAGTGATGGTCAGGGGCGTCTAACATTTGTCAGTGACAGTAAGTGATGGTCAGGAGCGTCTAACATTTGTCAGTGACAGTAAGTGATGGTCAGGAGCGTCTAACATTTGTCAGCGGCGCTTCATGTCTCGATATACAGGACAAACGTCCAAATAATATAAAACTCAAAACTTACCCATAATACCCGAAAGCAAGACGATAAAGAACCGTAACTGCTATGCCATGCGTAGATCAATCATTTGTGGCAATGCATTCAAATCTGCTTACGTCTTTACATGAGTGAAAAATCTTCCGTAATTCCATTGCCAGGTATAAGGGAACATTTTTCTGGGCTCCAGGTGCAATAATTTACTTGGATGCATCGAAAACCGTGATTCTGTCAGTCAAATTGATTTTCCTTCACAACTTCACAACTAAGGAAATTCGGTTCGGTTACATTTAAATCACATTATGAGATTGCATACCGTTAGTTAGCTTAGCCTTTTCCTTTAACTTTTCAACGGCGGCTCTGATTAGCTAGAAAATGTGCATCCAATCATCGTTTAGGTCACAAACAAGGTGGAGGAGGAGGACAATCCAGTGTTCAAATATCCCCAAGTCGCTTAAATCCAAAGGGTGGGAGTAGAAAGGTAGTAAAAAAAATCAGGAAACATGTGAGTTGTAATCTTGTAATGAGTGTCACTGAGTGGTAAAACAATCTCTTGAGTCACACTAGCATTGTAAGCTTTTAAGATTTGTGTTTAATTTACTGACACTATGATATCATAAATCTACTTTCTAGAAGTTTCTCTAAGCTATTTAAATAGGTACTTATTTTAATATAATCTAGTCAGGATTGTTTTAATGTAGTTCTTTTTAAATTCTAATGATTGAAACTATAAATCCTTATATTACGTGTAAAATTACTGAATTGAATGCTGTAACTTGTAAATTGAATAGAAATTTACTGAAGCGAATGGCTAAAATCAAAATGAAGTCCCATCGAAAAAGTTGTGAATCGTTGCAGCTCTATATTTGGCATCAGTCGATTTTTTTTTTCAATCGGCTCAAAAGCGTTTCTATTAGTAGCGCAATCCAATGATTCCAATCAACATACAGGATATACCTTACACATTTAGAACCGCTGGGAAAATCACAATTAATATCATGCTGTTTAGTGCTTCCAATATCCTGGTTTTAGTTTAGTCAATGGAATATAAATTCGGAGTTTAAATCCAATAGAAAACTTTCTTCTCTGCAATAATTTCACATTAAACATTCTTCTTTTTTAAGTCTTGAATTTTCTGTTAATATGATCATTTATTTGAATTTTAATCATCATTTCGAAAACGGACGGATTTCTTCTGAATCCCACGTTACCTTTTCATATGCTGCCAAACCAGTTATCTCGTATCGCTTTTATAAAGATGACTGGAATATCTGACATTACACGACATTGGGGTTGGTTATGTTCTCTCTCACTTCGTTCGTCCGAATATAAATAGATTAAATGTTCATAGAATAAAGGCCAAGAAAACATAACGTAGGAATGCTGCTCGCAAGGACATTTATTATTCACCAACAATTGACATCATCACTGAAATCCACTTGCATTTTATGATTATGATTATTTACTGCTTTCCGCCATACTCAACAATTTTTCAGTTATCTGGTGGCGTCCAGTTTTTGTTGGTGGAGGAGAGAACTCAGATACAGATACAATGTACCTGGGAAGAGACCACCGACCTTCCGCAAGTAAACTGGCAAACTTTCTCACAGATATCGGCGCGAGCGGGATTCGAACCCGCGCCGACCACAGGTGAGAAGCCTTGTGATTTTGAGCCCGATGCTCTAACCACTCGGCCACGGAGGCCCCCCACTTGTATTTTATATACACACACATTACTTTATGGCAACACATCATATTTCTTGTTTTTCACGATTATACATATAACTGTATCTACATTTATTAATATATTGAAAAAGAAATTACCGTAAATACTTCTTACACTAGAGAGCGGCGTAGAGTAACGCACTACCTCGTGTCATTACTATATATACCCAAATGTCACATGACACTGCATGTATTCACCTAATTCGAACACGTAGCAAAGCACTACCGCACTTAATGAATATTGTTTAATATCCTCCCCGAAAATGATTGTATATTGTTTATTGACCTGCCAGAGAATGTTTTCACTCATATGGAGACATCACCATTGCCGGTAAGGGCTGCAAATTTTAGGCCTATGCTTAGCGCTTACGGCCTTTGAGCAAGGAGGGGCATTTAACGTGCCACACCTGCTGTGAAACGGGGCCTCGGTCTTTGTGGTCTCGCCCGAAGGACCGCCCCCTTTAGCCGCCTCTTACGACAAGCAAGGGGTACTGAGGATCTATTCAAGCTCGGATCTATTCAAACTCGGATACCAAAGGGAATCCCGCTCGAGCATTTTTCACTCATATTAATACTCTCTATTGCCGATGAAGGGTAGCAAAATTTAGTCGCCTCTTATGATAAAAAAGGTGTACTGACGACCAATTCCAACCTGGATCCCATTGGTGCTGGTAGAGTCTTATAGATAGCAAGTACTAAGATGAACAAACAGCGAGGTTTATAGATTTATCATTTAGATTACATTTAGTTTTTGTGACGTCACTTCCTGCTCATCGCTGATATCGGTTCGCATGGAGATCCGTCTGACTTATGAATAACTTTCTGCACGCAGTCCTCAGTAACGACAACAGTCATCTGGTACGAAGTAGGTCAGTAACAAACTATTAGAAAACTAAGTGTGTCATATTAATGTACAGTGTGGTATAAACATAAAGGGTACCAATATTGATACATCAGTTGCACATTTCGACAAATAATGCCTCTTCAGTGATGCTTAAGTCACAAATGTTGGAAATCCGAAATCTGAACAAACTTGGAAGACCTGAAAGAACTAAAATACTAAATAGTGAAGCTCAATAACAATCTACAGGTAAAATATGAAAAACAAACAAATGTACTATGATAGTGTGAGTACAGAGTAGCTCAGTAAGAGACCATCACGTAGGGATTCGAATTATAATAGGTCCTCAGCACGCCTTGCTTGTCGTAAGAGGCGTCTAAATGGGGCGGTCGTTTGGATGTGACCGCAAAAACCGAGATCTCTATTTACAGTAGTGTGGCCAAACGTAATCGAGTTGCTGAGAACTAGGTCATACAAAGATCGAGTTGCTGAGAACTATGTCATACAAAGATCGAGTTGCTGAGAACTAGGTCATACAAAGATCGTGCTGCTGAGAACTAGGTCATACAAAGATCGAGTTGCTGAGAACTAGGTCATACAAGGACAGAAACTCGTGTTTCGTTTATTTTAAAACATTACATCTTGTCATGAATGACTTTAAGTGTTATATTTGTAAGAAAGTAATAATTACGCAAATGTGTCATTGAAATGAATTTCTATGAAATTGGCATATTACATAAATTGTTTACAAATCTGGCACTTGCGCAGTAACTCTCTTCCTCATTTTTCAGACCTGGTGATCTCCGATTTCAAAGCACATCGTAGATTTCGAAAAGGAATTACTGACAGGAAGACAAGTAGTAAGGAGATAGACATTTTGTATGATTTGACGGTTTTATTGCTTCAGATCCACTCTTATTCAATGTGATTAGACATTCAATCACAAATTAGTTATTCTATTTGTTCTTTCATTTTCAGTGTTTATCGTCAGTTACTGTTGATATTGTTTTAGGTGAGTGTTGTGTCTTCTGACGGAAATCATATGCACAAGAAGACCATCAATACAGTGTAACACTCGGCGACGCTTTCCCCGCTAATTTTTGTATATAATTTTAGACAGC
This sequence comes from Ostrea denselamellosa, assembly GCA_024699665.1. Lineage (NCBI taxonomy): Eukaryota > Metazoa > Mollusca > Bivalvia > Ostreida > Ostreidae > Ostrea > Ostrea denselamellosa. The sequence goes on from JAMZEH010000075.1 coordinate 5,538,040, forward strand.
TTTTGAAGTGCACATACGTCCTGGGTTTGACCCGGCCATTGTAACTTCGAGCCCCGCTCATGCCTTGGCCGCGTCAAACCTAAGACGTAAAAATAGTTAGTGATTTCTACTTCGCCAAACATTCGGCAGTCAGGAGGGAGAATCACGGGTCTTTTGGATATGATCTTAAAACGGAGGTCCTGTGACACGGTAAGCGTTGGCACGCTAGAGTACACTCACAGCTACAGCCCTGAGCGTTAAGCATAGGTCTAAATTTGTGATACTTCACCTACAGCTGGTGACGTGTGAATATAAGTGACATATTCTAGACGGGACGTAAAACAAACAAAATACACAATAGTTACCTCTAGTTACTTTTTTATTAAATTATCAATAAATTTGAAGTACTGTAGACGTATTTAATTTCGTTGGGGAAAAAATCGTTAGTTTTTTAGTGGACATGATTTCATGTGGATTAATTTTTGTTGCAACCGGGAGGTCGTGAGTTCGAGCCCCGCTCGTGCCATGGCCGCGTCAAACCTGAGACGAAAAATAGGTAGTGATTCCTCCTTCGCCAAACGCTCAGTATTTAGAAGTGGAAATCACGGGTCTTTCGGATATGACCTTAAAAACGGAGGTCCCGTGTCACGGTAGGCGTTGGCACGTTAAAGAACCCTCACAGCTACGGCCCTGAGCGCTAAGCATAGGTCTAAATTTGTGGTACTTCACCTACAGCTGGTGACGTCTCAATATGAGTGAAAAATTACACAGAACTTGCGTAATCATTCCTCTCTCGAACGGTATCACGGTATGCGGTGCACGAGGCCCACGTGTGCGCTGCGTTGGGTATTTTCAACAAGTGGTTTTATACACTCTAGTATAATATAGCGTTCAATATGGATGGAAAAATCTCTGAACAGAGGGTATATTGTAAGAATCGAGCACACTTCCGGTTTCTTCAACGGAAATCCATGCTGATTTGCAAAAGGTTTATGGGAATGGTGCTTTAAAATATGCTACAGTTTGCAAGTGGGTACGTCGTTTTAATGATGGTCAGGAGACAATTGAAAATGACCCTCGAGTGGGAAGTGCGGTTTCCTTTTTGACGGAAAAGAACGTTGCTACTGTGGAAACGTTAATTGAGGAAGACGCACGTTATACCGTGCAAGAGATAGAGGAATTAATGATTGATTGATTATATATTGTTTTACGTCCCACTCGAGAATTTTTCACACATATGGAGACGTCACCATTGCCGGTGAAGGGCTGCAAAATTTAGGCCTATGCTCGGCGCTTATGGCTTTGAGCAGGGATGGATATTTAACATGCCACACCTGCTGTGACACAGGACCTCAGTTTTTGTGGTCTCGTCCAAAGGACCACCCCATTTAGTCGTCTCTTACGACAGGCTAGGGGTGCTGAGGATCTATTCTAACAACCCGGATCCTCACGGGGTGATAGAGGAATTAATTGGCATTCATTCGTCAAGTGTTTTGAAGATCTTATGTGAACGAAATGGGCTACGTAAGATCTGCGCGCGATGGGTGCCCCATCTGCTCACTGACGAAAAGAAACAAAGTCGGGTTAGACTTGTATCGCAAGTTATAAAAAAATATGATAAATGTGACCCACGTCGTTTGGAAGAGATAGTTGCAGGTGATGAAACCTGGATCTATCATTTTCAACCCGATTCTAAGGCTAAAAATAACGTTTGGGTTTCAACTGAGGTCGACAAACCTGTCATTGCGTGCCGTTGCAAAACATCAAATCGCATGTTGTATGCGATATTCTTTGATTCGAAAGGTTCAGTCCTTCAAATTCCAGTCCCGAAAGGTAGTTCTGTCACTGGAAAGTTTTACAGAGAAAGTGTTCTTACTCAACTTCTTGATTTCTATCAGAAACGCAGACCGCGCACCTGTGTCCGCGGCATCAAATTACCCCATGATAACGCACCGGCCATAAATCCGCTACGATACAGGAATCTCTGAAAGAATCTGGCCTCGATGTCTTAGATCATCCCCCATACAGCCCTGACCTGTTCCCCTGTGACTTTTGGTTGTTCCCAAGACTAACGGAAATGCTGGCAGGGCACCGTTTTGAATCCCGTTGTCGTATAGGCAGTGCGGTCTACCAGTGTCTGCAACATATACCTAAAGAGGAGTACCGTGCGGCGTTCCGGAAATGGGTAGATCGGTGTAAAATATGTGTTGAGGCAGACGGAGCATATTTCGAAGGTCTTAGATGAATACAATTTTGATATTTCAAGCGGTTTTAAAAAGACCGCTCTACTCTACTAACTTAAAAAGTGTCCCTCGTATCTCCCAACTGATTCAATACGCACGAGCTTGTTCTGCATATGATCGGTTTTTAAATCGAAGCAGGCTACTGACAAAGAAGTTGATGATACAAGAATTTGTACAATCGCCTCTAAAGTCAGCATTTCGCAAATTTTATGGCCATTATAACTATCTAGTTTGCCAGTACATCTTACCATTAAGTCACATGTTGTCTGGTGTGTTTCATACCAATTGTTAGGCTGTTCTTAGCACACTGATTCTGACTACGGACTACTCTGTTTTCTTGATCGAGATGTAGGTGTGACCGGTGGACAGGGGATGCTTACTCCTCCTAGGCACCTGATCTCACCTCTGGAGTCCGTGTTTGCCCATCTCTCTGATTTGTATTTCTATTGAATATTGTTAGTTATCGTCACCTTTACACGTGATACAATGGTGTTTTCCATTATGATCTTGACGTTGACATTCAAAGTGTCCGTGAAGCAGGTGACAAAGTGCTTCTCTAAATATAGTTTCCATAATAAAAAACGTAAAAACCCAAGTCTGAGCACCGAGTGTTATTTAATGAGCGAGTTATTGCACGAAATATAAAAATATTGCGAATTCACACCTTTGCGATATAATGAAAATAGCCTCACCCGGATGTGACGTCAGCTTACATCAGGCGCCGTTCTCGATGCAGTATTAGCTTGTTGAATCATCGGAAATGGCTAGTAAAAATAAGGGACGGATGTGTGTTGTGGCAGACTGCAGTAAAAGACAAGCAGACGGAGTTTCAGTACATGTTTTCCCGAAAGACCAGCATCAGCGAGCAGCCTGAATTCGCTTTGTGAAGCTAACAAGGGCACACTGGACTGGACCATCGCAGTACACAGTGATTTGCAGTGACCATTTTAATGAGGATTGCTACGAGGCCCGATTGTCGTTGATGAAAGACTTCGGCATTCCAGTAAACAAATGGCTATCGCAATTATACCAGACATCACAAATAGAGGCATTTCACAGTACCATCAACCACTTTGCCCCCAAAATGGTGTCTTTCTCTTACTATGGCATGTACTGCAGGTATTTTTATGCTTCAGAAATTTCATGACATGTACAATATTTATTTAATTTTTGACAATTTTTAAAATACATGTACGTATATATATATATATATATATATATATATATATATATATATATATATACTGAGTCCCAAAAGAAACGATACACAGTAATAATTGCAAAAAGATTTAATGTAAACATTTTATGTATTTTGAAATTGTGGATAATTCTAAAGTTGATGTATAACAAAGCATTTTATTACATAAATGTCCGATTTCATTGCTAGCTTATTACGTCACATTTCTGAATACTGCAAAGGGGTCTTAACACAAAGTCACACACCCATCAATACCTTGTATGTCCACCATTTGCATCCCTCACAGCGATACATCGGCGACGCATAGACTGTACAAGTGTTTGAATTTCAATTTGTGGTATTGCCATCCACTCCTGCTGAAGAAAACGTTCCAACTGTTGCAACGTTGACGGTGAACGACGTCTTACACGGCGGTCCAACACGTCCCAAAGATGCTCTATGGGCGAGAGATCTGGAGACTTTGCAGGCCATGGGAGAACATTCACACGCTGTTGCTGAAGGTAAGTCGTGCAGACACGGGCAGTGTGACACCTAGCGTTGTCTTGTTGGAACAACGTCAGTCCTCTGTTGGCGTTCATAAGCGGAACAACTACCGGAGCCAATATTTCGTCCCGATATCTCACTCCATTGAGATTTCCCGGAACCACGACCAGTCTTGATCGGTGGTGGAAGGATATGGCGCCCCACACCATGACGCTTCCGCCTCCGTATCTATCAACTTCCGTTACACAAGCGTCAGCATAACGTTCTCCTCGTCTCCTATAGACCCACTGACGTCCGTCAACGCGTTCCAAAAGATATCGTGATTCATCGCTAAATAAGACACCGTTCCATTAATTTCTAGTCCATCTTACACGATTGCGGGCCCACTGTGCTCTATTGCGTCTATGATGTCGCGTCAATTTCAATCCGTTGTAGGGACGTCGTGCCTTGATTCCGTTCTCTGCAAGTCTCCTGCGAACTGTATTAGCACTGATTCTATTGTTGGTGCGACCAGGCGTTGCAGCCGCCGTAGACGGAACTGATAAAAATATGTTACGTAAGTGTGACGTCACTATATATCGGTCCTGGGCAGGAGTCGTCACTCGCGGTCTACCAGAACGACGGCGGTCGTTTACCGATCCAGTGGCCCTGTATCGACTTGCCAATCGAGAAATTGTGACTCGGGACACTCAAAAATGCCTTGCAACGTCAGAACGACGTCGACCTGCTTCTAGCATACCAATTGTTCTAAGGCGCTGCTCTTCGTTCAATCTTGGCATCTTTTCAATCAAGAATTTCTTCAATATTTTATGAGTTTTTGTTGTTTGAGTACACACTCTATCAAAAAGGTCGATCGTCTTACCTGTGCATTACCTGGTTACACGGGTATCGCGTAGCACGTGCAAATCACTAGAAAACACATGCAAGCGTTATGGGTGAGTGAACACGGTTTAAATGTGAGCGCTGAATGGCGATTAGACTAAAAAAAAAACAAATGTTGATTACAACGAAGCATATACCATGTGACTTTTAAACGTTATTCAGTATTTTATTATGTATCGTTTCTTTTGGGACTCAGTATATATATATATATATATATATATATATATATATATATATATATTTTAAGGTTATTGGTTGCTGCCCTCCATTATAATGAAAATGCTTCAAGGGTTCAGGCTACCACAAAGGAGGGGGACATGCAGTATAAAATAAGCTTTCCAAAATTTAAGCATACAGTGTGCGAAAGCAAACTGTAGATTCAACGTACGGTATGTACAATAATCCTTCTCTCAACTATTGTATATGCCTAAATCAAATTTAATGGGGAAATAATAAATAAAAACTAGTATAACAAATTTTCAAATTTTATTGATATGGAAACCAAAATACAATATTAAAGCATCCTAGATATAAAATATTTATTGTCAATTTTATTTCAGGGTATGTCACTTCTTTGATGACGGGGACCTTTACGTCGATGGAAGTTTTAGTGAAGACTATAGCACCCCGTAAACCACCTCCTTTCTCCTGCTTGCCAGAAAAAGAGCCACCACCACTTTGCAGTAATTTTGTCCATCCTGAAAAAAAATGAGACAGTGTTGCAATCAGATCTCGTTTTAGGAAGAAAGAAACACCAGTATAGAGATGTGTGATGAACAGAACTTTACAGGATCTCCATGTATTTAATTGTATATATATATATATATAACACACTTCATATTAGATTGCTTTCTTAGTGTCATACTATGTAGCTTTAGTATTTTGCACTGACTGAATAAAATTTAATCAAATTATAAGATCTTTGAAGACAAGATTTTAAATAAAGCAGTAATGACAGTTACAGATTTTAACTACTACTGACCTTCAGCCCAATGAATAAATACCCGTATTTTAGCAAACCTGCTTTCTTTTTCTACTTCAAAAAGCATTCTTTTGTTTTTGTTGTTTGTTGGGTTTTTTTTGTATCAATTATTGAGAAATAAAGCCAACATGAACAGAACTCTAGTCACGAGTATCACTCTTCAAAATAAATAAATAGAAATTAAAAAAGAATGGCCGTTTTCTAGCATGGGTATACTGGTGTCTCATAATATCGCGGTACTTAATTATTTTGTTTTTAAAGAGAATTCCAGGTTGTCATGTCAACACTATCAAGTGTTATATTCATAGAGTTTAAAATTGACTAACTTTTCATTCCAATATAATTTTCTGACCTTGTTTCGCTTGTTATGCTCGCTGTTTTTAAAACCAGTAGTCTAACTTAGCTTCAAAAATGGAGACTTCCATTGTATCGCGGTATTCAATATTCATGGGAGTCTGGTGCAGTTAAACAGCACGGCTTTTATTTTTTCTATTGATCTGACATTACATCACGTACCTACTGTCAACAATCAGGCGACAGACTGACAATTCATGAAATTTATTTTTCTTATCATATTTGAAATTATGGTATGTCCATATTTTTGGAATGAAACATATTTTGAGATTTTCATATAAATACATGTAATTTTAACAAAAAAAAAAACATTCAATCATCTCATCTTCTGACATATTTACTAACTTTCATGTACCCAATCTTCAGAAGGTGGCCTAAAAATCGCTGAATGACTAATTTTGGAATATACCGCGATACAATGGAACCCGCGATATAAGGAGAAAGGAGTATACTATGATTACTTAGTATTACTTTTTTTCCCCTACACGTTTAAGCTGCAAGTTTCAATGTTTCGTAACACGTTATAATAAAGTTTTCGTATGTATTTCAACAATTAATTACAGTTTACACGTGTTACAAATAAAAGAAAGTGAAAGTCATACCAATCTGATACTTCAAACCGGAAGTAGCCTTGATTGGTTTTAAGCAGGTGCAAAAATGGCCAACTTTGAAAGGGAATAACTTCCGTATCGCCGCTAATTTGAATGTAAAATTTTGGGATAATGACTTTCATGTTAATCCACACTAATTAAACCAAACTTTGAGCTTGACTTCACGGGCACTTTAACATAATTTTAACGAAACTGATCACTTTAATTTTAACAAAACTGATCAAATCAATTTTAACAAAACTGATCAATTCAATATCGCCTGAACTCTTTAGAGCAGAACTGTCACACACACACACACACAGAGAGAGAGAGAGATAGATTGATTGATTGATTGATTATTTATTGCTTTCCGCCACACTCAACAATTTTTCAGTTATCTGGTGGCGTCCAGTTTTTTTTTGGTGGAGGAGAGAACCCAGATACAATGTACCTGGGAAGAGACCACCGACCTTCCGCAAGTAAACTGGCAAACTTGCTCACATAACGCCGCGGCCGAGATTCGAACACACGCCGACAGAGGTGAGAGGCTTTGTGATTTTGAGCCCGATGCTCTAACCACTCGGCCACGGAGGCCCCCAGAGAGATAGATAGATAAATAGAAGAAAACTTAACCTTGATAGAATATTTTTGAACTATTTAAGGAATGGGATTTCTGACGGATACCACTTGCATTAGTGATCGTAACAAAAACACTGGTGTTGATCTTTACCGCTTGGATGCGACCATATATATAAGACTGTGTCCGTCAAACCAGCTTCTTCCTTTAATCGTTCAAGCAAAAGGGTATGATCGATGGTGTCGAATGCTGCACTTAGATCAAGAAGGACTTAGAGCATGGCGTCACCTTCATCCAGTACTGCTTCTATGTCTGTTTTTATTCGTAGGATGGCCGTTTCAGTGTTGGTACCACGCTTGCAGGTTATCATGCAGATCATTCCTAGTAGGATGGTTATTAAGTTGCTAAGCAATAATATGATCGATGACCTTGCTGAGAAACTGGATATTTCAAACTGGTCTGTAGTTACTGAACGTATTAATGTCGAGTCCAGTCTTTTTCAGACGTGGTGTGACAAGTGCAAGTTCCCAATTACGAGCGATGTACCGATCGCGGTAGCTCAGTGGTTAGAGCGTTCGCTTCGTAACCGGAAATTCGTGAGTTCGAGTCCCGCTCGTGCCATGTCCGCGTCAAACCTAAGACGAAAAATAGGTAGTGATTGCTCCTTCGCTAAACGCTCGGCATTTAGAAGTGAGAATCACGGGTCTTTCGGATATGACCTTAAAAACGGAGGTCCCGTGTCACGCTAAGCGTTGGCACGTTAAAGAACCCTCACAGCTACGGCCCTGAGCGCTAAGCATAGGTCTAAATTTGTGGTACTTCACCTGCAGCTGGTGACGTCTCAATATGAGTGAAAAAATTCTCGACGGGACGTAAAACAAACAATTAATCAATCAAACGAGTGATGTATTCACAAGGTCAGTAATGATCGGCAGCACTGCAGGGAGAACAGTGGTGTTCTTTAAGAGCGCTGTTGGGATGGCATCCAATGAGCAGGTCTTACTAGCACAGCTTTTGATGATTTTGCCAACTTCTTCCTGCGTTTGGAGTTTGAAGGTGCCAAATTCAGGCACTGTGTTGTTCCATTCTGGAGAAGCTGTATTTCCGAGGAGATCTGAACTATCAAAACCCTGTATGATCTTTTGAACTTTGTTGTGAAAGAACTGCACGAATTCGTTGGCTAGGGTCTTGTCACTGGTTGCTGATGGTAGGGGAGTTCCTGCATCATAATTCATTAAACTGCTGACAACTCTGAAAGTATCTCTACTATCAGCTGTGATAAGCTTTTCATGGTAATATCAGGACTTGGCGGTGCTGATCATATGCACCACGACTCAAGTTTGCTCCGCAAGCATCTGCCTATGTACCTCCAGGCTCTTGGTCTTACGCTCCAACTGTCTTCTCCATTGTCTAGCATTATGGATCAAGTCATTGTACTTGGTTTTGATAGGTACATGCACGCGGTTATGTTCATTTACTCCAAATTGCTGACTACCCTTAGGTCTGTACCGCCCGAAACACACTGTTTTGATATGTCTCATAAACCTGCGTCCAGCTTTGGTCCCTCTTCTTACGTGAGCATTTTTAGCATGACCTATCAAGGGTAGGTCGTTCGATCTTTCATAACACATTTTCAGGTCGACTTAATAATACAATATAAGACAGAATGAAATCAAGTCGTACGACATCTAAATATCTAATACGAAATTTCATAGAATGGCTTGAAAAAAAAAACCAGTAAGAAAAAAATGAAATTAATGCGTACAAGGAAAAGGGGCGGTAAAGTCACGCATCATTGAGCACGATGCCTAAAATTATTGACTAAAATGCAGGGATTTTTTTTGCATAAAATATACCCGTCATTGTATCAAACAACTCACACAGTAAAAACTAGATAAATCTTAAAATTGAAGTTTTCGTAATTAAAGAGAAATCAAGTTAAACACTCAGAGGTGGAGCAGCCATTTCATAGCGCTAACACATCTCACAATGACTAGAATTAAAACACTGACTGGTCAGCTTGACTAGAATTAAAACACTGACCGGTCAGATTGACTAGAATGAGGACACTGACTGGTCAGCTTGACTAAAATGAGAAGACTGACTGGTCAGTTAGACCCAATATTGTTGTATACCATGACCATCTTTCCATTTCTGGAATTTTCATCCTTTCTAAATGACCTTGACGTAGTGAATATACCACCTCTGGTATGTTCAGGGTCCATGTTCGCTCACCTCTCTGATCCAGCTTTTTTCATGCGGGGGGGGGGGGGGGGGGGGGAGGGGGGGAGGACCGAAAGGACTGGGATCTGGTTCCAGGGTAAGTCGTACGGTAATTTTCATATTATATTATGACCTGGAATTTTGAAATCGTTCCCATTGAGCGAATAAAGTCGATCGAAAGAGTTGATGAAGCAATATTAAACGCTATGCTAGGATGAAAGATGACTATATTTTCTTTCAGTTGGAAATTCCAGGGGGGGTGGGTGTCCAGACCCCCAACCCCACCCCCTCTAGATCCGCGCTTGCTGATTGTATTTTCTATAGAAATTGCTAGATTGAGTATTGTTCGTTAGCTTAGCCTTTTCATATAATCTTACGAAGGGCTCAGATTAAAAATAATTACAGTACAATAACACTGGTTATGATAATGCAGTTCTAGAAAAATGGAAAGATTGTATAAAAAAAAAAAAAAAAAAAAAAAGTAAAATATACAGAGTTGTATTTTTCGGATGTACATTTAAAAGTGGCGATCAAAATTTTAGCTCTCAAATTCAACCGCCAAAATAAGCTGAAGTTAACATATTAACACTCATCTTGTAGAGATCTTTTTATTTTTAAGGCTCTGTGGAAACTTGTATACGGAATAATTGTAAGTAAGCAAAACATTATTGAAGATCATACCAACAGACCGACTGACAGACAGAAAAACATTATTGAAGACCATACCAACAGACCAACTGATAGACAGAAAAACATTATTGATGACCATACAGACAGCCGACTGACAGACCGAAAAACATTATTGATGACCATACAGACAGCCGACTGACAGACAGAAAACATTATTGATGACCATACCAACAGACCGACTAACAGACAGTGTCCTCATTCTAGTCTAGACAGACTGACTCAGACAGAAAAACAAAAATTTTAATTTTTACGACTAGTTTACTCTTCTGAAGCTGTAGTTGTGATTTTTAAAATTTCAGGCTATCAATTTTGGCTTTTCTTTGCGATTTTTGTTAGACGACAAAAACTACAGATATCGAGAAACGGCTATGACGTTACGGTTAAAGGCCCGTAACTCCAAAATAGCACATCAAAGGGGGAAAGGAATAAAAACACAAAGAGTTCTAGACGATTATATGTCAAATGGCGCCTCGAAAAATCGTCAAGAAGATTGGGAAAAACAAAGATTATTTAGACGAATAAATGTTCGATGTCATTAAGGAAGCTCCATAGATTTAAAACCACAATTGCACAGGATACTATAACTTATTATTTACTGGCTTGATACTTATCTCGTTGGTGTAAACATATTACACATTTATTACTTAACAGTTGAAAAAAATGTGTCAATTCAATTTTTGAAAAGATTTGGCAAGTACTATATTTTGTAGCGGAAAGATTGTTTCATTAAAAAGATATAAATCTACACTTTCTGTTTCATCTAATACATCGCCAATTTTACACGCGTATTTTAATTTTGTAATTTATTATACTCGTAGATTAGACTGGAACTAATTCAAATGTTGTAATTCATTAATTTGATTTACATATTTTCCAAACACCACAATGATTCTTTTAAAAAAAATTAATTAATTTACTCGAAATTTTGTATAAAAAAAATCAATATTTTGGAAAATAATTTTAAAACGTTTGATCTACATCCCCATTTCAAAGTTCCATTTTAAAATTTTAAGGTAAGACTTTGTAATTTAAGCGGAATTTTAGAAATTGACATCACTCCTAATTTGTTCTTTTAAACTCTCAAATTCCATGTCATGAATTCTTCTGTATCGTAAGTGCAAAAAAATCATTATTTATTTCCATTCTGCGTGTATGAAACATTTGTTACAGTCTGTATTGTGCATTATTTTATGTAATGATTCAATTGTATTGCTTACACCAACAGAGTTAACAAGCTTAAACGAATAAATCTTGAAGTGCAGAAAAATATTTAAAACACTGTAGCTCAGTAGCAAGCACTATAGGCTCACTCTTTTTAATTTCTTAATTCTCGTTCAATGTAAAAATCAAAAGGCACTTCCCAAACACTTAACAATCCTTAAAACAAATGAGGTGCGAACCTCTGTAATAATCACACTTCTAAAATCCATAAAACACTATATCTATCATGCTTTTAGCATTGTAAATAAAACAAAATCAGATTTTATATATATATATATATATATATATATATATATATATATATATATATCGACCTTCCGCAAGTAAACTGGCAAACTTGCTCACATAACGCTGCGGCCGAGATTCGAACACGCGCCGACAGAGGTGAGAGGCCACGGAGGCCCCCCCCCTATATATATATATATATATATATATATATATATATATATATAATTTAATCTCTTCGTCCCCGTGAGGATCCGGGTTAGAATAGATCCTCAGTATCCCTTGCTTGTCGTAAGATGTAACTAAATGGGGCAGTCCTTCAGATGAGACCGCAAACACCGAGGCCTCGTGTCACAGAATGATCCCCACGGGGATCCGGGTTGTTAGAATAGATCCTCAGTACCCCTTGCTTGTCGTAAGAGGTGATTAAATGGGGCCGTCCTTCGGATGAGACCGCAAAAACCGAGGTCCCGTGTCACAGCAGGTGTGGCAAGTAAAAGATCCCTCCCTGCTCAAAGGCCATAAGCGCCGAGCATAGGCCTAAATTTGCAGCCCTTCACCGGCACTGGTGACGTCTCCATATGAGTGAAAGATTCTCGAGCGGGACGTTAAACAATATCTAACTAACTAATGATCCCTCCCTGCTCAAAGGCCAGAAGCGCCGAGCATAGGCCTAAATTTCGAAGCCCTTCGCCGGCAATGGTGACATCTCCATATGAGTGAAAAATTCTCGAGTGGGACGTTAAACAATCTATAATCAATCAATTTCATTATGCCATGGTATCGTATTTCAGTATGAAAAATAGATATCCTGCTTATGTGTAAATAAAGCTTTACCACGGTATCCTCTACCCGTCATGATGAACTTTCTATCGGGTGAATCTTAGACCAAAGGAAATCGAACACGACCGCAAACAGTAATCATCACAGCATGGGACCCCACACCGGGATTGGAATATACACGTATCTGACGTCAATGATTGTCGACACATAACGAAATGTCTTTATTCAGAGGAAACGTTTATGAATAACACTAGTCTATTGAAATTATTACAAATATATTTTATGCAGTTTATTATGAAACATCACATGTTGCTTTTCTTTAAGAAATCAAAGCGATGAATCCCCTTGGGTGAAATTTCTTAATGAAGTTATTTGAGAAGTGGTTAGCAGAATAACGGGAATATTGTGAATCACATTTGATTAAGATATACATAGGGTGTGCTTACTCCTCTTTCCTATTCCCATCACTGATGTACTATGGACCGTGTTTGTCCATATATGCTTAAATTCATATTTTGCTGTTCCTCATCTTCACTTCTTTCATATGCAAGAAAATTTCAAGCATATACGCGCAATTTCGCGAAACCTGCCATTTATAAAAGCATGGTTCTTGCGAATAAACACCCTTATAATAGAAGACTTTAACAACATACGTCTCATTAATAAGAACATCATTGTATTCATGCGAAGATAAAGTCTCACGAAATAAAAGTTAACCACAGTACCCCTGCTTCTAGACCAATTATTTCCCCATTGCTGACCTTTTGATCCAGGCAGAGGGGATGTCGAATGGCACTGCCCTTCACAAGTTCCTCCGACCAGGAACATAACCAGTAGCAAAGAGACAAATCACTCTGCATCGTATCCACATAGACAACCAAATACTGCCCAATTCTATGTTGATTTTAGTGTATATACTTATCTTATCATTTCGATCGTAGACCTAGTAACCTATCCTGTGCAAACGAAACCAGACAAGTGCACATCGTGAAACACTGATATCAAAATGTATTAGAAACCGTTTCAGACGTTATCAAATGAAAAGGTGAAGATAACGAACAGTGATCAATCTCATAAATGCTATATGGAATGCAAATTAGAGAGCTGGGCAAACACGAATCGCTGGATGTACCAAAGGTGGGATCGGGTGTCTAGGAGGAGTAAGCATCTTCTGTCGACCGGCCAATGCTTCTTCCCATCTCTCAAGTGGTACGTTTTGTATGATTAAGTCAAATTTATCGTTCGCTTGACACATATATTTCATTAAACCAATGTAAATTTCACTTTTTTGCCTTCATACGTAAGATGGGTATACAAATAAAGTATTATACAATCAAAGCCAATCAAACTGGCGTGAGCATGTTTGTATGTAATATTGACCATCACCACTACCTTAGGAAACCTTGCTGTAGTTTTATACAGTGGAGGCGTGACCTAGTAAGTCCCTATAAGGGACATTTCAACACATTTCAGTGAATGAAGAAGCAGTAAAAGAACAAAGTGAAGATGATGCTGATCAGCGAAGGATAACGAACAGAGATCAATATCATAGAACAAAGACCCCTGGGTACACCAGAGGAAGAAGCAATACGTAGCCAATATGTATCGGACATATACGGAATCTACTGTCAGAACCAGTGTGCCAAGAACGGCCTCACATTTGATATGAAGCACGTCAGACAGTATTCGACCTATAGAAAGATTGTACTTGCAAATAAGATCGTTAATATTTGCGAATTGCTGACTTTAGACGAGACTCTTGAAACCCCACTTGATTGTCAATAGCTTGTCATTATTAAAAAATTGATAATACGCACTACATGAAATTGTGAGAGACACAAAGACTTTATGCAGGCGATCATGGTATATTGTTACATAAATATGGTTAACGGTGGAGATGCTGAAATCATTGCGTTGGCATAATCTATTAGTTTGCCGTTAGCATCTATATTCAATAAAACATCCAAACCTGAAGTAAATGTGGAGGACTCTGTGATGTGTTTTATTTCGAGTTCACGAGATATATCGAATCGACATGTGCGTGTAAATGAGTATTGTTCATAGGTAAAACGTCGTCGATATATCTAAATGTCGAGTTGAAGGCCATAGGACGAGATTTTTTCTCCTCCTATGGAAGCTTTTCAACAAAGTCGGTCTGCTAAGAGGCACCAGCATCTTTGTAATTTCTAAGTACGAACTACAAAGCAGATGTGGAAGACTGTGGTGTCTTTTATTTCGAGTGCACTGTAAGTGATATATGAATGAAAATCATCATTATTGATATATAAAACGTCATCGATATAGAATGAATTCAAAATTAGCAATTTATAAACAATACTTGCGTGGTTTTAGCAATTTTAATCATATTTTTTTATTTACTTATAGTGAAAAGGTTAAAGTAAGGAACGGTACTCTATCTCGTAATTCCTGTAGAAAATACAAATCAGAGAGATGAGCAAACACGGACCCCTGGACATACCAGATGTGGGGTCAGGTGCTTAGGAGGAGTAAACATCCCCTGTTATTTAATTGCTGTAGCATTCCTGTCTCTAGTTAGTCAAATTCAATTGAGGAACCAAGTTATTTATGTATAATTAATTATGGTATGGGGACACACCTCTTTACAACCAGCCTTAGGAACGTCAAGAGGAATAACTGCTAGCGTATAGTCGCTTGGTATTCGGGACCGGCATATTAGAAACTTCCCAGATTTGAGACTATTTCTTTATTTTGTTTTCTGTTTGTTTGTCTGGTGTTTTTTTTTTAAATAATTCTCAATGAAAATGCTAAGATAATTAACAGTATGCAGTCTCGTAATTCCTATAGAAAATACATTTAAGAGCGATAGGCAAACACTGACCCCTGGATATACCAGCGGTGGGATCAGGTACCTAGGAGGAGTAAGCATGACCTGTCGACTGGTCACACTTGCTATGAGCCCTACATCCTGATCAGGTGATCTGAGCAATCCGCAGTCAGAATCGGTGTGCCAAGAACGGTCTAACAATATTGGAACTACGAAAAATTGGAACTCTTCAGAACAAAAAATTTATACGAAAATTATGCTTGACTTGGGCAACTCTTGTACACAAAAGTGATGGCTAAAGTTGCTTCATTTCTGGTATTAGAATATCAGCCCGATTTAAAGATTATATTTCAGAAATGTAAATATCCCAGTACCAAAAACAAAAGCTATTAAATTAAATATCTGATGCTTGGTTGCGGAAGACGATTCAATAATAACTCGCAGAATCGACGGTGTATTTCCTCTGCTGTGTGGTATGTAAATATTTACTCACTTTGTTATATTTTCTTGAGTTATTCTTAAATGCAAACCTCACTTTCTACAGTTGTCATAAATGATAGTGAAAATGCAAAGTTGAACCGATGAATTGAACTCTTGTACTGAAGGATACCCCCCACCACCACGAGTTTGGACTTTGGGCAGAGCTACTTGTCTTGCTATCTAAGAATTTTCAGACAGATGTGAAAGCAACTTCAATCTCTGTTTGCTCCTCCCCTTTCCACGACCAAAAACGACGCTTATTGCCTGAGCTCAGTATATCTGACACACGTAGTGTACTTATTTACCGAAAGGTTGCCGAGGTTAACGCAGAAAACGAGATCTCGTTGGTCATACTAAGCATTAAAGCCTCGGCGGAATTGGAGACGAAATGGTAGTTCCGATATTCCGTATTGGAATGAAACACGTCAGACAGCATTTGACCTTATGGAAAGTTGTACTGGCAAACTAGATCGTCATAACGACCATAAAATTTGCGAAATGCTGCCTTTAGACGAAACTGTACAACCCCCCTTGTAACATCAACTTGTTTGTCAGTAGCCTGCCTCAATTTAAAAACTGATTATATGCAGAAGCATATGGTGCAAATCTACATAATCAACTCCCATAAGTGTAAATGTCAGAGATTTTGTATTGGCTCAATTTTGTGTGGTCTAAAAATTTAAAGCATTTATAGCTTGTAAATTCTTATATGCTATTGAATTATAGTTGCAAATATTCTAATTATATTTTTGACACTGGCACAGTCCTGCGATGTTTTGTCATATGCTGTACAGTACATTGTGTTTTCCTGCATAAAACGTCATCAAGGTAGAACACATTAGTCCGTGAACGAACGATGTCCAACGTGCAACAAAACGATGTATTTTTAACGACTTCTTAGTCTCTTGGTCAGGAAAATAAGGTATATTTGCATTATGTTTGTGATGTTGCATTAATACATCCATTGCTTATTGCCCTTGATGGCATTTATGGTTCTTAATCGGAATTCAAGTATTTCTTATACCTGCGTAGTATAATATTTCCCGCACTTTCTGTGCATGAACGATTTGACAGTGAATTTTATATATTTATAAAAGATCACTTATAGAACTAAGATAGAGTGAGATATATATATATATATATATATATATATATATATATATATATATATATAGTAAGTTAATATGTAGTAAAATGCATTATATGTGTATTGCTTATTCGCCTTTTCATGAAAGTGTGTGATTTGAACTAGAGTTATCGTTCTTTTGTTGAAATACATATGTATAGTGTGTATTTAGAGGTGCATTTGATATACTTGAATGTACATATAACAGATATGAAATTGGCTGAAATTTGATTTTATTTGTATTATATGCAGTTTTGGCTGTTTTGTCATCTCTATATAAATTAGTCTGATCATTTGGAAAATGCATGTATGTGAAATGTTTTATTTTTGCACTTGAAAGCAAAACAATCAATTTTGCACATGAGTAAATTGTTTGTAATAGAAGCAATTTAAGTATGCCACATGAGTGTATTATTATTATTATTATACTTGTTTATGTGTGTTGTATGAATTTGAGCATTTATTTATTGAAATGTGCTGTAGTAAGCTGTTATAAATTTATCAGGTAGATAAACATGTAAAGTAATGGCATACAAACTTTGATGTACTACAGTATTTGATCTATATTGTTTGAAGATTTATATTAATATTGATTAACCATGTGTTTTGTGGGTTGTGATCAAGATTATTTGTGTTTTCTGAAGTGAAGTGACTTCGTCAATTTCTCATGTATATCAAATTTTGTCAAGAACGATAACTCTTAAGGTCAAGAACGATAACTCTTAATGAAACGTACATGCGTATAATTTGTATATCATTTATTTATACTACTTTATTGTTATTTACAGTTCTTACCTTGTTATTGTCTCAATAAATAAGAAAACCATTACATCAGTCAAGTCTATACATGACCAAGACAGCTACAATAGGTACTTTCCGTACTTTGATTCGATTACACCTAGTATACGAAACATTCCGTCGCTAAAAATAGTCTCCTTCAAGACATATTATACTCATGCACATTCACATGTTATTTGACATTTCACGTGAAGGAGTGTAAAATTCACATATGATATTAAAATAAAATTCAGAGAGATACGTTTAAAAAATTGAAAACGCCTGCGCAAGAACATATGAAACTTTTTTAAAATCAAACTCATTTGAGTGTTTATCATCACAGCAGAATTCTACTGTAGAACACTGACCATGATTTACGTGCCTAATACAACTTGTCCATGAGCCTTCTTTACATATCGAAGAATTGTGAGTGCTGTATCTTATTTGTAATTCAACAAATGATATTCAAATTTTGGTTGATCATTAAAAATACCTTGGTTAAGCATTGTAACCATTAAAACTGACAAAAAATGAATTCAACACTTTTTTCATCTGGTAACATACATTTCCTGTCAGTTAAGAAGATTACAATATCAATTTCCAGTTGATTACTACCGATGGATCAATGTTTTTTGATAAATTTCTTTGTTAGGCCACTATTTTTTATTAGTTGTTTTTCAAAACCGCCGACATAAATTTCAATAATTTTGAAGAAGAAAATTTTGGATGTGCATTTTTTTACTTTTAAAATTGCTGTCGAAAATAAGAAACTAATCTCAGGGGGGGGGGGGGGGGGGGGGGGGGATGTCATGGAAATTGGCAATGTCCGTGAAAGGCAAATTTTTTTTTTTGAGTGAAAACAACTTGTTTCAAGGAACAGAACTACTGTACACAAATGTTTATAAGAGGAGATGGACAGGAAACATGTTAGAAAAGGTCACCGGATCTTGTAAAAGAGTTTGCAATTGTGTGGCCAATATGTAAAAGCTGCATCAGAGCTGGTAAAATTTCCCTCTGCACAAATGAAATGGAAAAAAAATGAACACATTGTATACTCAGCATGTCAGAGAGTAAAAATAAAATGGCTATTCAGCGCTCCAAGTTGCGAGTAAAACGGTCGCATTTGCGACCAGAAAATCGATTTTGCAACTAGAGGTTATAAGTAAGTCACATTTTTGCGACTGGAGAAAATTCGGGCATCCAGTAAGTCTTTATGATCGGGATCGGAATAAACATTTTTTAAAGCAGTGCAAAATGGCGGGAAAACGTTCAGAGAGCTTGGGATTTACCACTACCAGTAAAAAGTTGAAGCCTGGTAACGAAGAATCAGATTCACAACTGGAAAGTTCAGGATCTAAACATGACATGACGACATCTAAAAACAAGAATAAAGAGAAAACACCAGTACTGAAATGGCTGAAGGAGTTTTCGAGGTTGATCTACAGAGATGGCAAAATGTTTTGCAGAATTTGTAAGTCCAATCAGCCAGCGATGTCCTCAAATTCTGGACACCCATTATCTGATTTCGCCACTACAGGGTGTACATCTTTCGAACGTGAAAGTGTGACTATCCATGGGAACAGTAAGAGACGCATCTTTGTTTGTGACTGCATGAGCGAGTGGGGCAACTGTTGCTGCTAATTTTCAAAGACAGTTACAAGTTCGGGATGACAGAGTCATGAAAGACATGGCAGTGAAATTCAGAACTGCATATTTCATTGGTAAAGAAGAATTACCGTTTACTAAATTTAAAACACTTATTGATGCTGGTACTGATTGTTCAGCAAAAGAAAATGAAGCCATCAATATTTGTATGTTTCTGGTGGAAATGTGGAAACCAAGTTGCTTGGTGTACTGTAAAATATGCAGGATGGCCCAATGCAATACAACTTTTGCCAGAGTAAATACTTGACTTGTTGGCATCCAGCACATTTATGCTCAGTTAAACAATAAAACAAACAAAATGTTGTATTGGTGTTGCTTTTTTTATTGAAAGGTATTTAAATTAGACATTTGTAAGTCTTATTTACAAAAGCTTTTACCAAGGCGAGTAGAACTTTGTAAATGGCAACTAGAATTTTTGAAATGGCGACCAGAAATATTTTAAGGTTGCCATTTAGCAACCTGATAGTAAATGTGACTTGGAGCGCTGCTATTGCAACTGACTTTCTCTCTCTCTTTCTCTTTTTTTTTCCCCTCGACCGACCAACCTTAAATTTAAATAAAAGTCTTGAAAAACAACTAATAAAAAATGGCCTTATTAATCCAAAATATACTGTACATTCGAAATGCATCTTGTGCATTCAAGGAAATTTTGATATATATATCTTTTTAAAGTATAGGATATGAAAATACATAATTAATTGGTTGTTGTTCTCCGCCACACTCAACAATTTTTCAGTTATCTGGTGGTGTCCAGTATTTATTGGTGGAGAAGAGAACCCAGATACAATGTATCCGGGAAGAGACCACCGACCTTCCGAAAGTAAACTGGCAAACTTTCTTGTATATATTAGCATGAGTACATTAAATGAAAAGGTGAAGGTAATGAACAGTGATCAATCTCATAACTTCTAGAAGGAATACAGAATAAAGACTTGGGCAAACACAAACCCCTGGATATACCAGAGATGGGATCAAGTGCGTAGGAGAAGTAAGCATCCCCGTTGACTAGTCACACCCACCATGAGCCCAGTATCTTGATCAGGTGAAGATCTAGTAATCTGTAGTCAAAATCAGTGTGTGAAGAATGGCTTAACATTTGGTATGAAACATTTCGGAGAGCAGTTCACCCAATGACAGGTTGTACAAGTTTGCAAATAAGATCGTTATAACTACTGTAATATTTGCAAAATGCTGATTTTAGACAAGACTCTTGAAATCCTTGCAATATCAACTTGTTTGTCAGTAGCCAGCCTCCAGTCAAAAAGTGATTATATGCAGAACAAGCTCTTACATATCGAATCTCTTGAGAGATAAAAACACCATATGCAGATGATAATGGAATGTTGCTACAAAGGCAATTTAATAAGTAACCAGTCTAACTTATTTCCAGTTGAGATCCACCTCTTCTTTTTTGATGCTGTTGCCCTCATAGTGTAATGCACTTAGACCAATGGTGCTCAAGTGCAATCAGCCCAGAACTGAAAAAGTTGGAAGTCCTTTCTATTGACCCACTCCTCAACTGCTGTCACAAATTCTTCATCAGATTGGAAATAATGTCCACAGATATCCTTTTTCAAGTTCAGGAATAGGAAGAAGTCGCCAGGTCAGGCGAATGGGCAGGATGTGATATTAATTCATATCTGTTTTGCTCTACAGCATCCATTTCAACTTTGCAAGTGTGGATTCTCACATTGTCCTGTTGCAGCAAAGCACCTTTCCTCTAGAGGTTTCAAGGATGGTGGTTCTCAGTTGGTCTAGCAAATTTGCATAGTGCATGCTAGTTATTCTATTTCTCTTGGGTAAAAAGTCCAGCATAATAATGCCTTTTGCATCCCAAGATACTTTTCAGCAGATGCCAGGTTGCGTCTTGAACTTCCTTGGCCTTGGGGACCCCAGTCTTACCCACTGATGACTGAGCTTTATTCTCTGGCTCATAATTATGAACTCCGGTCTCATCTACAGTCATCAGATGCAAAAACAAATCATCTTTTGACGTAATAGGCTTCAACACTTCACTGCACACTTATGCTATGGTTGCCGTTTGCTCATCTTTTAGGGATTTGGGGACCCAATGGGCTGTTAGCTTTAACACACCTGAATGATCATGCAAAATTGTTGAAATGCTACCATGTGAAATGCCTAATATCTGCGCTATTTCCTCCACCTGAATTCACTTATCAGAGTATACCAGATCCTGAACTTTGTTACACATTTCTTCGCCGGTGGCTTCCAGTGGGCGTCCAGATATGGTTTCATCTTCTAAAGACATTCTACCATATTTGAATTCCCCTACCCAGAATTTAACCTGAACATAAGATGGTGCAGAAGACCCAGAAACATTAGCTAACTTGCGATGTATTTCCTTGTCTGTGTTACAAACATTAGCTAACTTGTGATGTATTTCCTTGTTTGTGTTACCTTTTAAATACAAGTAAAGATTTACAGCATGGTATTCAACTTTAGATGAAAAGCATGTCTTTGCATCACTCACCATGTTTGATATTCAATATCTTATTAAAGAATGACTCAATACACATGCAATTTTGTACCCAGGTATAAAACATGTATTGATACAAGGCATGGAAATCATGACTGTCTCGGTCAATCAGAAATAAGTTAGGCAGGTTACTTAATGACTCATCCTAGTGTATATGAATATGGAAAGTTGACAATGAAGAAACTGAAGTCACCCTATTTGTCATAAAATTGAGTTGTTAGTTTGTTGATAACATCTGTATTCAATAAAATAAGAAATAAATAGTCCAAGCATATTACATGTATACATTCATGAAATCAAATTTCAACTGATAATTGAGCACACTCCTACAAAACATGTTTATATAAATCTAATAGACAAAGACTCGGCTGAATTCTACTCAAACTTTATTCAGTTGCATATTGCCAGTTATGTCAGAACTGGAACCCAGGCAGTTTAAATTAGCGGTAGATGAATGAATTCTCTGTATTATTATGCCAGACCAGAAAACCAGGCAGTAAATTAGCAGAATTCTCTATATTGTTATGTTGGAAGAAGGACAGTATCAATTCAAAATAGAAGTACATAAGATGAATTCTCTATATCATTTCTTGTTGTTTTATTTACAGGTGAAAATACTTGGATGTTGCATCATAAAGGGGGAAAAAAGGAAAACGTGTGGTAGTATAAACAGCTGTATCATTAATTATTAAGATATCATGAATTTAGAATGTTCAACTCCCCAGAACTGACAGCTTTCAGTGAGTTTTCATGATTTGTCATCAGGCAACTGTGTATCTGTAAATTTTTCGTATTTTTTAGCTCAGATGAGCTTTTTGTCCACAGTCCATCTGTCTGTCGGTAAACTTTTAACATATTCGACTTCTCCAGAACCACTTAATCAATTCCAATCAAATTTGGCACAAATCAGTCATTAGTGAAGGGGATTCAGTGTGTTCAAAGTTAAAATGCCATTCTTCTGTCAAAGTGGAAATAATAAAAATAAAAAGATAAGATGGGGTCATTTATGGGGGTGCAACGATTCACTGAGATGCATAGAAATCTGCGATTCTGTCAGTCAATTTGATTCTCAGTACACAACTTGGGAAATTCGATTCGGTTTAACATAAAAGACTAAAATGTGTACAAGTTATATATTTACTTCCTTAATTTTCAATGACACCTCTGATTGGCTAGAAAACATCCAATCAACACTTGTGTGCAAGATGGAGGAACATGATGGCAGCTGAGTACTCAAGTTGCTGAAATCCAAGAATGGGAGTAATTTGGTTTTAGATAGGTCGTAAAAGATAAGAAAACGTATGGGTTTTGTTTTGTTTATTCCCAAAGATTTGCTGTGATGAGTGTTGCTGAGGAGTTAAACAATTTTTTGAATCAAACTACAGGGAGCTATTTTAAGATTTGTATTTAATTTACAGATTCTATGATATATATCCAATTTCTTAAAGTGTCTCAAAGTCTAATCTTCTTGAATAAAATTTGAAAATTAAATTATGTCAATTTCATCTATTCAAGAATTTTAAAAGTAGTTTTTATATTATTATTATTTTAATATTTGAAATTTCAGTAAAGTGTGGCCTCTATATTATCTTTAGTGTTGAAAGATGAAAAGTAACTGTTGAATAACCAAGTTACTGTTGCAGGACAGTCAGCTTGTAAATTGAATTGAAAACAACTGAATCAAATAGATGTCTGATTGAAATCAAATCAAATCCAGAAGCTGTAGCCTTGGTCATTTAAACATTTTCTTAGGGACATCTGGGTCAAAAAAATTGAAATTAACATTAAAGCTTCCAACATAATGTGGATCTACTTAAGTTCGTTGGAAACATTGCCTCTCTGAGTAGGGTTGGTCACAGTAGGGAAGTTTTACATGTGCATATATAACAAAAATCTCGAGAAACATCAGAGCTTTTGGTTAATTATGTTAATAGGCAAGGATACTGAGTAGTGTAGATTGAGGTTTGTTCAAATCATGGTCCCCGGGGTAGGTTGGGGCCACAATACTGAAAAGGGGATCAAAGTTTTGTAGGGAAATATTTAGGAAAAAATTTCTTCTTATGAACAGCAGAGCTGTGATTGGTCATATTGGTTTTAAAATAATTACATAAAGCAATTTTAAACTTAAATTTGTTATGTATGCAAGTTTCACATCTCTGCTCTTGCCTTCAATGGGGCAGACCTAAGGATGAGACTGCAAAAGCAAGGCCCCATGTCACAGCAGGTGTGGCATAATTAATTTCCCTTCTTGCTCAAAGGCAGTGAGTGCCAAGTGTAAGCTTAATTTTACAGCCCTTCACCAGGAATGGTGACGTCTCCATATGAGAGTGAAAGATATGAGAGGGACGTTGAACAATATACAACTACTCAACCTTTTCCAGGCTCTGGGCATCAGACTCTTTGGACGTTTGAAAGACTGCTCTTGTATAAGCTCTTTGTGATGAATATGTTTCAGCATAGTAATAATACTACGTACTAGGACATGATGAATTCTGTACTTTTTGTTTTCACAGGTGATAACAGCTAGATATATCAGCTTCACGAAGACGGAAGAACGGAAAACAGACGGTGGTAACAGTTGTAACATTGATATGAAAATATTATGATCTCAGAACAGATTTAACATGTGTAAACTCACAGCTGATTTTTATGATATCAGAAAAGGCTTTACATGTTTAAACTCACAGATGAGTTTTATTATCTCAAAACATATTTAAAACATCTTTAGACTCACAGCTGAGCTTTTAGGTCACCTGAGCTTACTCAGGTGACCTGTTGCAATTGGTCTGCATCCGTTGTCATCCATCGTGTGTCATCCGTTAACATTTTTATCTTCTAATCTCGATAACTACCTTTTCAAATCTGGTATGTAGCATCTCTGGGGCAATGGGGACATAAATAGTAAATTTAAGGAGTGTAACACCCCCAGGGGCAGGATCAAACTGCCAAATATTGACAAATTTTCCAAAATCTCTCAACAACCACATCTCTCTATGAAAAATCCAATGCATAATTATGTAGAACATGAAGATCTTTTCCAAAATTGTAAATTTTATGATCCACAGGGTAGAGGTTCTGACTTGTAGGGCTTGGTATATATAGTGTATATGTGTAAAGCATTGAAATAATATCTTCTTTAATGCCATTGATACTAAGTTGAAACTAAATCGATGTTTAGAATGAGTTTTAGTCCTTGACCAAAAATATGAATTTTATGATTCTAGGGGGTAAGAGTTTAGTTTCAGGGTGCAACCAGATTTATTGTAGTGATTATTGTCTTTGTTAGTGTGCTAATACAGTATAAAAACTAAATGTACACTTAAGAAAAGCTGAAAAGGATGATAACGATATTGTGAATTTTGCAACCTTACGGTTGGACTTAAGGGTGGGTCCAAATTAGTCATATGGTGTTCATGTTCCATATTACATTAAGTAAAGCCTTTCATCAGTGTGATTTATGTCTCATTTAAGAACCAACTTTAGGTAAAGTGCCAAGAATTTTGACCAGAAAATTTCAAAGTTACATGGAAGCTTTCTGATATTGTGCAGGTTCAAGTTTGATGAATTCATCCCCCCCCCCCCCCCCCCGGGGTAAGGAGGGGCTACAGTAGTGGAAAATTGTCTATTATGTGCCTTGATGGTCATTTTATTTTATGTGTCATGATGATCATTGAACCCCTGTTGAATTTAAACACAAAATGAATATTTTTTTATTTATTATTTAAGACTTTCAATTAAAATTCTTAATTATTATTTGATATTAAATTGAATTAGCATGTATAGCTCTATTAAGTTTTGTTACATTTATTCTGGATATGCATACGATAAAAAAATTCAAACGGTTTAACATGCTATATAGATTGTAAAGTACATTCGAATAGCTATGAGTCCCTGATTGAAGTTTACAAAAAATACATGTACAAATTGAATTCTTCTTTAAAATTACCTATGCATTAATTAATCATATGATATTTTTTTGAGTTACGATAGCAATGTTATGTATTGAAATCAAACTTGAATGATGCAATTCAATTTTAAATTAAAACGTTGTTTTCCAATTACTACATTACATACATTTAAATCTTCCCATGTGGAATTAAAATCAAGTGTAACTATGTATTAAGTTACATCCATCCCCTTCATTCCATTTTAAAGTATTCATAAATCTAACATCATTAAACTTATTTCGGCAAGAAATTTCTCACTGTCGTGCAATGGCTATGTATGAATAAAAGGTACTGTTGAATTAAAATCATGTTTAAGTATGTATTAATTTTTATCCATCCCCTTTCATTCCATTTTAAAATACCCATGATTTTAATTTCATTAAACTTATTTTGGCATGAAATTTCTCGCTATCCTGCAATGAAGGTACTGAAAATGTCCAAAATGCAGAATTTGAAATTGAGGCCAAACTGTTCGTTCCCATTTTGGACCAAAGCATTGCGTTCTTGATGAGAACTTTTCTGTTTAGCATTTGTTCCCCAAACAAAACCAGTTATAATAATAATAATAATAATAATAATAAATTTATTTTGTAAAGCGTAAAGTCCATACTGCTCTAAACGCTATTTAAACAACAATGAAATAAGTGAAATGAGGTATATAAAAACACATCGTAGTAGGTCCCAGATTAGTTGTAGCATGTGTGTAGCAGTTATTCCTAAACCCATTTGTTCACCATTCCACTGGTGTAAGTAGAATGCTTCAGTGTCTGAACATCATTTCATATTGACTTCAACTCTTAATAAAGATTGAACATCACTCCATAATGACTCCATCACTTAACAAAGACTGACATAATGTCATATTGACTCAAACTCTTAACAAAGATTGACATCACTTCACTTTGACTCAAACATATTTTCTAATTTAGGTAACCTGAGTATCTCGGGAGACAAATTGCTTTTGTTTTTTTGTGTCCATCCATTGTCTTGTGTCATCTGTTACAATGTCTGGTTTGAATGAGGCATTCTTGGGACAAGGGGACAGAAATTGTAAAGGTTTGGACTCTAGAACCCCTGTGGTCTTAACGGTAGTACTAAGGTAAAATTGCCAGAACTTGCCAAATTTCTTTTAATATAAACACATCTGTAAAAAAAAACTAAATAAATAGTATTTAAAGCAGGAAGGCTTCTACCACAATTGTGAATTTCATGATCCCTGGGATAAAGACTCCAAGATGGAACACAGTTGGCATCTGTAGTGTTTGTGTAAAGCATTTAGATAACATCTTCTTTAATTGTAGTGAATACTAGTACTACAAAATATTGAAACTCTGTGAATATTTAAAAGGAGCAGGTGACCTTTTGCCAATATTGTAAATTCCTTAATCCCCAGGGGTAGGTGGTTTAGTACTAGGGTGGGGCCAAATCTCATCTTGTTTTGTGCTGCTGCTGCTGAATGAAGTGAAGATAACAAATTCCATAAAGAATAGAAAATTAAATGTAGGGCAAACACACACCCCTGGACATACCAGAGGGGTATCAGGTGCGTAGATGGATTAAGCATCCTGGTGACTGTTCACACCCACCATGAGCCTTACATCTTGATCAGGTAAACAGTGATCATAGTCGAAATTAGTATGTAATGAACAGCATAGATTAGAAAGGATCGTATAATTTGTGAAGTACTGATTTTAAATGAGACTGTTGAAACCCCTGTAACATCTTCTCGTTTGTCAGTAGCCATACTACTTGGCTTCGATGTGCAGAACAGGTGAATTATGTCTCTCCTCTTCCAGGGGGAGACATATTGCTTTGTACTTTCTGTCCATCCCTCAGTCTGTCCGTCTGTCACAAACTATCCTGCTATATGGCTTATTGGATAGACTTTATATAATGCTTTATTGCCATTTGTAGATGTGCACATTGTCAGGATGGGAAGATCCAATTATTTTCCTAAATGTTACAGTGAATGTAGGAGGGGTGGAGGGTGTAAAATAGCTTCTCCTGTCTGCTTACGCTTTCTCCTCCATACCATACAGTACATTAAAGGGAGGAGGTTTAATTTGATGCACTTTCAATTTGGGGAGCTGGGGAGAAATCTCCAAGTATTACAGATTCTGTAGCCCTTGGACCTAGTGATACTTTTTCACTAATTTTCAGGTGCATCATTTTATTTAAAATCTTTTTTATTTACTCCTTAGCATCAAACAATCAAACATGTCAGATAGCGATACTGTTTTGTTTGTTTGCTTACATCATTTCGAACAATTTTCATTCATACATGTACTTGGACATCACCAGCTGTACATGAAGTGGACTGTGTCATTGAGGATTCTGTAACATGCTGACAGCTTTCATGACCCACCACCTCCGCTTTAAGGTCATATCCAGATAACCTGCAACTTTTACTACTCAAGAGTGTTTAAGAGCTATCACTGCCTATCTTTACATCTTTGGTATGAAGTGACCATGCCACGAATGGGGCTGACCTCACAACCTCCCTGTCACAATCTGGTCTCCTGGTCACAAAGAGAATTTTCTTCCACCAAGCTACCATGATCGTTAATAGTGACAATGAGGAGTAAAGTCTCCACCGCTTATAGTCTTGGCTCAAGGACTTGGGTATTAAGGGCTGTATGACTTGTATATTAAATATGCATTTAGGCCAAACAAAATTCATTTTTAGTTTCTCGGGCACCAATGCATTAAATTATTTCCCGCATTAGAATTTTTTATTGCATTTTTTTGAGAATTATTCTGGAATTCTTTTACTTTTCTGTTTCCGGTTTTTGAAATACTTGAACAAAACGTCCAAATGACTAAGACATATTACTTCAAAGCATTTTTCAACAACATGGCGGACGATTGTGTACTGCGTGATGATTTCGTCGGATTTAATGATATAGTATAACGATATAAACCAGAATAACATTGCTATCTGTATAGAGTGTGTTTGTACCTTGTGTTTTTCTTCTCTGGACTAAAATTACTAAGACATATTAGTGCTAAGCATGTCTATTTGTTATAAACAACATGGTGTGTTTGTGATATATAGTCGGATATTACCATATACTATGAATATGACATTGTTGTCCATTGAAATTGTATCTGGACCTCATGTTATCCTTCCGTGGAGTATTGTTGGAGGTTCAGTGAGTCATGCACAAGCGACGATCTATTTAAAAGCATTGTGGAGAAAAAATGAATTCTCGTATTGAAATGAATGCATCATTTATTCACGGACACCATGTTCACACTTGTTTTGAATTCATATAAAAGCATTAAATCTTGAAAAGTATGTTTATTGTGTTGTTTAAAACATACATTTTATAATATTTGAATATTTTTGTACTCGATAGTACATGTATGTCATAAATTTAGTATAATTTAAAATAAACTAAATTTGGATAGGGGAAAATAAAACCTGCCTGCCTCATCATTTTAAAAAGTGCCTGAGAAACTAAAAATTAATTTTTTTTAGCCTTATTCTCAAAAATATTCTTGTACACTCATAAACACCTGTTATGGATATAAAAACTGTGTATTCTTGAAAATCTATTTTTTACCCCTGAATATCTCTATCAAACAAAATGAAGTTCAGAGTATTAGCCCCAGCAGATAAGGTTTAGTTGGTATATAAGAATCACTGTCTGTCTACACATCCATCTTCTGTCCATCCCTCCCACTTTACATCTAGTGTACAGCTTTGTAATAAGAAAACATTATAAAATAGTACTGATGTCAAGATGGCCTGTAAACAGATACATGATAATTGATCACATGATGTGGAGCTCATTCTGTTCCTTGTGTATAAAAGAATCACTCATCAACAGACCACACTTTCCCCACAGATTTGTATGATACTCAGGTTACTGTTAATGCCCATGGGCCTCTTGTTTACTGAAAATTTCAATTTCCATGAAATACTTGATTAGCAGTGAGCATGGGTAAGGATTTATTTTCTAAGTAGATGTTTTGGATCAAAGTGAATTTATCACCATGGCGATATTCAAGTGAATATGATCCCTTGATTTTTTCAGGTTCAGACTCTTATGAGATCCTGCATCATTGAAAAAAGAAAGTTGATGTCAAAGTGGTAATGGTTCCTATATACACCTACACAGCACTGAGTCTGTGGATTTTGATTTTAATGAAACTGTTTTTGGGCTGTCTGTCTGCTACTCACTTTAACCTTAAATTGATTAAGGAATAAGCTATTTTTGACTTATATTATACGATATAATGTAACTTGGAGTAGTTTATGCTTTATAATCCACGAAGCGAATTATATGAAACTTAAACTGCACCAAATTAGATTATATTGTATAACATGGGTCAAAATTAGCTTCATTCCTTATCATTTAATACTAAAAGACAAACTTGTACTGTAGAAGATTTGGTTTATAACAAGCATTCTGAGTGTATTGTAGACAATACAAAGTCCCCTACCAGTAGGATAAATCAGTCAAAAGTAGGTCAAGCATAACGAAATTCAAATTTCATCTGTAACTATCCAAGACAAAGCCATATATAAAATTTTAGTTGTATATCTTCACCCAGTGTGGAGAAAAATTCATTCAAAAGTAGGTCAAGCATAGTAAAATTCAAATTTGGTCTGTAATTGTCCAAGGCAAAGCTCCCCGTGGGGATCCGAGTTGTTAGAATAGATCCTCAGTTCCCCTTACTTGTTGTAAGAGGCGATTAAATGGGGCGGTCCTTCGGAGATGAGACCGCAAAAATGAAGAACCCGTGTCGCAGCAGGTATGGCATGTAAAAGATCCCTCCCTGCTCAAAGGCCATAAGTGCCGAGCAAAGACCTAAATTTGCAGCCCTTCACCGGCAATGGTGACGTTTCCATATGAGTGATAGATTCTCAAGCGGGACGTTAAACAATATTTAATCAATCAATCCAAGACGAAGCCACATATCAAATTTCAATTGAATACCTTCATCCAATGCGGAAAAAGTCGGGAAAACTCAAGCATACATCAAGGGGCATAATTCAGTCAATAGTAGGTCAAGCATAATGAAACTGAAAATTTGATTTGTAACTATTCAAGACAAAGTCAAATAAAACTTCAATTGCATATCTTCATCTGGTGCGGAGAAAAGTCCAGAAAACTGATTTAGAATAGCGGACAGACAGACTGAGGGTAAACAAAGACGGTAGAAACATTGATAAATTATAGAAATTGCCTGCACCGCAGAAAGATTTGCCTAGCAACATCCCAACAAAGTGTCAGTCGTGAAGCATCTTCCTAAAAACTGGACCATGTGCTTTTTTTTATCAAAATATTTGAAAACATAAGATGGAATTTGCAACAAATCTTCAGAACAGCGCAAGATTGATTTTAAAATCGCTCCGTCAGAAAGCACCATAAAGTTTAATTCTGACATCGCTCATAGTATGTCATGTACCAGAACTTGCAATATGAATTACGATTTTTGATTTTATTACAGTCTTAAACAACTTTGTAATATACCACAGCATGACGCGTCATCACCAATTTAATCTGACACATTAAAATATGTAAGCAATTCACAGATGGTGATCCACATGTCAATCGATGTGATGTGGTCTCATCTAGTTCATTTTGCAAGGCATGACTCATTTTTATCATTTGGTTGGGGGGATCAAACAGACCCCCAGGTGAAAATATATTTTATAATGAAATGCCAAAATATGCAAATATGTGATTTCCACTTATTTTGGATATGATATCAGAGTTTATAGTGAAGTTTTGTGTAACATTGTTTGTAAAAAAAAATATATTTCATGTTTAGCATCATAAAAAAATGTCTCAAATTAAGTACATGTATTTTATTTTGCACATTTAATTCTGTTAACTTTTATTTTCATAGAAGCTTAATAGTGCAATAGTGCTGCAATGCATAAGTAGTGACATCTTGGGTTGTCAAGGGGGTGTTTCCCCATACCAAATTACAATATACAATATAAACTGATATTTTCAGTGTGCTCAGCCACTTAAATTGCGAGTTCCAAGTAAAATTAATTTAGACCATAAAATGGTCCTCAGGCCAATTTTTCCAATATTTGATGTGGGAGGGGGGCATTTTTTTACAATGTGAATAAGATTAATGTTAGAGGCTTTTTTTTAACATGCGGACAAACATATACCAAGACTTGTGTAAATGAAATAACAGCTCTCTGAAGATCCGTCGCTCATTTCTTGGCTGCTTGATTGGTAGCTACATTGCGTTGTTTTTTTCTCGGGGCTGCTGGTAAAGGCTTTATAGGCTCTGGACGTCTTGTATGAAACAAGTTTTTGTCACAAGCAAAAGAAACAGCTTTGTAGAAAACATTCAAAACTAATGTACAGCACTGTAATGCAAGTTGAATTTCGCCAAGAAAGATCTTATCTAGGAAAGACAGGTTTTTGGTTTTTTTAAACGGCAATAAAATTTGCTACTCGGCACCCTTTGAGTATGCACAGGAGGGCCTGAATTTCAAACAATTTTATATGGCCTTATATAATTACAAGGGCTGATTGATATGTTGTAAGCCTTGTATTGAAGGAATTTAGCACCAATGTCCTTTTCCAGCCTTACTATTCCCTGACTATTTAAGGCCGGGTACCAAAAGATTGGTGTCATATACAAACATTGAATGTAGCCATACTTGGGAGCATAGAGTTTCATAAATACATTTAGCATGCTCTTTTTATGAAAATTTAATATTGTATCTAGGTTCATAGTGTTTCAACTCCATGAGTTAAACATTCACATGAACATATTTATATGAAATTTGTCTCTTGTCTGTTTGTCATTCTTTGTAACTGTTTGGAAATTTCTTCCTTCAGCATCAGTTTTGATCACACAGAGTATCCTTAAATAGAGGGAATTCAACGTTCATCAAAATCTCACTTCCTGGTTGGACAAAAGGTTACGACAATAGAAAAGTCACGGTATATATAGGTTTGCATATTATTTTGTACCTAAATATTTCTTAATATTAATGGAAGATATACAATGATACATTTATTGAATATGTCCGAGAATGACGTCTGTTTTGTTTGATTCAGGAATGGATCTGTTGCCTGAAGCCACAGTCAACGTATCGTTCAAAGATCAAACTAAACTGTTGTTGTCCAAAGACATTTTGAAGTCACCTGTGTCATCCAGGTGATCTATTGCTATTTGTGTGCATCCGACGTCATGTGTTAACAGTTGAGCCTTTTTAAGGCGTCAAGCTTGCTCGAAAGCCTTTTAGCGACCATGCAAGATTTTACCTCTACACCGCCTTTCAGCCTGTCTCAATAGGTGAAATCAAATAGTGCCTATTGGTTTTAAACATTTTTTATGATTTAAGACTTTGAAACATTGAATTTAATTGATATTTGAAAGGCACAATACCACTCCATTGTTGATGTCGTCGTTTATTATTAAATCTTTGTCCAATAGATAAGTAACGATTGTTTGGTAAGAGAAGTTCATTATTCGTGGATGGATTTACTACAAAATAGATTTTCCCATGAAATTTGTGTGACGCAATATCATTAAGTACGTTACAAAATATCCTGCTCAATTTTGCTTTTCATCTATAACCATAGTCTTGTAGTGTCACCAAGAATCCTTATTTCAGATCAGTAGAAACAGATAAATACTAAAGTGGTGAAATTGCGCAATGTCACAGTTAGGTTGCTATTCCAAAAACACAGGCTGTTTCCAGTTTTGTATTCAGTAATCCTGATCCCGATTTTCAATTAAAGCAAAACGAAAGTAGCGTGTGCATTGCGACGAAAATACCAGGTTCCTTTGCCAAGAAACCCAGGCTAGGTAGCATTCCTTGGGAATAGCATTGTTTAGAATTCCAATAACCTTTCTACATGTTACATTGAACTTTTGAATTGTTTGAAATTATTGAAAATGAACAGAAGATATAACTTATCTCACTTTGAAGCAGTTATATTTTTTTCAGCATTCTTTGTCTGCAATTTCAAGTTATTTATTGTAGCCTTTTTAAAGTAACTAGTCTTGAGGGGATATTATCTAGCAAGAGGAGGGTACATGTATGAACTTGTTAGGATAAGCAGGTTCAGTCCAAGCTCTCTTCTTTATTTCCTTTTGTGTAAATAAACACATTTTGCTGACATTTTACAAATGATTGTAATGCTTTATTTATGTACATAAACATAAGGAAATGTCTCCTGTGTCACTCAAATATTTCTTCTCATACTTTCTCTAATTTATCTGCCCTCTAAATTTGAGAACTCTAATGTATAGAGTTCTAATCAGGCCTTTGATTAACATCTACTGGAAAACTGCCAAAACCAATTTTTTTTCAATTGTGTTATGAGGCATCTTTGTGACAAAGGGGTCATAAATTGTAAATATCTGGAGTCATGTACCCCTAGGGTCTAGAGGGTCTAGAGTCTAAGGGGACAGGACAGAAAATGCTAAAAATTAACCAATATTAAAAAATCCCCTCCTATACAGTGGTACATCTGCATTGAAAACTAAATGCTTAATCATGTAGAGCAGAAAGGCTTCTACCATTTCATGATCCTCTGGGTAGAGGTTCTGATTCCAGGGTGGAGCCAAATTCTGTTCTCTCCTTCTCCATTGTTTTTCTCCATGCGGATTTAGCTATTCCATACTAAGATATTTTCTGCTCAATTTCTTAGAAACCCTTTACTTGAAAGAATCAAATTTGTTACACTAGCACATCCTAAGCAGAGATGACCTCTATTGAATTTGAGGTCACTAGGTTAGATGTCAAGCTACACTGGACGTGAGAACATATTATCCACTCATTATTTTTTTTTTGGAGTCCTTTTTATGACAAACAGCAAATTTGGTACACTGGTACCTTCAAAGAGTAGATAACCCCCATTGATTGGTTGTTAAGTCACAACATCAAAGGTCAGGTCAAACTACACTGTTTGTAATAAAATTTTGTCTGTTCAGCATTTTGGGAACCTTCACACTCCCTAAGTAGGTGATGACCTCGATTTTAAGGTCGATAGTGCAACTACTTTGGACAATCAAAATTCATGTGACCTGCATAACCAATGGAAAGGGACTAGTCAACAAAGCAATTTCATTTATTAGGCCAGACTGTAGATCAGAGATATGTATATACAACAAGCACTGCTCACTAAGAATATCCCCTCTCGCTCTAATCTGCCAAACACAAAGGGTGCTTCTTTGACCTGTTGACCTCAAAATCGGTTTCATCCCATAGGTAGTCCATATGTATGATATGGTGACTATAGGTGAAAAGGAGAACATGTAAGGGCCTGGAAACCATATTGCGATTCAATGTCCTGTATAATTGACCTTTGACCTTGTGATCCCAAAAATGATAGGTATCTTCACCACATGGGTAGTCCATATGTATATGGTGATTGTAGGTGAAAATGATGACATGTAGAGTCCGGAGACCATTTTGCTATTTCAATGTCCTGTATACTTGACTTTTGATCCCAAAATCAATAGGGCTTATCTTCATCCCATAGGGAGGCTGTATGTATGGCATGTTGACTCAATTTGAAAAGGATCACAGTTTAGAGCATGGAAACCATTGCATCTACAGTCAGATGGACAGACTACCCAATTCCAGTATAACCCCCCCCCCCCCCCCCCTCCAAACTTTGTTGCAGGAGGTTTAATAACAACAAACTGCTAGTAACAATTGAAATCATTTTACAGATCATACAATCATCTTAAGACAGTTAGTGTAGTTATCTTTAATTAAAGTGGTCACCTTATCAAAGAAAATTTTAGGATCGGCAATAGAGTTATAGAATGTGTTAACAAAGATAAGTATCTTGGTGTAATATTATCCTCCTGTTGTTCATTCAAAGATGCCAAATCTGAATTGTTTAACAAAGATCTTAAGGTCTCATTTAAACTTTATAAAGACATCAAATCTACAGATCCACCTATCAAAACATTACTACATCTATATAACCACTTAGTCAAGCCTATAGCTCTATATGGCTGTGAAATATGGAGAAAAATATCCTCTCGCATGTTCGAAAAAGACAGATTTATATGACATCTTCAAAAACTGGAATATATTTAGTAAATATAATATATATAATATATTTATGGAAAGACTTTGATATGTGTACAATCCATATGCACGAATCACTTGTTTGAGTACTTCCAATGCTACATCCACATGGAGTTTGCGATTAGTATTGTAAATCTTTTCTGCATTTTGATGTTTTCTTCTCCTCAAATTGTTCTTTCTGGGCCAAAATTGAAATAAAGTTATCTTATCTTTAGTGTATACAGTTGTTTAAGGACGGGTCTTGGATAATTGTTGTCTCACTATAGGTGTTCTAAGCTGATCAGTTTCATCTCTGTTTCAGCAAGGTCACTTAGGGGAGGATTATGGACCATGGGTATTGATGTACATGTGTTTAATTAGGCCTAAAGCAATCATTGCTTTCTTGCCCCTAATACAGAAGGGGGGGGGGGCATTATTTTGGAGATGACGCTGGTAATTAACAGTTGCATTGATAGTAAAAAATGAGCCATTGTTTTCAGTGTTTTGATATATTATCTATGAATTTAATGGAGATTGTGATTAGAATTCAGAATGTGTCCTTGTCTTAGAATGAAGTTCTAGAAGAAAATATATGCTTAATTTCCTACTGACCTACCCTAAATAGTGGAAACAGAACAATTTATATTTTTGGCCTTAACATTCAAGAGATTTACTTATCAAAAGAAGGTCAACCTATGAATTATGTAGATCAATTGAATGTATTAATTATTTTATGTTGGTATTTAAAATGATGTACAGCTTGGAATATGAAAAAATCCAATTTTAATGCTTCCTATATTTTGCATGTACATGCTTTAGTCTAATACTGTGTGTTTAATTTCTACAGACTGTGTTTCTAGAGACCTAGACCCTCCACATCATGGACATACTAGGACTCAGCACTCAGCTAAAAGTACGAAAATGTTCTCAATGTCAGGGGGACACTGAATTTTACTGTAACACATGTAAACATGATCTGTGTTTACAGTGTAAGGAGAGACATGTTATTGATTTAAATACGGTGTACCATGATGTCGTGATTTACCGTGAGAAGTTTAACTACATCCCCAGACAAGAGATCTGTGTCAGACATCCAGACAGGATCTACGAAATGTTCTGTCAGTCGTGTGAACTTTCTGTCTGTTTCCAATGTTTAGAACACAGAAAACACCAAATACTGGACATTAGAACAGCGTATGAAACGAAGCGACGACAACACAGAGAAATCATTGCCAACATCAGAAGTGAGACTCTCTATAACTGTCGTGTTCTCCTGGCAGGGATCCAAACTGATATCAAAACCTGTCCCCCACAAATGTGTCACCGTCAATCACAGATGATGTCAACAAAAGCCCAGAGACTGAAGGATCTGATTGACACTGTGGTATGTGATGTTAAAACAAAATACCGAGGTTTACTGATTGATAGAATACAACAACAGAAGAGAAAAATGAACAGACACCTGACCCACATACAGAACTATGAAGACAGATATGAACAATCAGCAAACAGAGCGGTACAATTCCTCTTGTTTATAAAGACCAGTCCTGTCCCCCAGATAAAGGACACCCCTAATCTTCCACAACACCTGCTGCTGTCCCTGACTGAGGGATTCAACATGGAGGATGTCAGTCAGTTATTGAGGAGAATCCCAGAAATCCAAATGACAACAGGAAAACGACAAGTAGGAATAGACGAGTGTGTGAAACTGATGTCCACACCTGTAAAACACGCGTCTTTCTGTGTGACAGGTGTTAGGCGTGTGTTACACATATCTCGTGTGATGTCAGACCGGGTCTGGGTCAGTGATGATAACAATCTCATCTTGACAGACACAACAGGAGTCCCTATACACCGTGTGACAGATATATCACCAGGATGGTTTACAGTGAACAGTTGTGGTGAAGTGATTTATATAGACAGTGAATATAACATCAACAAACTGTCTACAGACAATAAAAAAATCACCAGACTGTTAGAGAGACCATCACCATGGACACCACGCTGTGTGTACTGCTCCCCCACCACAGGAGATCTGATGGTCGGGATGTATAACAATGATACAGATACAGGCAAGGTAACCCTGTACAACAGTACATTACAACACATCCTGACCATACAACACGACAACAGACGTCACACGTTGTATACGGATCCTAGTTATATCACAGAGAATAAGAACGGTGATATTATTGTGTCTGACTGGCCACGTGCTGTAGTGGTGACAGAGCGCGGGGGAAGACATCGATTCTCCTACACAGGACATCCATCAGGATCATTACTATCACCATGTGGAATCTGTACAGACGCGCTGTCACACATCCTGGTGTGTGATGGTATCACCGACACAGTACAGATGATGGACAAGGACGGTCACTTCCTGTCTGTGTTACTGACATCACAACACGGGGGATACGGACCATACAGCCTGAACTATGATGATAAAACTCACCTTCTCTGGCTCACATCACGGTACAACACAGTGTATATAGATATATACAGAGGAAGTACTCTCTGACTGGTAAGTACTAGTAGTACTGTAGTTTATTGTAGTATGTTGTTTTAATTAGACTGTGGGTTATAATTAGAGGTTGTATATAGTTTTAATTAGAGTGGATTATAATTATAGATAATATGTTGTTTTAATTAGATTTTGGGTTAGAATGATAAGTAGTATGTAGATTTAATTAGACTGTGGGATATAATTATAGGTAGTATGTAGATTTAATTAGACTGTGGGTTATTATTATAGGTAGTATGTAGATTTATTAATTAAACTGTGGGTTATAATTATAGGTAGTATGTAGATTTAATTAGACTGTGGATTATAATTAGGGTTAATGATTAGTTTTAATTTCAATGTGAATTATGATTAGTGCTAAAGATTAAATTTAATTACAGTGTGGGTTATAATTAAAGGTAGTATTTATTTTTTATTATAATGTGGTCTGTAATTAGAGGTAATATGTAGTTTTAATTAGACTGTGGATTGTAATAAGAGGTAGCGATTAATTTTAATTACAGTGTGAGTTATAATTAAAGGTAGTATTTCTTTTTTACTAGAATGTGGTCAAGAATTATAGGTAGTATGTTGTTTTAATTAGACTGTGGGTTATAATTAGAAGTAGTGTGTAGTTTTCATTAGAGTGGATTATAATTATAGGAGGTATGTAGTTTTAATTAGACTGTGAATCATAATTATAGGTGGTATGTAGTTTTAATTAGACTGTGAATTAGGATTATAATTAGAGGTAATATGTAGTTTTAATTAGACTATGAATTAGGAT
Organism: Ostrea denselamellosa; assembly: GCA_024699665.1. Lineage (NCBI taxonomy): Eukaryota > Metazoa > Mollusca > Bivalvia > Ostreida > Ostreidae > Ostrea > Ostrea denselamellosa. The sequence continues at coordinate 5,577,073 of JAMZEH010000075.1, forward strand.
TATAATTAGAGGTAGTATGTAGTTTTAATTAGACTGTGGATTATAATTATAGATCGTATGTAGTTTTAACTAGACTGTGAGTTGTAATAAGTGGTAGTGATTAGTTTTAGTTACTATGTGTGTTATAATTAGAGGTAGTGTTTAGTTTGAATTAGAAAGTGGGTTATAATTATAAAGTTAGTTTAGTCCTAATTCAAATGTGGGTTTTAATTAAAGAGGTAGTTATAAATGTCTTAACTACAGTGTGAGTTTTAGTCAGGGGTTGTGGTTTTAATTAGACACTGTTACAGGGAGTGTTTAGTTCTAATTAGAATGTAGGTTTTAATTGGATGTAATGATTAGTTCTAAGTAGAATGTGGGTTGTAATTATAGAGGTAGTGTTATCTGTAATTAAAATGCAGGTTTAGTTAGATGCTTTAAGCAGTGATATTTAGTTTTCATTTAAATAGTTATACTAATGATTAAATTGAACAAATGTTGAAGAATGAACACTAACAGTTTTTTAAGATTTATGCTCAGTTACTATTATTATGATTACAACTTGTCCAGAGTGGATCTTGGAAAATGTTCAAACTAACTCAATAAAATTTGGTGTGTAGGGGTAATTGAAAATGACAAATAAAATGGTAAGATCAAAATTTTCAAAATGGCCACAAAAATGTTAATTTTTCAACTTCAGTTGATGTTTTCTCAGCAATTTTTTTTTTTTTTAAATCTACAAATGGATGCTATTTTCATGATAGGTGTTTGAAACTTTCTAGTTAGTTCGACATATTTTAGATGTAAAATTTAATGTCTTCATTAGTGCATTTAAAACATGCTTCTTTGTTGTTACACATACTTGCACTAAAAGGGTTTTCTTTCATTTTAAGGGAGTTCAGAGGAATTAACTATCAGGGTTTTGCAAGAGGAATACAAGTCTAAAAAAAAAAATATGCAGTTTGTTTATTTTGCAGAATGTGAATTTAATGCAGTTTTTCCCCTGTTGGAATTATTACTTGTTGAGATCTATAGAACATTGATCATTGCTAGTTTAAAATTTACACTTTTTTTTTTTTGGTTTCTTTTACTTAATGTTTTTACTTTGTAAATATCAGTGATATTGACACAGCTTTGGTTGGTGGACTGTTGTATGTTTCTGTGATGGGGTGATGCTGTATGTTTCTGTAACTGTGGCAGGTTGTCTGTTTCTGTAACTGTGATATCCTGTCTGTTTCTGGAGCAGGTGTGGATAAAATCTACATTGTGTACTGGTTTGACACTGAGTATGTACATTACAGCAGTCTCTGTGTTGAATAGCTTGTTATGAACTTAGGGGCAAGACCAAAAGTTCAATGTCTGACCAAAAAACTCATTAATAACACCACCCCCACCCCCTGAAATTAAATAGAATGAAAGTTGATCTAATTTGATTATAATGTACAAGTACTAAAAATTCTCAGAGTTTATATCTTTTCTATTGTATATTCACTTCACTGTGAATTAAAAAGTTAATTTATTCCCAATAAAAAATAATGTTATGGCCTACAGTTTAGCAGTTAGTGCCCCTACACTGGAAGTTGGGGGCTTTCTCATTGATGCGGTCATAAGATTCTGATGAATAGTAAAAACAAAGTATAACTGAAGCGTACAGTATCAAACTCTTTATGCTGAGTTTTAACAGGCTGTATCATATCTGTAATAATAACAAGGTTTACTTTCTTCAATTTAATAGAGAACACTATTTAGAATGTACATTTAATCAAACCAGAGAGATCGGGAAGGGGGTGTTTGCCATACTTAATGTTTAATATTAATCTGAGTAAGAATATGATACCGAGAATTTCAAAAGTAATATGCAAAGAACTTATAATGAAAACATGTAACAGTACTGATAAAATCAGACACAGAGTATCGTTCTTAAGGGGGGGGGGGGGGGGGGGGGGGGTTAAAATCTAATGGAATCTAAATCCTAACTTATGCATGGAGGTAGGGGGAAGGCAAGAATCTAATGGAATCTAAATCTTAATTATGCATGGGGGTAGGGGGCAAGAATCAATTCATAAATTCATTAAATTTTAGCATTCCAATATAATTCAATACTACTTTTGGTTGGTAGCAGCTGATAGATCAAATTTAGGCCAAAATAAAATTATAGTTTGTTGGGAATTGCTACCCAATTCATTAAAATTATTCCAGCAGGAAAAATGTCATTGACAAAATTATTGATATATTTTTGTTTTACTGTTCCATCAGTTAAAAGGTTTGTAATGACTTGTCTTTTTAAAATCAGGTTTGACATCCACATTGATTTATCCAGTCAGATAGTAAAATGCATTTTTTTATTTATTTTTTACTATCTGTAATAAAGCATTTGCAGCAGCCGCCAAAATTTCAGACCAGTGTGTATTTTTAGAATAGCTTAATTGCTAACTGCACACTGAACCATGACATCAGATTTCATTAATATGGCATGACCTTTTTGTCTTGGCTATAGAAAGTAGGCAGTGTTTTTACTTACTGTAGGGAACAAGAAATTGCCTGGTGTGGGCCTTAATGAGAACCCTGAAAGTGTCTATCTTTTTGTATGTTGCATAGATAATGAGATGAAAGTCAGCAACAGAATTTACAATTTTAATATTGCTTGTTTGTTTCAGAAATCAGAGGGAAAAAATCTGAAAAATAAATGTGTACACTGTTTAATATTGTGAATTTTATTACTAATATTTATATTGTGATTTTGATTATTGATTTTAATACTTCATCCTTACCCTGATCTTTAGAAAGTTGTTGAGGGCTGGCAAAGTCACACAAGGGACACATGTTTTATGTAATCAATGATTAAAATTGTACATCCATGTCATTTGTCAGTGGTTTTTCAGAAGTTGCTTATAATTATAATTATAAAAGATGGATAGAAACAGTTGTTGAAATCTGTTGTACATGTAAAAGTTTGTATGAATCTGAGATCTGAGAATCAAGTTTAAGAAATGCAAACAGGCATCATTGTGTAAAAAAAAATATAAGAGAGAGGGGGAGGGGGGCAGATACAGATTATCATAGTTTGTAAATCACTGCTTCCTAAGATTTCTGAGTGTCCATTATTTTCACACGCAATTTTTCAAATTTATTCACGTTTTGCGAATATTTCTCTCTAATTTGAAGCCCTGGAATAACAATCAGAAACATTAAATTTTCTACCTATTCCTTGTGATGACACAAAATTGAGGAAGGCAACATATTGTGCATTCTCTGTAAATGTTTTTTTTTATTGACATGATTCTTAATTGTTTCCCATCGATGTCAAATGACAGAAACAGAAGTTTTGTTCCCCTTCCCCCAACTAATTGAATTCAGATTTTTGTCCAACATCAATATTTCTCCTGTTGGTCTCTCCATCTGAAACTTAACCTTGCTCATAACTTTTGAATGGCAAGTGACAAGGCTCTCCTATTTCATATGTGCATTTTTTGTGGTGAGACTTTTCTATGCAAATATTAGTTTAGACTTAATAGATGAAAAGGGGTTCACAGAAATGCCAAATGACTGAAGTTCACTACATCACAACATATGATGGTGTCACATAGACTGCAAATGTCCAATTTGGTTTAGAGAATTTGTTTATTCTCATACTAATATTGTCACCTTGATGTAATGATGCTCTGTTGACAGCATTTGTTTTCAACTCATATGCTTTGACCCGTGATTCTCACTTCTAAATGACAAGGGTTGGCAAAGATGTACTCATTACATCTTCAGTTTGATGTGGTCAAGGCACGAGTGAGGCTCAAACCCAGGACCCTCTATTACGTAGCAAACACACTACCTCTACTGCAAAGCTACCGCGACCAGTTATCCATGAGTATAAGAAAAGGAAGTGAATATCATGCTTAGAAAAATAAGACTCTCAATGTAGAATTATGCACCTGTAATACTGATTTTATTAGAATGAATACTTTCATGTAGATGACCAGTATTGATTTACAATGTTTGATATAATTTGTGGTGGAAACTTGAAATATGAAATGAGCAATATGGTCCATGGGTCTCTTGCCTTGAAATCTTTCAAATCGCACAGTGCATGACACAATTAATGCCATGAGTATATAGAACTAATGGTATGTGTAGTAGACTGGGCCCACATCTAGAGACCTGTGTGTTACATATCTGGTTCAAACTTCTCCCTACACTAGACAAAATGCTTCATTGTCCATGTTAAGTTTTCTATTTAGGATCTGTGATTGATTGATCACCTTCCTTGCTCTATTAAAACTTCAGATAATCCAGACAGTGATGATTGGATAACAGAAGCTTCAAGTATTGAGGAGGTTCAGGAATCAGGAACAGAGCTGGAAATCAGTGAAGAGTCTGAGTCTGAAGAATACAGTGGGGAACTGAAGTCTGAGGATAGCAGCGAGGAATCTGACCCCGATGACGAGGATGATCCTACATCAAACCCGGGGACGAGTGAAGATAATGGTGTAGAGGAAAACAAGGACAAGAACTTAGAGGAGACCAGCGAGAATGAAGATGAATAAGATTTTTTTTCTGGGTAATTACATTGAGATAATGCAGATCTGTCACCAAGAAAGCAAAGGACTACTTCCCATAATTGTCATTTCTGGCCCTGAAATTCAAAGTTAATTTGCTTTCTTAGAAGTCAGTCATTTTCAAGTTGAAATAGCCAAAGTATTTCTCTTCTAGAATATTGCAAAGTTTGTGACCTTCGTGTAATGTATATTGTATGCTTCCATATTAGTGGGCATATAGGTTTTGGTTTGCCTGTTGGCCATAACTTTTGATTGCTTTTTGCTTGAGTTTTTAGCTCATCTGAGCTGAAAGTTCAAGCGAGCTTTTCTGATCATCTTTTATCTGTCTTCACATCTGTAAGCGGGAATGGAGAATTACCATGCGTAGTTCTTTACATACGAGCTTTCTTACATAGCAGTGCAGATTAAAGTTTGTTAAAATGATGACTGCAGGGTGGGATGGGGCCACAATTGGGGATCAAAGTGTTATATAGGAATATGTAGGGAAAATCTTGGAATATCTTGTTTTCAAAAGCTACTGGCAGAAAAAGTGGGAATTTATTTACTGGTAATTGTTATGTTATGTGGGCCCGTGGATTAAATTGTTGGCTTGTAAAGTTTTAAAAGTCATACACCCATGTGGCCCCCTGAGTTTCAACTGTTAACCACAATAACCATGATTTATAGCATTGTGACCTTTGGTTTCAACCAGAGCAACGAGGTAATGTAAGTCATATTAGTGTTGAGGCATAAAATTCATTTTCAGTTATGTTGTGATCCTTTGGGGATAGGTTGGGTCACGCTCCATGGGGATCCGGGTTGTTAGAATAGATCCTCAGCACCCATAGCTTGTTGTACAAGGCGACTAAATGGGGCGGTCCTTCAGATGAGACTGCAAAAACCAAGGCCCCGTGTTGCAGCAGATGTGGCACGTTAAAGATCCCTCCCTGCTCAAAGGCCATAAGCGCAAAGCATAGGCCCAATTTTTGCAGCCCTTCACCGGCAATGGTGACATCTCCAGATGAGTGAAAGATTCTCAAGTGGGATGTTAAACAATATATAATCAATCAATCAATCATGGGGGAATAAAGATTGATATAAAACTCTTTCAAAAACAACAACAGCTGAACAATGACAGGACCAAAGTGATTCAGATGAGCGATGTGGCCCATGGGCCTCTTGCTATGTTTGATGTGTGTATTATTCATAACAAGACCTTTCTGTGGGTACCAGGATTATTTTGCTGCAATAAAGGGCATCAGTGTTTCACAAGCACATCTTATTTAGAAACATATGCTCATTTCCTGATTCAAATCAGCCATGTGATGTTTGTGTTGTAGATGTGAGCACTACTATCAGGGAAGAAGTTTATGTTAACAGGCCACCAACACAATCTTCAGCTCTCCACCAGAGACATTTACATTAACAGGTCACCAACACCTCTTCACCAACACAATCTTCAACTCTTCACCTGTGTCCCCAGACAAAATCCCTGGAGTTTACCTTAGAAGAATGTGATCTTCTACCATACTCTGAAAAGGCTAATTTTGTAGATTTAGGCACCGTAATATAGTATGAATAGCAGCAGATTTCTGTTTGAAATCTGATTTTCAATCTGTTGATGAGGACAAAGAAAATGTGAACCTCGATGTGTAATAGACTTGTGTATCATAAATTTTGTGTACATTTAGATCTCTAGTTTCTTGTATAAATGTTGTTAACATTGCCTTGTTTTATGAATATTATACCAGAATATACATTTTTGTAAGGTAAAAATCAGTCTGATTTGAATTTGTTTTATCGTGTTTGCAGAAACACAATATGTCTCTGTTATTGGACCAGGAGTATATTATCGTAAGGAGACTTTAACGAATACTTTAATGTTAGATTTGGTTGTTATTTTGTAAAGACATCTTGACTGGAAAGTATCATAAACGTAGCAATACTTTTCCGTGAAGAATACTTTATAATGATGACCTTAAAATCTTTCATAGAAAGACATCGTTCTACGCTCTTTACATAGTTATACAACACATTAACAATGACAGGATTTAGGGTAAAGAAACCAAATGTTTTCTCTCTATAAAGAATGTTCAGATTTTTCATTATGAAAGTTGAGGTTTGGGGGAAGAGAGAGCAATGAATTTCTTGAAATTATGAATCTCACAAAACGTGCCGGTTTTAGGGAGTGAGAGATGATGAATCTTATGGTGTAGTACAGTACAGGGGTTTTAATGGTCTCGTTTAAAGTCAGCATTTCACAAATTCTCATGTTATAACTTCTTACTTGCAAATGCAACACATTGGGTCAAATGCTATGTGGACATATTCTATACCAATTCTTAGAACATTTTTACATACTGATTTTGACAACGCTTAACCCATCTCCCTGATCAAGATAGATGTTGAATGATTGGTGAGGGACTTTAAACAGTGTTATATCTAGTTTAAATGTTAAATGATTTGTGAGGAACCTCGGACAATGTTATATTGTCCAGACGTTAAATGATCTGTCAGTAGCCTCAGACAGCGTTATATAATCCAGATATAAAATGATGTGCGAGAACCTCAGACTCTCAGATAGCGCTATATATTCCGCATGTTAAATTACCTGTGAGGAACCTCAGACAGCTTTATATAGTCCAGATTTTAGGTGATCAGTGAGGAACCTCAGACAGCTTTATATAATCCAGATTAAGTGGTCTGTGAGGAACGTCAGATAGTTTTATATTGTCCAGATGTTAAGTGACCTGAGAGGAACCTCAGATAGGGATGTGTCCTGATCCAACCGTCTGTGCAAGTGGTCCACTTTGGGGGATTTGTTCTAAATATACCTTATTTTGATAACATATTTCATATATATAGGAGATTCAAGTTTTTTCAAATGGAGGGTTATATGTTGCTTTACGTCCCGCTCAAGATTTTTTCCCCACCCATATGGAGACGTCACAATTGCCAAGGTGAAGAGCGCTTACGGTCTTTGAGAAGGGAAGGATATTTATCGTGCCACAACTGTCAAGATTCGGAACCTCGATTCTTGAGTTTAATCCGAAGGCCCGTCACCTCTTACGACAAGCAAGAAGTACTGAGGACCTATTCTAATCCGGATCCCCACGGGCTCATAGTTGCGGTCGTGGTAGGTCAGTGGTAGAGCGTTCGCTTCGTAACTGGGAGGTCATGAGTTCGAGCCCCTCTCGTGCCATGGCCACGTCAAATCTAAGACTTAAACATAGGTAGTGATTTGCTCCTTCGTCAAACGTTCGGCATTTAAAAGGTAAAATGACGAGTCTTTCGGATATGACCTTAAAAACGCAGGTTCCGTGTCGCCGCAGGCGTTGGCACGTTAAAGAACCCTCACTGTTACGGCCCTTAGCGCTAAGCATAGGTCTAAATTTGTGCTACTTCACTTGCAACTGGTGACGTCTCAATGTGAGTGAAAATTCTCGATGGGACGTGAGGCAAAAAATCAATCAATACATGCATATTTTTTTCCATAATCTTCATATCGCAAGCCAATTGACCAAAGAAGTTGATTATTACATATAAGCTTCCTGGCATAGAATAGATTCAGCTTTGTTCAAATCATGCTTCCTTGGGTCGGCCGCTGCGTTATGTGAGCAAGTTTGCCAGTTTACTTGCGGAAGGTCGGTGGTCTCTTCCCAGGTACATTGTATCTGGGTTCTCTCCTCCACCAACAAAAACTGGACGCCACCAGATAACTGAAAAATTGTTGAGTGTGGCGGAAAGCAATAAATAATCAATCAATCAATCAATCCTTGGGGTTGGATGGAGCCACTATAGGGAATAGAACTTTTACATGCAAATATAGAGGAATTTAAAATTAGAAATCTCTCAATAACCACTTGGTCAGAAATGATGGAATTTACATGACAGAGTAATTCCAAGTCCCCGGTCGCGGTAGCTCAGTGGTAGAGTGCTTGCTTCGTAACCAGGAGGTCGTTATTTGAAGGTCGCTCGTGTCATGGCCTCGCCAAACAGATAGTAATTGCTCCTTCGCCAAACGATCGACATTCAGAAGGCATTGGCACGTTAAAGAACCCTCACTGGTACGGCTGTGATGAAGTTGAATTTTATATTTCGCTATTTGTTTGGTTTAGCTGTACATAGTTATGTCAGTTAGGGGTATCCGTAGTGTGAGTTTGGCCACTACGTCTATTTATAGTACGACCGGTTTGGTCAGTGAGAATAGCGGCCGTTTGTCAAGCGTGCGGCCACGTTTGCAGTTTTGTCCTGCAGGAGGTTTTTGTTATGGTGAATTCCAGAAATATTAGACTGGTGGAATGGGGTAGCCAGGAAACCTTATCACGTTACTGTTAGGACATTCTGTTTTCTCCAGCCGTGCTAGAGAGGGTTTTAGGAAGTCCAGGGCCATTTGTCAGGTACCCAGGCCAAGTGAAATGATAGCCGTTGTGAAACTGTCCGGAGGGAGACTTGCGAGTCCAGGACCGGAGGCGGAGAGCGTTGGTTCTGAGGGAGGCATTTCCTGTGGCTTGGCAGTGTAGATAAACCAGTGTACCGTCATTCGGGATAGAGAGACCTGTGAGTCCGGGACCGGGGACGGAGATGCTGTCAACAGTTATTTCTATGGAGGCCTGTTGATGAGTATGGGCGTGGCAATATGGTAGCTGAGTAGCGTCACGTATGTGTCAGTGAACTTTCAATTGTGTACTATAATACTAAAATAACTGCCTCAATAAGCTATATTGATAACAATTAACAAAATACAAACGACAATTGAAACTTAAAACTGAACTTTCCACACTTTTTCTGTGGAAAGCAAAAACATCTTATTCGGAACTTTGTTGTAATATTGTGTTTATTATATCAACTGTTATAATTATATTTAATTTTAAAGTTGATATTTTGTATATTGACGATTGCAAGTGCTATCTTGCTGTGAAATTAGCAACCCTAGTTTGTAGTTAATATTTGGCTTTATTACATTAAGTTATTATCTGTATTTCTTTCATAGTAAGAGTGAGTGTAGAGTGTGGGTGTGTGCGAGTGTGTAAACGTACTCTATTTCTTTATCTGTATATTTAAATTTACTTTATTATTAAAGTATTTTTGTTTGTTTATTCTGCAATTTATTATTTCCTCTTACGCCATCACAAAATCCAAAAGAACTTCATTACAACGGCCATAAGTGCTTAGCATATGTCTAAATATGTGGTTCTGCACCTACAACTGGCGCCGTATTAATGTGAGTGAACAATTCTTGACGGGACCAAAATCAAACAACCAATCACTTTTGGGGGGTGTTGCTAAATTACGGAACGGAAAGAGGAACGGACTTTAAGAATTAGAATAATTAAATACTGAACTAGTTATCGTATCCTTTTCATGTAGCTTAGATAACACCTAAACTCGGACAAATAGTTTTATTTTAATTAGAATAAGACTTTTAGGAATTCACTTACAAGTGGTATATCAAAAGTCTTAATTCTGCACCATTGATTGTTTAAGTTCAGTTAAGTGTTTAAGTTTACAACACATTTTACAATCTTGTAATTTCGGCATCGACATTGGAGTTTGCGAGCATCGATGTTTTTATGCCCCACCCTCTCGTAGCATTGTGTTTTTAATGTACATGTATCATATTTACACACAATACAGTCTATGTGTGTATTTACAACAGGGACTGTGGTATGTATTTATAAAACAACGATAATTCATGATTTTATCAAGTCAACAAATTTAAAATCGTGTGCTTTACTTGTTACTTTTTAATTTACAGGGACTGAGAGACTGCAACACTCCAATACTAAATATGTGGTAACTTCTGTGATAAAATTAAGAAATTCGTTTCAAAATGAAGGATTGTCTCCCTCATGCATAGCTCTGATCCTTTGCCGGATTTAGCTCCACTATTTGGTATTTTAGGTTCTCCAGTTCTTCCAAGTTTGTTCTTGTTTCGGATTTCCAACATCTTTTACTTGAGCATCACTGAAGAGGCATTATTTGTCGAAATGCGCATCTGGTGCATCAAAATTTGTACGTTTACTTTTTATACTCTAACCACCTGATACGAACAGAGTTACAGCTCTGAACCGACACAAAAGTTAATGGGGTTACCGCTCTCAATGCTGTCTGTGGTATTACCATTATACCATATAGTATTGGGATTAGCGAACACCAGACACAATACGGAAAGTCTCGGTCGCAACCACAAAGATCAATCGTAACTACTCGGCTATTTCCGTAAATAACGATAAATGAACGAATAGATCGTACAAATATTTTTTCATAATGGTTTTGTTATTTTCGGGATATAAAAATCATAACAAATGAGCAAGTAAATATTTGTACATTGCATACATAATGTGTGAAAATGACCTCTCTATGTTTGAAATGATCTCTCTCTCTCTCTCTCTCTCTCTCTCTCTCTCATGTTGTGCGGCAACACCATAAAAGTACCTGCACATTTCAATTTGTCAAGTGATAAACTGATGTTCGGTTTCAGTCCAACATCACTTTAGCCATTTTTATTGCACATGCGTTTTAGATTCAGAAACAAAAAAAAAACAAACAAAATGGTGATGTTATTTTGCCATTTTTGATAACGTTGATTTAGTTTAGATGCAATAATAAAAATAGGCGTATACTTGCATTAAGAATAATGCATTCATAAAATGATCAATTTAATTTTTGCATAGATTGATATGATTTATCCCCAATTAGGGCCTATAGTGGGCATAGTACACTGTACATAGAATGATTCAATTACAAATACACGACTAGTGTATATAGTATGATATAACAATATGGAGGGTTGGCTACCTATTATGCTTCACGTATGTAATAATAATATAACGGAAGTAGTACTACTGTGTACCCTAATGCAAAGAGAATTAAATGATAATAATTATATGGTGTTGACATATATAATCCGAGAGGAATCTCATTGTTCTAAATGGAAGGGGGGAAATGCTACAACACTTCCCATGCTTTGGAAAAAATCGCGAAACCCATTGAAAGCTTCATTCCTTCACTGCATACCTGTACATAACATTTTTTTTGGGGGGGGATCCAGGATCTGCCCCTTAAAATGTAGGTCAACATTGATGTAGTGTTGACTTTGTACTGAGCATGTGTAGGACTCTGAGTGTGACACTGGTCTCTTTTTTTTTAAATCTTTCTTGCAATTAGGTATGGATAGTATTGTCTTATTAAGTTATTAATGTATGAAGTAGCATTTATAGTTACAATATAACCCAAAAATTCAAATCTGCCAAGGCAAACTACATACAGGCCTTACTTACATATTTTGATTTTTTTTGTACAATAAAATGGTGATACCTGATATATAAGGTATAGTTTTAGGGTCAGGGCATATGATGATTTACATCGTCTTTAAAGTTCATACATGTACCTGTTCATATACTAAAAATTGAATGATGACCACATAGTATTGGAATCATATACATCATAAAATTAACATGTAAAAAAGTTTGATTTTCTGATACATGTATTGATATTTCTGATTTATCTATCATTTCATTGTGTAGAGATTAATTGGGAAAATGCTGTGTATAAGATTTTCAGCCATTTCCACCCCACCCCTAATTTTCATGATCATTTTCAATGATACAGCAAAACAGAAAAGAATTTTCACCAGATCAAGTGAAAATGATGGAGGGGGTATATGAACAAGGTATGAGGAAAGGAAAAGCCTGGCTAAGTGGTCGCCAAAAATTAGCTTTGAAATTGAATTTAACAGAAATTCAGGTAAAGGTGATTAAGTTTTCCTTTGAGAAGACTTCATCAAGTTACAGTTAATCGTCTCAGATTGATTAATGAACAGGTTAATCCAAATTCTTTTACAATGAAAGTATATATGAAATGATATTGTAGCTCACTTCCATTGTCCGTCTGTCTGACTGTAAACTTTTCACATTTTTTACTTCTTTTCCGGAACCACTGTGCCATTTTCAACCAAACATAGTACAAAACATTTTTGGGCGAATGGGATTCAAGATTGATAAAATGAAGGGCGACGTCTTTCTCCAAGGTGAGATAATAATGAAATAGTCCAAATACACTGACAAATTTAAAAATCTTCTCCAGAACTAGTGGGACAACTTCAATATAACTTGGTACAAATAGTTCATAGGTTAAGTTTATTCAAATGAAGGGTCATGTCTCCTTCAAAGGAGAGATAATTGCAAAATAGGGTTGGGTCATTTAAAAATCTTCTCAAGAACCACTGGGCCAGGAAAGTTCAAATTTACATGGCAGCTTTCTGACATAGTGCAGATTCACGTTTGTTAATATCATTGCCTCCAGGGGTAGGGTGAGGCCACAATAGAGAATCAACATTTTATATGTGAATATATAGGGAAAATCTTTAAAAATTCTTTTCAAGAACCGCTGGGTTCTTACATGTATAACTTATTTCAGAACTGGCTGGCAAATCATTTGAAGAACAGAAGTGGGCGTGGGAAAGCACTGCATAGAAAAACCCTACCAGCGGTAAGGCCAACTGCGTATTCTGTATTTTGTAAGGAGTACGCCAAGGGTATGTTTGGAGGTCTCACGTAAGCTGTAGTCTTTATTTTTTAATTGTGTTATTGTTTCATTAATAAATTATAAGAATTGACACTGACGATCATAGGACCATTTCTACTGTTGCACCTACATTGGATCTGGTTGTATTTGGTACCCTCAATACGCCAGTTTCAAGACACGTCTGATTTATTTCCCTTTGGTGACCTCTCGTGGATAGTAAGGTACAAAACAATTTGTTATCGTGGGATGTGGTGGGGGTGGGGCTGAGGGGGAGGGGGACAAATAGTCATTACTGCATAAGTGAATTTGCTCAGTAAGTTTCTCATATGCAGTTTCATCATCCAAATTCGGCAGATACACAAACTATGTGATAAATATTCAGAGAGTAATTAAATATGCGGATTTCTTATTATGTTATGTTATTTTGTTACTTGTAAGTATCATATCCAGGATTTTACCTGCAAATATGACATTGTTTTTGTTTCCACTGTAGTAAAATATGTCTGTCAATAGTATTTTGTATTTCGTACATTTACAAATTTAAATAAATGCTGCTTTTCAGTTTTTGAAACATTTTATCGTCTTCCTCACTGACTGTAGTACCACGTACTCTGTCCCACTTAGGTATTCAAATTCCACTAAATGCACACTCATATCTCAAACTGGTGTATTGTCATATAATATTAAACTACTTCAGTCTTTCATATTTACCTATACATCTTCTATACTAAATTTTATTTCATTTAAAGTACATGCACTATTTAACAATGTATTTATTTTTGTAACAGTGCACACCTCATGGCTTCTGTTTGTGCTATTGTCCTATACAAATGACAATCACATCTGAATTAAGATTCTTAATAATTTAAATGGAATAATTATTTTAGATTGTATTTCCTTTTACTAGAGAAATACACTAATTTGCAGATCATCCTGACTTCAATCCCACAGTATGGAAGATGAAGTGGGAGGCCGCAGATGAAGAGAAGAGGGCGAAATATGCAAAGATGGCAGAGGAGATGGCAAAGGAGATGGCAGAGGAGATGGCAAAGGAGATGGCAGAGGAGATGGCAAAGGAGATGGCAGGGGAGAGATGGCAGAGGATGACAGTGCTAGTGCAGCAGATCCTTCCAGCAATAAAAAGGCCATCAGAACTCTGCTAAAGCAATTGGAAGGGACTGTAATTATCTTAGAGTTGTATTGTTTTACAGGATTTTTGTTGGCTATGATTTATGTCACCATTTCAAAGATTCATCTAGTCTTGTTGGTTAACTGAAGTGTGCTTAGTAACATATACATGTATCATTAACAAATTAACTTGCGAGTGCCAAATTCTTAAATATGTAATGGTGTGTATAAGATTACGAAATAACCTTCTTTCCTGCATTTTTCAAAGTACATTTAAAATGGACAACTCAATTGTTGGCATCAGAAAACATGTGTGAATGCCTCATGAACAATGCAAAACTATGCTGTAATATATATATATATATATATATGTGTGTGTGTGTGTGTGTGTGTGTGTGTGTGTGTGTGTGTGTGTGTGCTCTGTATTTGATAATAGGAAAACAACCATTAAATATCTTGTTTGGCATCAGTATTTATAAGTTATGAAATAACTGATGAGGTCAATGTCAAATTGTAGAAAGAAATATCGTTTTTTAATTATCCATCTCTTAAACTCGTTAACATCAAAGTATAAGATTTGTGGAGTATCTTGGGGCCTGAATCAATGCTGAAGTTTGTAATTATTTATTCGGTTTTGGTCTTCTCTTAAAGGACTTTGATATTAATTGGTTTTTATTTGTAGAGTAGGCAATTGGAAAATATGGGTTTACCAAATTTTGCCTTAGTAGCAGAAAATGATACTGTCCACAGTGTTGGAACAGGAAAGGAAAGAGATTTTCTGGATCGAGAGGACGTTGAACTGAAATTCAGCAAATTCTGTAATCAAAGTTAGTAAGCCTGTAAATTAACATTCTTAATATGTTTATGATTGATTGTTTCTTGCTTATAGCCGCTTGAGCAATTTTTCAGCTATCCTGCGACTGACTCTATATAACTGAAAAGGCATGTTATAAAAGCAGTATTTATTTAAAAAGAAATGCTATTTGAAAACATGTTAAAATATGGTACTAAAAATGTCTAGATATCACTGTGTATAAAAACCATCATCATCTAGTTATAATTTTGTACAATCAATTTTTCTTCACAACTTTTGATAAAAACCAGTTTCATGTAGGAATCCTAAAATTTTATTTAAATCAACATTATTAAAAAGATCTTTCATAGACTGTGTATCAAAATAATTATTTCTTATCAGAGCCGTATCTCCACATTCTAATAAAATATGCTTGATTGTTTGAGGACATTGGCAGAAGACACACTCAGGTGGATCTTCCCTTTGTAGAAGAAACGAATGTGTCATCCGCGAATGTCCTATTCTACATTTAGTAATAACTACTTCATCTCGACGTTTAAGAACAGTATGTTGTGTTTTACTAACTACAGGATTAATATTGTGTAGCTTGTTATTTACCTTATCATTCCAATCAGATTGCCACAAATGTTTTACATATTCTCTAATTAAAGTCTGTTTAAGGAATTTTAAAATCAGTAATTGGTAATTGTAATGCTTGTTTTGCAGCACTATCAACTTTAGTGTTTCCACGTATCCCAATATGACTTGGTATCCAACAAAACACTACATTATACCCTCGACGTTTTAGCACCACATATTCTTTCAAAACAGTCGCCGGATAGCTGAAAAATTGCTTTCAAATTGTTATAAATATACGGGTGGTCAATTTTACAATTTTTAATTGCTTGAAGACAAGAGAGGGAATCGGAATAAATAACATATTTTTTGTGTTCTGATTGTTTTATGAAATTAATTGCTAATTGAATAGCTTTTGCTTCAGCTGTAAAAATTGAACTGTTATCCGGCAAACGCACGGAAAAGATATCATTTCTATGAACAGCAGCGGAGGCAACTTTATTTTTGTCTCTTGATCCATCTGTATAAATTTCATTTGGGATTGAAAAACTGTCTTTCAATTCTTTAAACTTTTGAATAAATTCAAGTGAGTTTGTGTCTGATTTTTTATCTTTCGATAGATCTAAATTAACAGTAGGTTTTGAAAGTTTCCAAATTGAGATAGTTGGAATTTGCAATTCAGAAATAACATTTAAATCTATTTTAGAGTCTTTAATATATTTTTGGAGTCTCAATCCAAGTAGTTTAATGACTTTGGTCTTTCCGTTATATTTTGTTTCAAATTTAGGGTGGAATACACAGTTATATGACGGGTGTTTGGGATTTGAACGAACTTTAATGATATACTGAAGACTTAATTTTATACGTCGATTTTTTAGTGAAGGTTCGTTTGCTTCTACATAGATGCTATCTATGGGAGAGGTTGGGAAAGCTCCTAAGCAGATACGTATACCTTGGTTATGAATTGCATCTAAGGCTTGCAGATACGATTTCCTACCAGATCCATAAACTATACATCCATAATCTAACTTGGATCGGATTAGAGATCTATAAAGTTGAAGTAAAACATTTTTGTCTGCACCCCAATGAGTATTGCCGACAGCCTTTAAAATATCAAGTGCTTTGAAACATTTAGTTTTAAGCATCTGAATATGTGGAATAAAGGATAATTTACTATCAAAAATTACTCCTAAAAATTTAAATTCTTTAACTATTTTTATTGGAGCTCACCTAAACTGAAAGCTCAATTGAGCTTTCCTGATCATTGCTGTCCATTGTGGTAGAAGCTTCCTGACCTTGTGCAAACTTAAATTTGTTAAAGTCATGCCCCCTCCTCCTCCCTCCCCAGGTAGAGTGGGGGGCCACAGTAGGAAATCAGTTTTACATTTGAAAATATAGGGAAAAAATCTTGAAAAATCTTTCCAGAACCATTGGGTTAATTTCGATGAAACTTGGTACAAATCATATCGGCAATGGTGATGAGGAAAAAAAATCAAAGTATGATAATAAAGTCTATTATTACCCGTATAATAATGATAATAATAACTAAATACGATCTCCTTGCAAGCAACGAGTAGGTCTTCCGTTCGATTTCCGTTAAGGTGAGATTGGATCTTAACTGTGCCAATTCGACTAATGAAGAATGACATTATATGAAAGAACCTAAAAAAAATTTCGAAATAGAACGGAAATCGCATTGGAGATGAGAGTTACCAATTCTGGATTTCTAAAGTCCTTATACGGAATGAAAATTACTCTATGAGCGTGCAGGGATAATTCATGAAAATTTGAAAGAAAAATGCTCATTTTGGACAACTTCCGATTTGGTTCAACCAACTTCCAGTGGAAATGGAATGACTAGAAATGCTTTGCTAGACTCTATGATCAACATTTAAAGATGAAGAAAATGAAAAATTGCAGAATTTTAAACTACTTCCGGTGAACAACGGAAGTGACGGCAGCAAATTTCAAAGACGTTTACCACATATGTAAATCACCATCTATCATTCCTGAAAATTCAAAAATTTAATTTCCAGTGTTTCTGAGAAAACGAACGGATAAAATCTGATCTTGAAATATGGAAATTGGACATATCTCACGAACGGAAGTGAAGTTTGAGGAAAGTACTCTAGAGATACATTATGCTTATAATATATCTGAAAATCATATCAAACACATGACTTATATGCAAGATTTATGAAGTCAAAGAAAGAAGAATTTCCGAAGGTTTTCTCCAAAACCGAAAGTTGGTACTTTTAACTTCCAGCAAGTCGCACCTTTTCTGAAATTACGAAGGAGACCTATTATTTCATGCAAGTCTTGTTTTAAAAGCATAAATTTGAAATTTAACGTTTCTTTCGTTCGGGGTCTCCGTGGCCGAGTTCTCGCCTCTAGTCGGCGGGGGTTCGATTCTCGCTCGCGCCGATGTATGTGAGAAACTTTGCCAGTTTACTTTCGGAAGGTCTGTGGTCTCTTCCCAGGTACATTGTATCTGGGTTCTCTCCTCCACCTACAAAACCTGGACGCCACCGGATAACTGAAAAATTGTTGAGTGTGGCGGAAAACAACAAATAATCATTTAATTCATTCGTTTTCGGTGAGAACCGGAAGTGACGGCAACGACAATTATATCTAGGTCAAATCTATTATCCTCGAGCGTTTCATGACATTATCTTGAAAAATGGCTGCAATAAAATCTTTTTAAACAATTAGACCTATGCTTTGCGGTCCGGAACATATCAGTGAGAGTTCTTTATGGTGCCAACGCCTTTCGCGACACAGGACCTCCGTTTTAAAAGTCATATCCAAAATGCCAGTGATTCTCACTTTTAAATGCGGAGCGTTTGGCGAAGAAGTAATCGCTACCTATGTTTCCATCTTGCGTTTGACACGACTACGGCAAGAGAGTGTCTCGACTCACGACCTCCCAGATTTAAAGCAGTCAGGGTTCTTTACTGTGCCAACGCCTGATGGAACAGGGGACTCCGGGCCAACCTGTTTTTAAGGTCACATTGATTGATTGTTTGTTTGTTTTACGTCCAGTCGAGAATTTTCACTCATATTGAGACGTCACCAGCTGTAAGTAAAGTACCACAAATTTAGCGCTCAGGGCCGCAGCAGTGAAGGTTCTTTAACGTGCCAACGCGTACCGTGACACGGGACCTCCGTTTTTAAGGTCATATCCGAAAGACCCGTGATTCTCACTTCTAAATGCCGAGCGTTCAAACGCCAAGGCGAAGGAGCAATCACTACCCATTTTTCGTATTAGGTTTGACGCGGCTCGAAGTCACGACCTCCCGGTTACGAAGCAAACGCTCTAACCACTGAGCTACCGTGACCGGTAAGTCGGGTTTACAAACAGAAACGTTAGCTATTTTCAGAGTACATAAATAAAAGTCTCATTAAGCAAACGCATATACATAAAGAAATACATTGGAAAGTAACTACGCTCAATATAACACAACAGTGTTATAGTTGACCCGTGGTTAACGAGCTGCATGTACCAGTAATATTAGTAAATCACTTTGTAAAACGAGTAAAGCCTGTTGTTCCAAATGTAAAATAATTATTCAAGACAATATGTATTGGATTCGCCTGTGAACTACGTCTACGCCGTACCAGGGAGGCGTTTTTACGTGCCAAGGCTGCTGCTACATAGAACTTATTTTTAAGTTTATATCCGAAAGGCTCTGTTATCTCACTTTTATATTACAAATGTCTTGCGAATGACCACTCACTAACTATTTTTAAGCCTTATGCTTGACGAGGAGCATGTACTTCTTACCGGCAACACGTTCAACGATATTCCAATAACGAAAAATGTTACTTGAAGGTCATTAGGAACTGGCCCCGGGTATTCTTGTAAAGATGTCTCACGATTAACTATATTTTTATTTATTCGTTATTAATGACTTATTATATATTAATAATTTTCCTAAGATCAACAGTTGCAAAAGAGCAGACGAACGTTAATGCAAATAACTCCTTCTCTGACTGATTTGGGGGGGGGGGGGGGGGGGGGGGGGGGGGGGTTAACAATGTAGAATGTTTGTTATTATTGTTGTTATTGTTTTGTTTTGATTTCTTGTTTATTTCGCTTTCAGGGTGTATTTTTATGGTATGACCATTAAAATTTCATGTTATTAAATAAATGGATTATTTTATATACACGTAAGGACCCGAGATAGACTAAGTCCTCATTACCTCTTGCTTGTCGTACGAGGCGACTAAGTGGAGTGGTCCTTCGGATGCGAACGCAAAATCCGAGGTCCCGTGTCACAGCAGGTGTGGCACGTTAAAGATCCCTCCCTGCTCAAAGGACCTGAGCGCTAAACATAGGCCTAAATTTGCAACCCTTCACCGGTAATGGTGACGTCTCCATGATAGTGAAAAATTCTTGAGCGGAACGTAAAACAATATATAATCAATCAGTACCATATATACAGCTTTGCGCTACAACGTTTGATAAAAATTAAATTAATTTAGTTTAGTTTTCAAAATGTATCCTTTCCACGGCTGGAGATTTTCAAGAATGTTCCGCTGAAAGAGAAAGAAGGGGTGGGGGTTAGGTATTAAACTAAAAGTCCTTAAAAATATAAACCACTAAATCAACACACGCTCTGCATTACGGAAAACATGTTGAATATCCTTCAGAATGAGCATCGGGCTCACTTATTTAGCGTCACGGCGCAAGGGTCACTCCCACATAAGTATGAGCGAAAGAATTTTCCCCCCTGCATTTAGGGTGTAATCCCCACCCTTTCGACCTTGCCTTTCTTCTGTCACTTTCTGTATGAGTTTTCTCGCTGTTTTGACGCCTGGATTGTGTTTGTACCTATTAAACGAAACCTATACTCTGCCAATTATCAAAAGTATATAATCCGGAAACTGCTCTGCTTGTATTTTTCAGGACTTTTAAAATTGGGAAGAATATAACCTAACCGTTGCAATTGTAATAAATGCAACCAAATGATTCGCGACTATATAATTGAGATTTCTAGACTTTAGAATGGACATTTTGAACCAAAGTGCTTGTTACACGAGAGCAAAGCTTAAACAGACATAGAGGAGGTCATATTGAATTGAAATATGGGATGGGTGCCTTAAATAGATAGAAATTCTGCAATATTTTTCCTCGCGACTCTATTCGTAAAAAAATGGCTGCTGAAAGGGAATTGAAATTGGCCGATTTCTGCTTTTCGTTTCTTTTGAGCACTTTTTCTCTTATTTTCAAGGATCTTGGATTGAGTGATTGATTCGGGTTTTACGACGTGTTGGCAATATTTCAGCCATTTTACGGCGATTAAACAAATGAAATATGGTTGGTTATGAAAGCTGAAGTTTCCCTGACGACCCTCAGTGAGCCTACTCTTTTTCGAAAATCAAGGAAACAATCTTTTACGTGCCAAGGGGGTTGTAATCCTTGACACGGGGCACCCTTTAATGTCCCATCCGACGAACTTAAAAGTTAAAAATATGTAAACAGGTAAAAATACATATCATTTTGTGTATATGAATAGGTTATATTGTAAAGTATCAAATTTTTCTGTTAAAGTCGCATTCTTGTAAATATTTTATAATAAGATGATAGTCAATATTTGTGAAAAGTTGATACATTGATTGCACATTATTAAAAAGTTTATTTCGTTTGGGTGTAAAATCACTACATTCCAAAAGAATGTATTCTATATTTAATGGACAGTCACAAGATATACACTGAGGTTGAAAGTTCTCTGTTTCATAAATAAGAATGTGTCAATTTTGAATGTCCGATGCATATTCTTGAAATAATAACTTCGTCCTGGCGTTTTATTACAATGTTACACGATTTGTTTACTTTGTTTTGAATAGAATAAAATTACTTCTGTCACAGAAATCCCAATATATTTGCCAAAGATCATTTACATATAGTTTTATGTTATATTTCAAATCTGTGCAAGGAATTTTAAAATGTACAATATCATTTTGTAGTGCATTTTTTTGCCTACAATTAACTATTCTTCACTCACACTTTTCGCAACACATATCTTGTCGAAAAAAAAATATATCGTGACTGAAATGAAGCCGATTAAGTGAAATCGCCATATTTCGCATACTTGTTACCTGACAGGTAATTGTATCAAAAGTGTATCGCAGTGAAGTTTGTTTTAGATATTAGTTTATTTACCTATACTAAATTGATATCAAGCTAAATAACCCAAACAACACTTGCGTTCTCAACAATATATAGGAAAATGTATCTGAATGTTTAATTCCTCTCGGAACCTTATTTAAGGGACTGGCCCTTAAAACTTGATATCGTTGAAAAGGTCTGAACATTATCTACAACTTTTGGTCTATAATGTTTAACAAAATGTTTTTAGTTTTCAAGATATATAGCATATTCGGGGGCCTCCGTGGCCGAGTGGTTAAAGCATCGCGCTCAAAACCACAAGGCCTCACACCTCTAGTCGGCGGGGGTTCGAATCTCGCTCGCGCCGATATATGTGAGAAAGTTTGCCAGTTTACTTTCGGAAAGTGGATGGTCTCTTCACGGGTACATTGTATCTGGGTTCTCTCCTCCACCAATAAAATCTGGACGTCACCAGATAACTGAAAAATTGTTGAATGTGGCGGAAAACAACAATCAATCAATCATGTATAGCATCCCCTGAATTCGTTTTAAGGGAAAGTAAGACGAAACATGTTTAGCGTCACATTCTGACCAATTTATATAATGCTTTACAAAATATTTTTCCTTTAGGAAATATAAAGCTTCAAATATTAGTACATGATTCCCTTAGAAATCCCTTATTACGCAATGAATTATCATTTTGCTGACATCAGTAACAAAACGCTAAAACGAGCAACTTTGCTTCAATAATTCTGTTTCGTGTTTGAGATATTTAGAAAATACTTTTGACCCCTCTCGACCCTTTATTATAGGCACTGGCCCCTAAAACTTGATATTGGATATTGTCGAATAGGTCTCGTTAGTATCTACAACTTTTCCTCTATATTTCTTTTCAAATTATTTTTGGTTAAGAAGATATTGACGAAAAGGTGTGCAAAATTGCACGTAAAAATCGTGACGTTTTTTCGAGTCCTTCCGAGCTCTAACGTGTTTAACAAAATGAACCAGATTCGGCACATCTACAAACTCCACAATCGCTAAAAATTTCAACTTGATACCGTGAATAGTTTCCGAAAACACCCAGGGACAATCTGACCCTCTAAAACTCGGAAAAACGTCAATATCTTGCGTAATGATTGATGTATTCAACATAAAAAAAAAAAATACATACTGAATTCAAGTAAATATCTATCATCCCCCGAAAAGTTGACGAAAATCAGTCGACGCATCTCCGAGAAATCGCGTGCACAAAATTTGTATGAAAAAAAAAAAATAATTGAAGAAAAAAACAAAAAAGCCCCAAGAATAACAATAAGAACTTCCGTTGGAAACGGAAGACCTTAATAATATGCGTTTCCCTAACAATCTGTGCATGTGTGTGTCTTTTAAATCTTAGAATATGGCTTCCACACCACCGACCATGAATGCCGGGCCAGGACAGATTATAAATATTGATATGTTCAGCTCATAATAAACAATTAGGTGGTATAGAGACTAATTGGTTTAGATATCATAAGTTATAGATATTTTCTTTCATGAAAGAAAAATTATGGCATCAAATCGTAAATATTTCACATGACAAATTTCGGGTTCTTTTTTTTTTTTTTTTTTCTAGTCGGTCTATATGTGTCTACAGAACATCAACTTACATGTCATTTATGCTGAATGAAGGGTCGCTTGTGTCATCATCAAATGTATCCAGCAATAGGATATCAAAGACATCTTCCTCTGACGATATCAGATCGTTTTCAAGATGTAAATACAAGCGTTCGCTGCGTTGTTTTCATGGAAACGGAAACGCAACGTGTGCACACTTTAGAAAATCTCGCGTTCCGGAATACGTAACTAAATGTTGGCAGAAAAATAATTATCAATCCGAACAATTATTACATAGCGTTTATATTTCAATTTGAAGTGTTTATTTTAAGTCTACCGACAGCATTCCCAACGTGAGCATGCCTTTAGTAGCTATAATTACGGTGATTTATATAACAGGTCTTATGTTTTAGGCAATTAGGTCTAACCCTTACCCCCCCCCCCCCTTAAAGAAAAATCGCGGAATGTAAGTCATCGGTAAACCAAGGAGTATTTGGTCGTAAAACGATCTCCTTTGATTTCTGAGGGGCATGCAGATCGATGGTGGTTTGCAAGATCGCATTATAATTCACCACAAGTTTCTCAACAGATGTTTCTTCATACGTTATATTTGAAAAATCCAAATCATTTCTGAAACTGACAATGTCGATGTCACCAATTCTCCGAAAAGTTACCGTTTTCCTCTCCCTAGGAGGTCTGAGAAGGCGCAGTGAAACATGAATTGCAAGGTGGTCCCCACTTATGTTGCCATTGTTGTCACATATACCAGGATCAACCACGAACGGCGTTCCATGAAATGTTCGACAATCATCCCTGGTTATTAACACATCTAATGTATGGCCATGAAGATGTGTTGCATCGGAAATATGCTGCGTCAATCCATGCCTCTTTAATATTTCTGTAAATGTTTTAGCATCTTTGTCATTAGGATCATCTAGATGGAAATTGAGATCCCCTGTGATAAGTAACTCACCAGGAATTAACATGAGACCATCTAGATAATTTTAATCAGTGCTTGGAATGAACTTTCATATGAGGCAAAGTATTTCTTTGAAATCACTATAGTAAAATAGCGAGAGGGCCATAGGTTTGCAGGCGCGGATCCAGCTTTTTTTTACCAGGGGGGGTCCAAAAGACTGAAAGTCTGGCGAAGCCCCAGGAGACTCCGGGATTCTCACATTTTCACAGATAGTAGACTATGCGAAATTTATACCCAAAATTGAAATATAAGAATATGTTGGCATTTATAAAAATGAATAAATACGTAGTGGATGTTTGCCGTTTATTAAAAAAAAAAAAACGTTACCAGTTCTAGCCACGAGGAGGCCTCCACATTACAGAACCTTTTTAAATTTTTTTAATCTTATCTTTGTTATTATTTTGTTTTTATTTTATTTTTTCACTTTTGGGGGTTCAATTCGGGGGTGGGGAATACTTTTCCCCATTAAAATCAAGACGCATGATGATATGCTTCATCACAAAATAGACAGAATTAAGTATATAATAACAAACAATTAGTTCAAACACTTCTCAAGTGACGGAAGTCAAGTGGCCTGTAATCCACAATATGTAGAATTCAATAATGGACGAAAGATGGCCATAGTATGGCCATCTTTCGTCCATGATAGTGTATAAAACAAACTTAACTGAAGAGATTGGACATGAACAGTCTTCGGTTTCCTTGCCTTATAAACGTTTGTACTATTTCCTTTGGGTTGATTTCCAAAGAGTGATGCAAGTGCATCAGTGCGAGCCCGGTTAGCCTCTCCTCGTGCATTGTGCTATGCATATAGCTTTTTATCCGCCGAAGCCCAGAGAATGATCTCTCTGCTTCACACGTTGTTATTGGCAATACACATCCAATGTGAAGCAACGTCTTCACACTTGGGAATACATCTTCATCAATAAAATTGAAGAGACTCTGCAAATTGCAGAGATTGTCGGAGGTCTCCCTGCTAAGTTTTCCACAGTGCCGTTTCCAATCCGTCAACTCCTGCTCCAGGTCCCCTACAGAGGGACAAGGCAAATCATCTTCCCAAAACTGTAGCTCTGAAGCCAGTCTAGACAACCCATCGTCAGAAAGACAGGTAATATTTTCAGGCAACAAAGAGCATACCGAATATGCCACTTGGTCTTGTTTTGGAAATCTAGAGTCCAGTTCCTGGAGAAAATAATCTAGAAATGGAATGGCCACGGCTAACTTATAATATTCCTTTGGGTTGTCTCTAGGTATGTTTGCTCTGTGTTGTTGCTTGTTGCAAGTCCTTGGAACCATCACAGTAATATCTAATTCCCCTGCAATTCTCTTTGCATCCTCAAAACAAGTTTCAAATTCGGCATCAATCTCTTCGCGAATTTCCTTCACTCTTTCCACATGTTCAGCAATTAATTTGTTTGCAGTGCAAACGTCGTTGTCCCTTTTCTGAAGTTTCACGGTAAGTGGTTTGATAGTATCGAGGACATATCTGGCAAACACAAAGGTGACCAAAGTGGAAAATGCAATCATTGATGTAAGCAACCCCTGTGCTGTCACCTTAGTTTGTCTGTCCCAAGACCAGTCTTCATCGCTCTTCTCGTTAAGGCTTGGGTTAAGTATATACTGAAGACACTTAACTATGTATGTGTATAGATTGTAGAATACATCAAAGCAAACATGGCGCTCTACCCACCTGGTCTTGCAAAGCCCAACAAGTTTTTTTCGGGAAGACTCCGAACCTTCACTATCTAGTACGCTTTCAAGAAAGCCCTGTCTTTTAGGAGACACATCAAAGAATATGAACACTGAATTGAGAATATCTATCATATTTCTTACCGCTGGTAATTGGCATGCAGACGCAATGCTTAGATTTAACACGTGGCTCCGGCAGTGTGTGTAGACAGCCAATTTGTTAACAGACTTTATCCGTCCCTGACAACCTAGTTTCTCTGAAGCCATTGCTGAAGCACCGTCGTAGGCTTGTCCGCGGATGTTCTCGATCGGAACCCCAATTCTTTGGAGGATCTCTAACAGCTTGTTTGCAATGGCTTTACCAGTGGTCCTTTCTATATTTGCAAAGTCAATGAATTCCTCCTTGACAACGGCTGGGCTATCTCTGGTATCCAGAAACCTAAGACACAAAACAAGCACTTCTTTGTTTGTAAATTTGTCGGTCACCTCATCTGCTATGATGGAATAAAACCCATTCCCATGTAAACCTTCCAAAATTTTTCTGATGATGTGATCTCGTACTATTTGTATGATCTCGTTCTGAATTGTTTTGCTTGTGTATGAGGCATTCTTTTTCATTGACAGTAAATGAGAGGAGAGAAGTTCGTTGTGCTTTGCTAGGAGGTTTAGTATCGCAAGAAAATTGCCTTTATTCGAGGAGTCATTCGTGGCGTCATCTCTGTGCCCTCTAAGGGGAATGTTCTGTTTCCCACAGAAAATGACTGCATCCACAATTGATTCAAGGATCTGGATGTTGTGGTCGTAAATTTCCTGATTTTGCTTAGTTAGCCTGTATGGAAGGGACGATGATGGTATTTCCAATGATGTCAATGTTGTTTGATACTCAACTTTGGCATTCTTGTGATGCTCTGAATTATGGTGCTTCAAAAGGGAAGACTTCTTTCCAAGGGCCTTCTTGTAAGCGGTAAAAGGTTGTGTCACGAACGTATGTTGATGTTGAATACTCAGCTGAGGAAACATGACACAAAACTTGCAGAGACCACCATTCAGAAGTTTGCTGAAACTTAGCCACGGAAACTGTCTCATCCATGAAGGCTGAAATGAAAGATTTTTCATTTTTTCTGAATTACTCTTTGTCATTGTGCGACCAGTTTGTAATTTGCCAATGGCATCCGACAAGGGTTGATTCTTGGTGTAGTTGATTTTTTCAGCTGATGACCAAGCTGAGTTTGACAATACCATTTACTATTTTCCCAAGATCAAACGTATCAGTTGGATCTTCTATATATTCGCCCTTTACGTTTTCCTCCTCTTTCTGCGCATCTGTCTCTTTAAAGGTCTTTTCATCAGAATGAACATTTGCCTCCATATTTTCAGAGTGGGAGTGACAGTCCATAGACGTCTTCTTACTCTCTCTTGCTTTTTTCTTGGGGGGTTCGTTTGTATCATCACATTTTGTGGATAAAATTGGGAAACATACAACAAAGTGATTGGGTGCCCAATTGTCTTTGTTGCAGTTTTCAGTGTGTGACCACATGAGATATATAGCTGATCCTGTAATTTTGTCATCTAACGTAGTAGAAAGTGGCCTTATTTCTTGGTGGAGCACATTTCTGTCCATGCCGGCGTTTTGGAATGATGGGTAAATACTGTAAATTGGGTGATTTAAAGCATTCGCAGCGGCAAATATATGAATGAGAGAACTATAATTCCCACTCTTGATCGATTTGAGTGTCTCATTCTGAATCGATTTCAAATAATTCTGCGGTACTAAAGCATCGTCAGAGATTGAGGACTCTAATACGTACTGTACGCTGGGGGGATGGGAGCACATGCCATCATACGTTGCCTGTGACAAATACTTTTTGGAATTTTTGACAATCTCAAAGACTATCATGACACGGAGCTCAATGTGCCTATCTTCGTGACCAAATAGGGCTTTCGAGAGCGCTCTGTAGAGGCAGTTCCCATCCCCATAGACCCGGACAGGGGATATACCTGCTGGACCGTCATTTGGGTAGAGCTTCTCGGCAATTGTGTCACGCAGAACATTTTGATTCGATATTTTAGCTCTCTCTGCGTTGCAATGTGTGTAATCTGTTTTGAATTGTAAAGATCTTAAGGACATGTCAAAAAATAAAGCTTGCCACCCCTTACTTGCTGATTTCAACAGAGATGCATGCAAGAGACTAAAATCTCTGTCCCCCATCATCACCAAATTATCAGTAATAATTTCTATGGTCAAATGATTATCTCAAACAATGACTGTTTTAACAGCTGGAAAAGTATAAAGTATTACAAATTAACCCCCAAACCAACACGGAGCGACATCACTACAATTACATGCACGCCTTTTTCCGATTCCCCAGATCTACGTCACGAAATATGCGGCGAGCATGTAATATAAAATCCTAAATGCTTTGAGGGAGCTCGTGAAATTCCGAAAAGATTTTTTATTTTGTTGCTTAGAGCCGCTTGAGCAATTTTCCAGCCAGCCTAAGAAAATAATGATATGTATAGATTCTATTTAATTTTGGTCAGAATAGATTCTCCACACCCCCTTGTGTTTCGTAAGAGGCGACTAAATGGGGCGGTCCTTCGAATGAGACCGAGGCTCCGTGTCACAGCAGGTGTGGCACGATAAAGATCCCTCCCTGCTCAATGGCCCTGAGCGCCGAGCATAGGCCTAAATTTTGCAACCCTTCACCGGTAATGGCGACGTCTCCATATAAGTGAAAAATTCTTGAGCGGGACGTAAAACCGTAAATAATCAGTCAATCAATTATAACAGAGCTAAAGTTAATTTTTACTAACTGTAATGTTGGTTTTGTTTCCCTGACGGCCCGAGTGAGCCTACTCTTTTTCGAAGATCAGGGAAACGATCTTCTTCGCGTCATGGGGTTGTGATCCTTGACACGGGACACCCTTTAACGTCCCATCCGACGGGCTTATTCCGAAAAGATTTCTGTGTGTAGATTTAAAGCGCATTTGCTTTGCTGTTTGTTTATAGCCGCCTGAGCAATTTTTCAGCTCTGCGGCGGATGTCACCATTACCAGTGACGGGACTGCATTTAGATCTATACTTAGCACTCAAGGCTTTTAGCACTGACAGTTCTTTTTCGTGTCACGCCTACTGCGATACGGGACCTCGTTTTATATGGTCTCGCATTTGAAAGACATTAATTGAATGAATGACTATTGTTTTACGTTCATTCTTTACATATTATGTGGCTAATACTTACGATAAAATGTAAAATCTTTGCAAATTCCAGGGGGGTCCGGACCCCCCCCCCCCCCCACGACCCCCCCTCTAGATCCGCGCTTGGGTTTGTATAGAGTTCTATGGGAAAATAATTGGTACTCTTTTCCCTATAAACAATATACAAACATAACCAACTCCCATAAGTACTTTCAGTACTTTGATTCGATTACACCTCTTAAAAAATCCGCCGCTAAAAATAGTCTCCTTGAAAACTTATTATACTGATACATTTTTACATATTATTTGATATTATATATGCGGGCGTATAGAATTCACATAAGATTTTAAAATGAAATTCAGTGAGATGCATTTAAAAATTAAAACGCTTGCGCAACTGATCGCGCAAGAATATGTTGAACAATTTGTTCTTGTAAAGGACTAGTTTCACCCGGCAAGCAGCAGAGCGCGAAAGAGCGAGAGGAACGCGGAAGAAGCTAGAAATAAAAAATAGATTTAAAGAAGTTCGTTCAAGACAGGTTTTTTTATACTGGGTACACCACAAGAAAGAAAAAGAAGGAACTGTTGACAAGTAAGCTTTAAAATATGAATGATTTCACCGTCTTCTCTAAAGTAATAAGTATTGTTCTCCAGAATTTCCTCGGAACCAAGATTGATTGGGGTTTTACGCCAAGTTGACAATATTTCAGCCATTTTACGGCGGCTCGGAACCAGGAAGGAGCAGTCAAAAATTTATTTTGTTTTGTTTATTTGGTCAGTAAAGAGAGTAGTTACAAGATATTTGTGTTTTATGGATCGCTGGGCCCTGTCCCGTATGATGATTATTGTTAATAGATTTATATAGTTAAGATTTATTAAAAGCTCGTCATTTCAAGCGGAATGAAATTGTTATGTATATATATATATATATATATATTCAAATTTGATAATATTCAAATTCACCATTCTCTGCGATATGATAGGAAAGCGGAAAGTGAAAGTCAGGGAATTCCATAAAGCACTGGGTAAATCTGAACACCTTTTGTACATAACATGTAAAAAAAAAAAAAAAAAAAAAATCATTCTTTTAAAGCAATATAAGCTGTCAAAATTGTTATTTTGGGGTCCTAAAATTTAATCGAAAATTTTGTAAACATCTACCTTCTAATACCTGATTTTATCGATTAAACTTTTGACATGTTGTATTTTTTGCATTAAATGCAAAAATGTTCAACAGTTGAAATGAAGTCTTCCCGTACCTTAATTTTCCGGACATTATTTCCGTATGCAATGACCTAAAGTTGAACTCATTCGGCAAAATCAAATGCGCAAGCGCAGTATTTCCAGTAAGCACAAAAGATGTCTGACACGAAAGGTTCGAAGCGAGGGAGAAAGCCGGCTTTGGACTTTTGCGTAATGTTTCGAGCGATCCCTTAAAACTATCATAACTAAAAAACATACTATCATAACTTAAAAACATATAACATCGTTAACAGTGCCAAAATAATGATGGTAACTAGAATTTTATCTCACCTCGCCGTCCATATTTTAATGACCAAGATACAACCCGATCCACCCAGATCAGCATCAGAATCATTCGTGTCAACATCGGTTATCTTTGGGATTGTCGCCGACGATTAATCAGCTGCCATTGTTAGGTTCAAGCGGAATGTCGAGGAATATATTTTTCATCACGTAAAGGTGTGTAAACGATGCATAAGAGAGGAAATTCGATGCAGTTCTTTTTTTCAATCATATCAACGTTCATTTAACCTCTTTTAATGCCACTATAAAAAATTGCAATTTTGGCAGCTTATATTGCTTTAACAGCTTTAGGATGAAGGTTTTGGATGTTTGTAATTTTTTTCTCTCTCTGTTTCCAATATTAATTTTCATTTAATTACTTGTTTAACTATGTGTGTTTAACTACATGTATGTACCAATAAAGTGAAAAATTGGGATTATTTTGCACTTTGATATGTCTCCAAAATTGACTTCATACGACACACAAAGTTTCTGTGGAAGTGTAAAATGTGTGTAATAGTGTCAGAAAGTAGTTGTCCAGTAGCGTGATCTCCATATTTTATTTTTAGGAGAGAAAATGACGGTGAGGGAAGATGTACAATCATATTATGAATATTAAGGAAATGATTAAAAATATATGTATTGAAATTTACACACCCACCCCGCCCTTTTAGCTTTTTGCATACTAAGTTGATGAGCGTGTCAGCATACTACAAGTTTCTTTTTGATATACATGTCTTTATTTAAACATTATTTGAATAAAGCTTGATTTATGTTGATGGCTTTAGGCTATTTGTTTATAATTTTACAGAGGATCTCCATAGCCAAGTGGTTTGAGCATCGCGCTCAAAATCACAAGGCCTCTCACCTCAAGTCAGTGCAGGTTCGATTCTCGCTTGCGCCAATATATGAGAATGTTTGTCAGTATACTTTCAGAAGGTCAGTGGTCTTTTCCTTGTTACATTGTATCTGGGTTCTCTCCTCCACCAATAAAAACTGGACGCCACCAGATAACTGAAAAATTGTTGAATGTGGCGAAATACAACAAATAAACCTATAATTTTACATGCAAATGAAAGCAAAATCATGTAGTACAATAATCGCACTCTCCAGATTTACCCTCTCTATTTCATTTTTGGTAGGGTAAATCTAAATAATTAGTTTTGTGATATAAAACATTGATTTGGTATATCCTTATGAGTGTATAGAGTTTCACTTTCATGAATACTGTCTAGATCTAACCAGTGCTTTATATCATCATAAAATGATGTATTTAATATCAAACTGTAAAAGGACAACGAGGAATATAAAGATAATTATTAACCGAATTACATATATCAGCGCTCCAAGTTGCGAGTGAAACGGTCGCATTTGCGACCAGAAAATCGATTTTGCGACTAGAAGTTATAAGTAAGTCGCATTTTTGCGACTGGAGAAAATTCGGGAATCCAATAAATTTTTGGGATCAGAGATCGAAATAAATATTTTTTTAAAGCAGTGCAAAATGGCGGGAAAACGTTTAGAGAGTTGAAGCCAGGTAACGAAGAATCGTATTCACAACTGGAAAGTTCAGGATCTAAACATGACGTGACGACATCTACAAACAAGAATAAAGAGAGAACACCAGTACTGAAATGGCTGATGGAGTTTTCGTGGTTGATCTACAGAGATGGCAAAATGTTTTGCAGAATTTGTAAGGCCAATCAGCCGACGACGTCCTCAAATTCTGGACACCCATTATCTGATTTTTTCACTATAGGGTATACATCTTTCAAACGCGAAAGTGTGACTATCCATGAGAACGAATGGGGCAACTGTTGCTGATAATTTTCAAAGACAGTAACAAGTTCGGGATGACAGAGTCATGAAAGACATGGCAGTGAAATTCAGAACTGCATATTTCATTGGTAAAGAAGAATTACCGTTTACTAAATTTAAAACACTTCTTGAACTTCAGAAATTAAATGGAATAAAAATTAATAAAAACTATGCTAATGACATGAAATGTGCTGAAATGATAGCATGTAGTAACGATGAATTAAGAAGGGAAATAGAATCCCAGTTAAGAGAAAGTATGTATTTTAGCATTCTTAATGATGTTGGTACTGATTGTTCAGCAAAAGAAAATAAAGCCATCAATATTCATATGTCTCTGGTGGAAATGTGGAAACCAAGTTGCTGGGTGTACTGTAAAATATGCAGGATGGCCCAATGCAATACAACTTTTGCCAGAGTAAATACTTGACTTGCTGGCATCCAGCACATTTATACTCAGTTAAATAATAAAACAAACAAAATGTTGTATTGCTTTTTTATTGAAAGGTATTTGAATTAGACATTTGTAAGTCTTATTTACAAAAGCTTTTACCAAGGCGAGTAGAACTTTTGTAAATGGCGACTAGAATTTTTGAAATGGCGACCAGAAATATTTTAAGGTCGCCATTTAGCAACCTGATAGTAAATGTGACTTGGAGCGCTGTGTGTGTGTGTGTGTGTGTATATACATATATCGGACTAGGAATTTTCGCAGTTTAAATTAACAGTAGATAGATGAAGTCTCTATATTGTTATATTAGAAGAAGAACAGTGTCAATTCAAAGTAGAAGTACTTAAGATGAATTCTCTAGATCATTTCTTCTTTTTTTTATACAGATGAAAATACTTGGATGTGGTATCATAAAGGGTGAAGAAAGGAAAACGTGTGGTAGTATAAACAGCTGTATCATTAATTATTAAGATATCATGAATTTATAATATTCAACTAACCACAATTGACAATATTTAGTGAGTTTTCATGATTTGTCATCAGACAACTGTGTATCTGTAAATTTTTCATATTTTTTAATTCATCTGAGCTGAAAACTTGAGTGGGCTTTTTGTCCGGTGTCTGTCTGTCCGTCCTGAAACTTTTAAAGTTTTTAACTTCCTCTCCAGAACCACTTGTTGAATTTCAATCAAACTTCGCACAAATCATCTAGGAGTGAAGAGATTCGATTTTGTTGAAATAAAAAAGTCATGCTTCTGTCAAAGTGGAGATAATGAGAATAAAATTAAAAAGATAGGATGGGGTTGTTTATGGTGGTGGAACGATTCGCTGAGATGCATAGAAATCCACGATTCTGTCAGCCAAATTGATTCTCGTTTCACAACTGAGCAAATTCAGTTTGGTTCAACATAAAAGTATAAAATGTGTACAAGTTATATATTCTGAATTTTCAACAACACTTCTCATTGGCTAGAAAGCTTCCAATCAACACTTAGGTGCAAGATGGAGGAGCATGATGACCAACTAGTGCCCGTAGGTCATCTCAAGTCACTTAAATCTGAAGAGTGGGTGTAGTTTGGTTTCCGGCTGCCATCATCATCAAACTTTGGGAATTCTCCAAAAAAAAATTCTTAACTTAAATCTTGAGAATTACTCCGCTAAAAATATAATAATACAAAGTTTTGTATGGGAATATATCAGAAAGATTTTCTTCTATTTAACAGTAGAGCCATGATTGGTCATATTACTAACAAATATTGAAAGCAATTTCATACTAAAATTTGTGATATATGCAAGTTTCGCATCTCTGTTCCTACCGCTAATGGGGTGGTCCTCAAGATGAGACTGCAAAAGCAAGGCCCTGTGTACAGCAGGTGTGGCACTATTAATTTCCCTACCTGCTCAAAAGCCACAAGCGCCGAGTGTAGGATTAATTTTGCAGCCCTTCATTGACAGTGGTGACGTCTCCATATGAGAGGGATGTTGCACAATACACAGTCAATCGACCTTGACCAGGCCCTGGGCATCAGACTCTTTGGACTTTTTAAAGACTGCTCTTGCATAAGCTCTCTCTGATGAATATGTTTCTATACAGTAAGAATACTGCATACAAGGACATGATGAACTTTGATTATTTTTTTCCACAGGTAATAACAGCTAGTTATATCAGCATCACAAAGACAGAAGAACGGAATACAGACAGTGGTAACAGTTGTAACATTGATATAAAGTTATTATGATATCAGAAAAGGTTTTATATGTTTAAACTTAAGTTGAGTTTTTATGATCACAAATGTAAAGCATACAGCTGAGTAAACTCAGGTGACCTGCTGCAATTGGTCTGCATCCGTTGTCATCCGTTGTGCATTATTCGATAACAATTGAACATTTTTATCTTCTACTTGATAACTGCTATTTCAATTCTTCTCAAATAAGGTATATAGTGAAAAGTATGCACAATTACCTCCATTGTCACCCAGTCACACACATAAACACAGGCTTCCCGCCATTGAATCACTTCCGTCACGAAGGTAGAAAAAGCATATATATGGAAGTCCATAATAACCCAAAAGTAATGTGGGTTGGCTAATTACAGGAAGGTAACAAACTCCCCTTCTTTTTTAGATAAAAAATCTGCATCCATCTGGAGGCGTTAAACTTTGAAGAACAGTTTTTTAAATTTAACATTTTTACACTATTTACACAATCCTGCAGAAATTGTCTACAGTTCCAAACATCCGTTTGCCCATGCACCGTTTTGCAGCGCTTTGAGCAAATTCAGGCAAGAAGCTCCCTTCTTGGTCAAACAGTCCGGAAGTTGATTTTCACTTTCAATCCATTTTACTTCAGTGATCTTTTTCTGTTGAATCATCTCTCGAATACTGCTGATTTCCATTCGCAGTCTCTTTTCTGACACCTGTTTTGTTGACAAAATAGCATCCTTTAGTGAATGACAGTCCGTAAGGCATATAATTGGTAATTTTGAGTCATTTCCTCCTTCCAACATCAATTCAAAGTAAAGTGATGCCAAGTATAGTCCATTGTCAAGAGCATCTGTCATTGCTAGTGTCTCAGCAGCTAGTGTGCTTCTTGCGACTCTTCTGATTCTTTTTGACTGCCAGGTCAAAGGTGAAAAACGTCCATCAGATCCAAACAGAGCAATGAAATGTCCTCCTTGTGTTCCTCCATCAGGTAAGTTGCCTAGAGACGAATCACAGAAAATCACAAGCTTCAAGTTGTCTTTGTGGCCCAGATTCTGAAATTTTAGAGTTACCGTTTCACATAAGATATTCTTTATGATCTTGTTTGCATCAATAAGTGTCTGGACACTGGCCTTTTTCAAGTTTGAAGCAAGATTGGAGGCATCAAAAATAACATCTGGTCGACTTTGTCGGGCTACCTATCGACTCTTATCAGTTGGAATAAATTCAATATTCTTCTTGTAGCTATATTGGTTTAGTTTAATGTCTTGTCCCTGCTTTGATAGCTCTATTCCTACATAAGTGAAAGACCCGTTTTCTTCTCCATCTTCTTTTCCAACATGAAAGGTTTTCCTTATTTCATTGATCACTCGGTTTTCAAATTCAGCAGATCCTCCCCATAAAAAATCATCTGCATGACAAGCTAGTATTCCATCAACATTTCTGTCATCATTCTTCCAGAGAAATATTGCTGGATCAGCTTTTGAAACCTCGGCCCCACAGCCTAAAAGTAATGGGATACATTTTTCACAGTGTAGCGCGAGTTATTTCCCCCTTAATACAGGTGGCGCACAACATGTTGCGGTCCTCAAGTAATGGCGTCAAAATATTGAATAGATAGAGAATTTACTATTCCTGATTGTTACTTAAGTGCCAGTTAAGAATTAATGATGCAACTTAATAATTTAATAACTAAGTCATTGATTCGATTTATGTGTCGTTTTTGTGATTTTTTGCAGTCTCTGGCATCTTTAGATCAGATTGAGTATGTCTTTAGCATACTGTGAGAGGCCTTGTGATTTTGAGCGCGATGCTCCAACCACTAGAAAATTTGCTATCTCTGATTGTATTTAAATGTCAGTTTAGGAAATTTCTAAAATTAAGTGTAATTACTGACATATTAAATGACTGCACGGTAATTTTAGTCAGTGATTATATTTGTGCGCCCCTTGTGTGATTTTTCAAAGACCTTGTCATCTTTAGATCAGAATAAATATGCCTTTAGCATATCAACAATTCTTCATTATTACTTTATCAATATTTTCTACTACCAAAACACAATTAATATGCCAGAAATTACATGTGTAACCAACGCACGTAATCCTCACTGTAGGCAAAAATATGCACATCAAGTACCAATGAACGGAACATTATATCGAATCCGTATCTCTTATCTGTCGAAATCTGTTTACTCACTCGCGTGTGATTCAATCTTTTGGAAATTAATATTTGTGTAAATCAACTTACTCAAACGTACACAAAAGTAATTATCAAGCACGAAGCATGAGAGAGAGAGAGGCAGGCTTGCCCCTTTTCTCCAACAATGTACTTTTCTGTTATCGTTACATGCAAAGTTGATTAATTGTTTTAAAGAGTAAGTGTTATCTATAGGTCCCTGCTCCCCTTTGAATTATAAAATTTAAGGAACCGATGAATTGAATTGAAGGATCACTCCCCCCCCCCCCCCCCCCCCCCCCCCCCCCCCCTTCTCCTTAAATGTTACATATCTGATTTTATTTATGGTGACACGTGCTTTTTCGTACTTTTATTTCCATTAACATTTTTTACAGATAACTCGTTAAATTCTTGATATTATAACTTAGACAAAATTAAACATTACCCCCCTCCCCCTCTTTCCCCATCACGTAAATTTGAGGAAATGTACAATCTAAAATGTGTTCTCCATAAAATCTAAGAAACTAAACCTTGTTATCATTAGAGATATGATACAACCTGTTAAAACTCACCATAATAAAGATTTTGTTACCGCGAGTTTTACTATACCCTGTATGTAGTACTATTTTATCTGAAGCTCAGGACCCCATCGGTAAGCACGCCCCCTACTTCCGGTGTAAGGGCAGCAACTTCAGAAATGTAGGCCATTCTTTGACTCTGTTGTACCAGCTAAGTGAAGCGTCAGAGAGTCCATATACACACTTTCGCAGCTGCCAAATAACTCCTCTGCAACCAGCTTCAGGTGGAGGTTTCACATATGTCTCCCGATCAATTTCTGATCCTTGGAGGAATGCTGTTTTGATGTCCATGGTATGTACATTCCAATTCCGCTGTGCTATCACGGTTAGGACCAGTCTGAGGGAATCTGATCCACAGGTTGGAGAGTCCTTTGGAATTTCTTCTTTGTCGATCTCTTCGAATCCCCTAGCCACAAGTCTTGCTTTGTGTATGGTTCCTTCTGGTGTATCTTTAAGGCTACATATCCATCTTGTTGATATGCACTTTTGGCCAACATCAGGTTTTTCTTCATAAACTTTGTTGATTTTCCATGATAGAAATTCTTTCTGCTTGGCTTGTTCAAATGACACATCCGTTAAAACCATAACATCGTTGCTCTCCAGATCTTGAACTTGACTCATATCCACCGAGATTTCTGCCCCCTTTAGAGATTCTGGCTCCAAATAACTCAAGTTGTACCAGTCTCGATTGTTTCCTGTTGCCTTCCCAGCTCGTCCGATTACTTTTGCAGTGCAATTCTCTCCACTCTGTATATCTTTATACTTGACAACTTGTCCTTTCTTCAGACTTACACCTCCGCTGGTTCTGATACCAACTACTGGTTCATCGATTTGATGCTCAGGGTTTTCAACTTCACCATCAGACTTATCATTGTTTTCCTCTTCATCATCATTTGCCACTTGAAGTTCTCTCACTTTCTCATTCTTAATCATTTCTTCATTCTTGATTGTTTTCTTTTCTTGAGGTG
Source organism: Ostrea denselamellosa (assembly GCA_024699665.1). Classification (NCBI taxonomy): domain Eukaryota; kingdom Metazoa; phylum Mollusca; class Bivalvia; order Ostreida; family Ostreidae; genus Ostrea; species Ostrea denselamellosa. The sequence goes on from JAMZEH010000075.1 coordinate 5,615,393, forward strand.
GCATATTTTCCTCCGTGGGATTTGTTCTTGTTATTCGACACTGATGTACTCTGACACATAGTCCTCCATGTCTAACAAATATCACTGGACCATCCTGTCCTATCACCACACCAGGTCCTTTCCACTTTTCACTATCTGGACGCTTGTAGTAAACATGATCACCATTGCTGTACTGAATGCCGCTTTGACGTATCTGTTTTCTTAAAGCTCTTCTTATTCTTTCAGAGCACTCCGCTTTCGTGAAAGCAATTCTGGAAGAGTGAAGTGCTTCAATATGTTTCCCTACCAAAGCACTCATTGTAGTTCCCTCCAAAGCTGGAGGTCTGTTGGTCATAACATTTGGAAGATTGGGGTTACGTCCATATACCAGCTGGTATGGGCTAAATCCATGAACACTGTGCAAAGCATTTTTGGCCATCAGTCCCCAATTTAGTGCGGTTTCCCAATCACAGTCATTTTCTGCTCTAATTTTGAGAAGAATTTCTGTAAGTGTTCTATTATGCCATTCGAGTAAGCCATTACTCCAAGGGCTGTATGCAGCTGTTGTTTTCACTTCAATATTGAAGTTTTCAGCCATATCACGAACTTCTTCATTGTTGAACTCGCCACCATTATCACTGTACAAGCATTTAGGTGATCCATACTTTGAGATTCAACACTCCAAAAACTTCCTCACAAATTCAGATGCCTTCTTTGATCTCATGATGCTCCCAGCACTGAAACGTGTAAATTCATCAATAATATGTAGGTACCATAAACCTGGTTCTAATTCGTGCAAGTCTACGGCTACAGTTTGATTGAAGTCTGTCGCTAACGGTAATCCAACAATAGGCTTAGGCACTGGCCTCTTGTACTGAATACATGTTTCACAACTTGCACAGACCATGCGAAGTATATCCAGAGTTTCCTCATCGGCTGTTCCTGCACTTCTCAACAACTGAGCAAGTCTATCATACGTTGCATGCCCAAACTGTTTGTGAAGTTTAATTGCAATCTTCTTCTTTTCCTCTTTACTCATATTCTCTTTGACTTCAAGAATTTCTTCCTCAGATATTTCATCACTTGAAGGTTGATCATTCATGATGTTCACACAATAATGTCCACTTGAAGTAAATTCCAGATTGATGGGCTGATTAAACATTGTAGCTCTATCATTTTTCAAGTCAAGAACTGTTTCTGCTTTTTTCAAAGAGGACTTACTCAGAAGTAGTGGAATGGCCGATTTCACAATTTCTGTTTCAATGTTACACTTTTTCTTTCCAATAATGGCTGGAATGGTCGCACGCTTGAATGAGTACACTAGGTTGCCATCTCCAAACTTGAAAGCTCGATGACTATCATAAGTTGGTACTTTTTCATTCAAATCCTTACAAAACAAGTTGAACCATTTCTCCCCACAAACAGTACGAGTACAGGCGGTGTCAATTACTGCAGATCTTAAGGACTCCAAAACAAAAATCTCATTTGTTGATGGTTGTTCTTTGGTGAGAAGAGTTACATTACAATCCTCTACTTCGCTATTCTCACATTCGGTCATTTGAACTGCGTTTCTTTTCTCCGGACAGTCTTTTGCCCAATGAAAAACACTTTGACAAATAGCACATTTAGTTCTTTTTCCAAACCTGTTCAGTGGATTTGTACCTCTTTGGTTACTTTTCATTTTCTTGTTTTGTGTGAAGAAAACAGGCTCCTGCTTAACAGTAATTGTTTGGGGTTCAGTTTTCACACCTGAGCTACAGCTACTGCCTTCGCCGAATATCCTCTGAAGTGCCGACTTCATAGCTTTGTATTGAAGGTTACTGCATGCGGTCAAAGCTAATTGTTTTTCTTGTACCGAAAGTCCTGCATTGTCTAATATTTTGAACGCAAGTACAGCCATATCATACTTTTTTGCTTTATTGTATCGTTTGTCAAACTCTAAAATGTATTCAGACATTGCCATATTCTCTGTTTTCCTAAATATATCAAAGTTCTTATAGGCCTCGTATGCCTTATCTTTATCATCTCTGAGAAAAACTTTGTCCAATTGCGTTATCAATTTTTTCATACCGTCTTTTCCTAAATCCTCCGCTGGAACTTCCATTGCAGTTTCTCTTGTATTTCCAGACAATGACAAAGAAACAGCCAATGCTTGTTTTTCCTTTTTCAGTTCTGTTACAAGTTGCCATACCGCTATTTCATTTTTCCAACTTTTGATCAAAGACTGGGGGGTTCTTGAAGTTACTGGCTATGTTTTCCTTCTATTTCTGCGCTCTGCTACCATGAAAAGTATGCACAATTACCTCAATTGTCACCCAGTCACACACATAAACACAGGCTTCCCGCCATTGAATCACACAAGATAGCTCTTCCGTCGCGAAGGTAGAAAAAGCATATATATGGAAGTCCATTATAACCCAAAAGTAATGTGGGTTGGCTAATTACAGGAAAGTAACATATAGCATATTTGGGACAAGGGGGACATAGATAGTACATTTAAGGAACTTTAGGTTAAGTGCCACATAAATTTGATCTACATAAGACACTGAAGGTCATGGTAGTGAGGGATTTTATCATGCTACCTCCTTCTGTGACCTACAACCTCAGTTTTATGGTCACATCCAAAAGCATTTGATTTTCACATGTCATTGTTAGTGTTTGGTGGGAAAAAAATTCACGACCTATGTTGTTACTTTGGTTACTTTAGTCATACATGGACATTCTGAATTAGTATTCAAGATATAGATGTGTCACCGAAAAACACAGGTCAAGTTGTATTTGGGTAAAGTAAAAGTATTTTGGCAGAGTCATGTCCCTTGGATTTAGAAAATTTCAAACAGTGCTGTCTTCACTCATTATGACAGTCATGTTTTGACATTTTGAAAATGTAATTTGGGATTATAGATATGTGTGTACAGTGTGCAGTGTTTTTGACCAACAGTAAAAATACATTGTACACCACTCCACATTGACTCAGACTCGAACATTGTTCATCCCCCCACATTACCTCAAACTTAAACATTGTATAGACCCTGAAGCATACTACTACACCATTCGAACCATTCCATTACTGTACCTGACAAAAACCACTCCTTTCCCACATCAAAGCATTCAAACCATAAAGCTTACTGTTTCCAGTCCTAAGCATTCCAACCCATACCAAAGTGTTCTGCTCACATTTAAAACCATTTGTTCTTTAAAAGCAGTCTCCCCCTCCAAAAGATGGAACCCAGTTGGCATCTGTAGTGTTTGTGCAAAGCATTTAAATAACATCTTCTTTAATAGTATTGAATAGTGATACAAAATTGAAACTGGATATTTAAATGGAGCAGGTGACCTTTAGCCAATATTGTAAAATTCTTGATCCCCAGGGTAGGTGGTTAAGTGCTATGATGGGGCCAAAGCTCATCTTGTTTTGTACTGCTGCTGAATGAAGTAAAAATAAATTCTATAAAGAATAAAAAATAAAGTGTTAGGGTAAACATGCACCCCTGGACATACCAGAGGGTTATCAGGTGCCTAGATGGATTAAGCATCCTGGTGACTGTTCACACCCACCATGAGCCTTGCATTTTAATCGGGTAAACAGAGTAATCCATTGACTAAATTAGTATGCAAGAACAGCATAGAATAGAATATTTTAAGGATCATAGAATTTATAAAGTACTGATTTTAAATGAGAAACCCCTGTAACATCTACTCATTTGTCAGTAGCCTTAGGATTAAGCTTTGATGTGCAGAACAGGTGAATTATGTCTCCCCTCTTCCAGGGGGAGACATATTGCTTTGTACTTTTGTCCGTCAGTCTGTTTGTCCATCTGTTACAAACTATCCTGCTATATGGCTCATTGGATAGACTTTAAACTTTGTTAAATGCTTTATTTCCATTTGTAGATGTGCACATTGTCAGGATGGGAAGATCCAATTATTTTCCTAAATGTTACAGTGAATGTAGGAGGGGTGGAGGGTGTAAAATAACTTATGAACACTTCTGTTATATGGCTTATCAAAGTTCATAATGTCCATGTTCCTGCTCATGCTTTCTCCTCCATACCATGTAGTACATAAGGGGAGGAGATTTAATTTGGTGCATTTCAATTTGGGGAGACATTTGTTTTTCACAAAAATAATCTCTAGCTATTATAGATCTGTAGACCTTGGACCTAGCGATACTTTTCTCTAATTTTTCAAGTGCATTATTTTATTTAAAATCTCTTTTGTTTACTCCTTAGCATCAAACATGTCAGATAGTGATACTGTTTTGGTTTGTTTGCTTTACATCATTTTGAACAATTTTCATTCATACAGTTACTTGGACATCACCAGCAGTACATGAAGTGGACTGTGTCAATGAGGATTCTGTAACATGCTGACAGCTTTCATGACACAGCACCTCCATTTTTTGAAGTCATATCCAAATAACCTGTAACTGTTACTACTTAAGAGTGTTTGAAAAAGAGCTATCACTGCCTATCGTTACATCTTTGGTTTGAGTGACCATGACACGAATGGGGCTGAACCTCACAACCTCCCTGTCACAATCTGGCCTCCTGGTCACAAAGAGAATGTTCTCCCACCAAGCTACCATGATCGTTAATAGTGACAATGAGGAGTAAAGTCTTCACCATTCATAGTCTTGGGTCAGGGACATGGGTATTAAGACAGGGCTGTTTGGGTTGTATATTAAATATGCAGTAATTCTTCAATAATATTCTTGTACACTCATAAACACCTGTTATCAAGATAAAACTTTATATTCTTGAAAATCTATTTTTTACCCCTGAATATCTCTATCAAACAAAATGAAGTTCAGAATATTAGCCCCAGCAGATAAGGTTTAGTTGGTCTATAAGAATCACTGTCTGTCTACACATTCAACTTCTGTCCATCCCTCCCACTTTACATCTAGTGTACAGCTTTGTAATAAGAAAACATTATAAAATAGTACTGTTGTCAAAGATGGCATATAAACAGAGATGTGATCATTGATCACATGATGTGAAGCTCATTCTGTTCATGTTTTGTTCTTGATTTTTTCAGGTTCACACTAAACTCTCATGAGATCCTGCATCATTGAAAAAAGAAGGTTGATATCAAAGTGGTAATGGTTCCTATATACACCTACACAGCATTGTGTCTGTGGATTTTAATGAATCAGTTTTTGGGCTGTCTGTCTGCTACTCGCTTTAACCTTATATTGATTAAGGAATAAGCTATTTTTAACCTATGTTATACGATATAATGTAACTTGGAGTAGTGTATGCATTATAATCCACGAAGCTGATTATATGAAGCTTAAACTGCACCAAATTAGATTATATTGTATAACTTGGGTCAAAATTAGCTTCATTCCTTATGATTTAATACTAAAAGACAAACTTGCACTGTAGAAGATGTAGTTTACCACAAGTATTCTGAGTATATTGTAGGCAATACAAAGTGCCCTATCTCCATCCAATGTGGAGAAAGGTTTGGAAAACTGATCTTGCAATTCATCAAGGGGCATAATTCAGTAGGTCAAACATAGTAAAACTCCAACTTGGTTTGTAATTGTCCAAGACAAAGCCACATATCAAATTTCAATTGAATACCTTCATCCAATGTAGAAAAAGTCCAGAAAGCCTCAAGCATACATCAAGGGGCATAATTCAGTCAGAAGTAGGTCAAGCATATAAATGAAATTCAAAGGTGATTTGTAACTGCTCAAGACAAAGTCATATAAAAAATTTCCGTTGAATATCTTCATTCAGTGTGGGGAAAAGTCCAGAAAACTGATTCAGAATAGCGGACAGACAGACTGAGGGTAAACTAAATAGTCCCTTCGGCAAAGCTGGTAGAAACATTGATAAATTATAGAAATTACCTGCACTGCAGAAAGATTTGCTTAGTAACATCCCAACAAAGTGTCAGTCGTGAAGGATCTTCCTAAAACTGGAGCATGTACTTTATTTATCAAAATATTTGAAAACACAAGGTTGGATTTTCAACAAATTTTCAGAACACAAAATTTGTGTAGGTAGTATATGTCTTAATGTCGCACCGAGATAAAGTAAGATCTGACATTGCTCCAAATACGTCGTGTACCAGAACATGCAATATGATTTACAATTTTATAACAATTTTGAGTAATATTATAATGTATCAAAGCATGAAGCATCATCACCAATTAAAACTGACACATTAAAATATGTAAGCAATTCACATATGTCGATCCACTTGTCAGTCGATATGACGTGATTTCATCTGGTTCATTTTGCAAGGCATTTTTATAATTTCTTTCGAGGATCTAATCCCCCACCCATGTGAAAATAAGAAAATATAGTGACAACTTGGGTTGTCAAGGTTGTGTTCTCAGGCCAGTTTTTCCAATATTTGATGCAGGTTTTTTTCATTGGGAATAAGAATAATGTTAAAGGCTTTTTTAATTTTTTAAACATGATGACAAACATATACCAAGACTGGTGTACATAAAATAACAACTCGCTGAAGATTTATCGATCGCTTATTTCTTAGCTGTTTGATTGGTAGCTACATTGCATTGTTTTTTCTTGGGGCTGCTGGTAAAGGCTTTGTAGGCTCTGGACGTAATGTATTAAATACGTTTTTGTCAGAAGTGCAAGAAAAAGAATCGTATAAACACCCAAAACTAAAAAACAGCTCTGTAATGCTTGCAAGTCGGATTTCACTGTGAAAAATCTTCCCCAGTAGAGACAGTATCTTATATATATATATTCTCCAGTGATGTCATGTGGCTTGCATCCACAATAGTATTGATGGAGATTCAAGAGATATTCTTTGTTATTTTCAATAGAATTATGGTATTCTACACGAATCTAAAAACCCCACAACGATATTCAACGGAAAAACAGTTGTAGAACTAGCCCTTGACGTATTTGAACAGATACCAGAGAAAAGATTGTCGCCATTTTGACAACTTGTAACTTAGATCTATGTACCGAAATGCTTAGCATTTATCAGTCCTGCCTTTCAAACGTTTCTCAGACAAAGTATAAAAATTCTAAAATTAGATCCAAACTGAAGTTTTTCTGTAATAACACCACATCACACTGGGATTTTTTTATTAAAACGGCAATAAAGTTAGCCACACAGCACCATTTGAGCATGCACTTGAGGGCCTGAATTCCAGACATTTTATATGGCCTTATATACAAGAGTTGATTGAAATGTTGTAAGCCTTGTATTGAAGGAGTTTTAGCATCAATGTCCTTTTCCAGCCCTACTATTCCCTGACTATTGAAGGCCGTGTACCAAAAGATTAGTGTCATATACAAACATTGAATGTAGCCATACTTGGGAGCATAGAGTTTCACAAATACATTTAACTTGTTCATTTTGCGCAAAATTAATATTGTATCTAGGTTCAAAGTGTATTGACTCTACGAGTTGAACATTCACATGAACATATTGATATGAAATTTGTCTCTTGTCTGTTTGTCATCCTTTGTAACTGTTTTGAAATTTCTTCCTGCAGCATCAGTTTTGATCACACAGAGTATCCTTAAGTAGAGGGAATTCAACGTTCATTGAAATCTCAGTTCCTGGTTTGACAAAGGTTACGACAATAGAAAAGTCACGGTATATATAGGTTTGCATATTATTTTGTACCTAAATATTTCTTAATATTTAATGGAAGATATACAATTATACATTTATTGACTATGTCCGAGAATGACATCTGTTTTGTTTGATTCAAAAATGGATCTGTTGCCTGAAGCCACAGGCAATGTATCGTTCAAAGATCAAACTAAACTGTTGTTGTCCAAAGACATTTTTTAAGTCACCTGAGTCATCCAGGTGACCTATTGCTATTGGTGTGCATCCGACGTCGTGCATTAACAATTGAGCAAATCCTTTTTTTTTCTTTTCTTTTTTTTTCAATTATATTATGAAACATCTTTGTGAGAAAGAGGACATTAATTGTAAATTTCTGGAGTCGTGTACCCATAGGGCTTAGAGTCTAAGGGTACAGAACAGAAAATGCTAAAAATTAACCAGTATTCAAAAATCTCCTTCAATACAATGCCACATCTGCATTGAAAACTAAATGCTTAGTCATGTAGAGCAGAAAGGCTTCTACCATTTCATGATCCCCTGGGTAGAGGTTCTGATTCCAGGATGGGGCTAAACTTGGCATATAAAATTTGCTTGAAACATTTAAAAAGCATATTCGTTAATGCTATGAATATTACATTGAAACTAGACATGTATTTGGAAGGAACCCTGTACCAAACTTGTAAATTTCATTATCTCGGGGTAGTGGTTTTGACTGATAAGGCCTGTAAGCCTCTTGTTTTTTAGACATGATGTTGTCTGCTCATTATCAAACCCTTTGTTTGTCACACACCAGTACAGGTTTTCTCTAAGAGTTGATGACCCTCATTGATTTTACCCTGTGTGGATCGGGGTTATTAGAATAGATCCTCAGTACCCCCTTGCTTGTCGTAAGAGCCGACTAAATGGGACAGTTCTTAAGATGAGACCACAAAAAGCGAGGTACCGTGTCACAGCAGGTGTGGCACGAAAAAGATCCCTCCCTGCTCAAAGGCCTTAAGCACCGAGCATAGGCTTAAATTTTGCAGTCCTTCACCAGCAGTGGTGATGTCTCCATATGAGTGAAATATTCTCGAGCGGGATGTTAAACAATATATTATCAATCAATCTTATTGATTTTAAACTAAGTTGGTGAAAGGCAGTCTACTGTGGACATAGAAAAATATTGTCAGCTCAACTGAAAATCCTTTTTATCACAGATGTAGAATTTGGTAACTGCTTCTCCCTAAGAAGTACATTTCACCTATAGATTTTAAAGTCACAAGGTCGGAGATCAAACTGGACATAGTAAGACATGTTTTTTCTTACTTTTCTATCCATTTTAAGCATTGTGGCACAAAAAGTATCCACAGAACATCTCCCACCATCTCTGTCTGTAGCCACAACTCTCACCTCAGCCCAAGAAAACCATCTGTTCTCTCCTTTTCCATTGTTTTTCTCCATGCAGTTTTAGGTCTCTCATACTAAGATATTGTCTTCTCAATTTCTTAGAAACCCTTTACTTGACAGAAATCAAATTTGTTAAATTTGTACATCCTAAGCAGAGATGATCTCTATTGAATGTGAGGTCACTAGTTTAGACTGGACATGAGAACATATTATCCACTCATTAATTTTGTTTCTTTGACCTGTTGACCTCAAAATCTGTATAGATCATTTTCATCCCATAGGTAGTCCATATGTATGATATGGTGACTATAGGTGAAAAGGAGGAGTAAGAGCCTGGAAACCATATTGCCATTTCAATGTCCTGTATAATTGACCTTATGATCCCAAAAGTGATGGGTATCATGTTCATCTAATGGGTAGTTCATGTGTATGATATGGTGATTATTGGTAAAAAGGATGACACGTAAAGAGTCTGGAAACCATTTTGCTATTTCAATGTCCAGTACACTTGACTTTTGACCCCAAAATCATTAGGGATAATCTTCATCCCATAGGGAGGCTGTATGTATGGCATGTTGACTTAATTTGAAAAGGATCATAGTTTAGAGCCCGGAAACCATTGCGTCTACAGTCAGATGGACAGACTACCTGATTCCAGTATTCGTGTAGAATATCATAATCCTATTGACAAGGGCGTACATATGTTTGATTAGGCCTAAAGTAATCATTGCTTTCTTTCCCCCTAAACCGACAAACTCTAAAATTATATCTTCACCTTAAAATTATTTTAAACAATGGAGATTATTGGGGGGGAGAGGGCATTATTTTGGAGATGACGCTGGTAATTAACAGTTGCATTGATAGTAAAAAATGAGGCATTGTTTTCAGTGTTTTGATATATTATCTATGAATTTAATGGAGATTGTGATTAGAATTCAGAATGTGTCCTTGTCTTAGAATGAAGTTCTAGAAGAAAATATATGCTTAATTTCCTACTGACCTACCCTAAATAGTGGAAACAGAACAATTTATATTTTTGGCCTTAACATTCAGGAGATTTACTTATCAAAAGAAGGTCAACCTATGAATTATGTAGATCAATTGAATGTATTAATTATTTTATGTTGATATTTAAATGATGTACAGCTTGGAATATAAAAAAATCCAATTTTAATGCTTCCTATATTTTACATGTACATGCTTTAGTCTAATACTGTGTGTTTAATTTCTACAGAGTTCCTAGAGACCCAGACCCTCCACATCATGGACATACCAGGACTCAGCACTCAGCTAAAAGTACGAACATGTTCTCAATGTCAGGGGGACACTGAATTTTACTGTAACACATGTAAACGTGATCTGTGTTTACAGTGTAAGGAGAGACATGTTATTGATTTAAATACGGTGTACCATGATGTCGTGATTTACCGTGAGAAGTTTAACTTCATCCCCAGACAAGAGATCTGTGTCAGACATCCAGACAGGATCTACGAAATGTTCTGTCAGTCGTGTGAACTTTCTGTCTGTTTCCGATGTTTAGAACACAGAAAACACCAAATACTGGACATTAGAACAGCGTATGAAACGAATCGACAACAACACAGAGAAATCATTGCCAACATCAGAAGTGAGACTCTCTATAACTGTCGTGTTCTCCTGGCAGGGATCCAAACTGATATCAAAACCTGTCCCCCACAAATGTGTCACCGTCAATCACAGATGATGTCAACAAAAGCCCAGAGACTGAAGGATCTGATTGACACTGTGGTATGTGATGTTAAAACAAAATACCGAGGTTTACTGATTGATAGAATACAACAACAGAAGAGAAAAATGAACAGACACCTGACCCACATACAGAACTATGAAGACAGATATGAACAATCAGCAAACAGAGCGGTACAATTCCTCTTGTTTATAAAGACCAGTCCTGTCCCCCAGATAAAGGACACCCCTAATCTTCCACAACACCTGCTGCTGTCCCTGACTGAGGGATTCAACATGGAGGATGTCAGTCAGTTATTGAGGAGAATCCCAGAAATCCAAATGACAACAGGAAAACGACAAGTAGGAATAGACGAGTGTGTGAAACTGATGTCCACACCTGTAAAACACGCGTCTTTCCGTGTGACAGGTGTTAGTGATGTGTATCACATATCTCGTGTGATGTCAGACCGGGTCTGGGTCAGTGATGATAAAAATCTCATCTTGACAGACACAACAGGAGTCCCTATACACCGTGTGACAGGTATATCACCAGGATGGTCTACAGGACTACACACAGTGAACAGTTGTGGTGAAGTGATTTATATAGACAGTGAATATAACATCAACAAACTGTCTACAGACAATAAAAAAATCACCAGACTGTTAAAGAGACCATCAGCATGGAGACCAGAATGTGTGTACTGCTCCCCCACCACAGGAGATCTGATGGTCGGGATGTATAACAATGATACAAAGACAGGCAAGGTAACCCTGTACAACAGTACATTACAACACATCCTGACCATACAACACGACAACAACAGTCACACGTTGTATAGGAATCCTAGTTATATCACAGAGAATAAGAACGGTGATATTATTGTGTCTGACTGGTTACGTGGTGTAGTGGTGACAGAGCGCGGGGGAAGACATCGATTCTCCTACACAGGACATCCATCAGGATCATTAGGATGGCCATGTGGAATCTGTACAGACGCGCTGTCACACATCCTGGTGTGTGATTTTAACACCGACACAGTACAGATGATGGACAAGGACGGTCACTTCCTGTCTGTGTTACTGACATCACAACACGGGGTATACAGACCATACAGCCTGAACTATGATGATAAAACTCACCTTCTCTGGCTCACATCATGGTACAACAACACAGTGTCTGTATATAGATATATACAGAGGAAGTACTCTCTGACTGGTAAGTACTAATGTACTGTAGTTTATTGTAGTATGTTGTTTTAATTAGACTGTGGGTTATAATTAGAGGTTGTATATAGTTTTAATTAGAGTGGATTATAATTATAGATAATGTGTTGTTTTAATTAGATTTTGGGTTAGAATGATAAGTAGTATGTAGATTTAATCAGACTGTGGATTATAATTATAGGTAGTATGTAGATTTAATTAGACTGTGGGTTATTATTATAGGTAGTATGTAGATTTAATTAGACTGTGGGTTATAATTATAAGTAGTATGTAGATTTAATTAGACTGTGGGTTATAATTATAGGTAGTATGTAGATTTAATTAGACTGTGGATTATAATTAGGGTTAATGATTAGTTTATAATTTCAATGTGAATTATGATTAGTGCTAAAGATTAGATTTAATTACAGTGTGGGTTATAATTAAAGGTAGTATTTATTTTTTATTGTAATGTGGTCTGTGATTAGAGGAAGTATGTAGTTTTAATTAGACTGTGGATTGTAATAAGAGGTAGGGATTAATTTTAATTACAGTGTGAGTTATAATTAAAGGTAGTATTTATTTTTTACTAGAATGTGTCAATAATTATAGGTAGTAAGTTGTTTTAATTAGAGTGAATCATAATTATAGGTAGTAGGTAGTTTTAATGAGACTGTGGGTTATAATTAGAAGTAGTATGTAAATTTAATTAGACTGTGGGTTATAATTATAGGTAGTATGTAGTTTTAATTAGACTATGAATTAGGATTATAATTAGAGGTAATATGTAGTTTTAATTAGACTGTGAATTAGGATTATAATTAGAGGTAGTATGTAGTTTTAATTAGACTGTGGATTATAATTATAGATCGTATGCAGTTTTAACTAGACTGTGAGTTGTAATAAGTGGTAGTGATTAGTTTTACTTACTCTGTGTGTTATAATTAGAGGTAGTGTTTAGTTTGAATTAGAAAGTGGGTTATAATTATAAAGTTAGTTTAGTCCTAATTCAAATGTGGGTTTTAATTAAAGAGGTAGTTATAAATGTCTTAACTACAGTGTGAGTTTTAGTCAGGGGTTGTGGTTTTAATTAGACACTGTTACAGGGAGTGTTTAGTTCTAATTAGAATGTAGGTTTTAATTGGGTGTAATGATTAGTTCTAAGTAGAATGTGGGTTGTAATTATAGAGGTAGTGTTATCTGTAATTAAAATGCAGGTTTAGTTAGATGCTTTCAGCAGTGATATTTAGTTTTCATTTAAATAGTTATACTAATGATTAAATTGAACAAATGTTGAAGAATGAACACCAACAGTTTTTTAAGATTTATGCTCAGTTACTATTATTATGATTACAACTTGTCCAGAGTGGATCTTGGAAAATGTTCAAACTAACTCAATAAAATTTGGTGTGTAGGGGTAATTGAAAATGACAAATAAAATGGTAAGATCAAAATTTTCAAAATGGCCACAAAAATGTTAATTTTTCAACTTCAGTTGATGTTTTCTCAGCAATTTCTGAAAATGTTTTCTAAAGAATTTCCAGAATTTTGCAGCCATAGGGGATAACTTGTGTGTATATGTATATATATATATAATTTTTTTTTTTTTTTTTTTTTTTTTTTTTTTTTGATCTACAAATGGATGCTATTTTCATATTTGTTTGAAACTTTCTAGTTAGTTCGACATATTTTAGATGTAAAATTGAATGTCTTCATTAGTGCATTTAAAACATGCTTCTTTGTTGTTACACATACTTGCACTAAAAGGGTTTGCTTTCATTTTAAGGGAGTTCAGAGGAATTAACTATCAGGGTTTTGCAAGAGGAATACAAGTCTAAAAAAAACAATATGCAGTTTGTTTATTTTGCAGAATGTGAATTTAATGCAGTTTTTCCCCTGTTGGAATTTTTACTTGTTGAGATCTATAGAGCATTGATCATTGCTAGTTTAAAATTTACACTTTTTTGGGGGGGTTTCTTTTACTTAATGTTTTTACTTTGTAAATATCAGTGATATTGACACAGCTTTGGTTGGTGGACTGTTGTATGTTTCTGTGATGGGGTGATGTTGTCTGTTTCTGTAACTGTGGCAGGTTGTCTGTTTCTGTAACTGTGATATCCTGTCTGTTTCTGGAGCAGGTGTGGATAAAATCTACATTGTGTACTGGTTTGACACTGAGTATGTGCATTACAGCAGTCTCTGTGTTGAATAGCTTGTTATGAACTTAGGGGCAAGATCAAAAGTTCAATTCTGACCAAAAAACTCATTAATACCTCTCCAACCCCCCTCCCCTGAAATTAAATAGAATGAATGTTGATCTAATTTGATTATAAAGTACAAGTATTAAAAATTCTCAGAGTTTATATCTTTTCCATTGTATATTCACTTCACTGTGAATTAAAAAGTTAATTTATTCCCAATAAAAAATAAATAATGTAATGGCCTACAGTTTAGCAGTTAGTGCCCCTACACTGGAAGTTGGGGGGGGGGGGGGGGCATTCTCATTGATGCGGTCATAAGATTCTGATAAATAGTAAAAACAAAGTATAACTGAAGCATACAGTATCAAACTCTTTATGCTGAGTTTTAACAGGCTGTATCATATCTGTAATAATAACAAGGTTTACTTTCTTCAATTTAATAGAGAACACTATTTAGAATGTACATTTAATCAAACTAGAGGGATGGGGAAGGGGGTGTTTGCCATACTTAATGTTTAGTATTAATCTGAGTAAGAATATGATACTGAGAATTTCAAAAGTAATCTGCAAAGAACACACACCTTGAAATGAAACATGATGAAAGCATGTAACAGTACTGATAAAATCAGACACAGAGTATCATTGGGGGGGGGGGGTTGGAATCTAAATCCTAACTTATGCATGGGGGTAGGGGGCAAGAATCAATTCATAAATTCATTAAATTTTAGCATTCCAATATAATTCAATACTACTTTTGGTTGGTAGTAGCTGATAGATCAAATTTAGGCCAAAATAAAATTATAGTTTGTTGGGAATTGCTACTCAATTCATTAAAATTATTCCAGCAGGAAAAATGTCATTGACAAAATTATTGATATATTTTTGTTTTACTGTTCCATCAGTTAAAAGGTTTGTAATGACTTGTCTTTTTAAAATCAGGTTTGACATCCACATTGATTTATACAGTCAGATCAGTAAAATGCTTTTTTTTTTTTACTATCTGTAATAAAGCATTTGCAGCAGCCGCCAAAATTTCAGACCAGTGTGTATTTTTAGAATAGCTTAATTGCTAACTGCACACTGAACCATGACATCAGATTTCATTAATATGGCATGACCTTTTTGTCTTGGCTATAGAAAGTAGGCAATGTTTTTACTTACTGTAGGGAACAAGAAATTGCCTGGTGTGGGCCTTAATGAGAACCCTGAAAGTGTCTATCTTTTTGTATGTTGCATAGATAATGAGATGAAAGTCAGCAATAGAATTTACAATTTTAATATTGCTTGTTTGTTTCAGAAATCAGAGGGAAAAAATCTGAAAAATAAATATGTACACTGCTTTATATTGTGAATTTTATTACTAACATTTATATTGTGATTTTGATTATTAATTTTAATACTTCATCCTTACCCTGATCTTTAGAAAATCACACAAGGGACACATGTTTTATGTAATCAATGATTAAAATTGTACATCCATATCATTTGTCAGTGGTTTTTCAGAAGTTGTTTAACTGACATAGAATTCAATAACAATCAAGGCCAGTTAGCAATTTGTTTGTATTTGTGATCATAATGTGATGTCTGACCTCTAGAATATTTATTTGATTCTGAATTTCTAAATGATTATAAAAGATGAATATTTTTTTTTATTTTTTTTTTACACCACACTCAACAATTTTTCAGTTACCTGGTGGTGTCCAGTTTTTATTGGTGGAGGAGAGAACCCAGATACAATGTACCCGGGAAGAAACCACCGACCTTCCGAAAGTAAACTGGCAAACTTTCTCACATATATCGGCGCAAGCACGATTCGAACCCGCGCCGGCTAGAGGTGAGAGGCCTTGTGATTTTGAGCGTGATGCTCTAACCACTCAGCCATGGAGGCCCCCAAAAGATGGATAGAAACAGTTGTTGAAATCTGTTGTACATGTAAAAGTTTGTATGAATCTGAGAACAAGTTCAAGAAATGCAAACATGCATCATTGTATAAAAAAAGGCGGATACGAGACGATCATGGTTTCTAAATCACCGCTTCATAAGATTTCTGAGTGTCCATTATTTTCACTCACTATTTTTCAAATTTATTCACGTTTTGCGAGTATTTCTCTCTAATTTGAAGCCCTAGAATAACAATCAGAAACATTAAATTTTCTACCTATTCTTTGTGATGACACAAAATTGAGGACGGCAACATATTGTGCATTCTCTGTAAATGATTTCCATTGACATGATTATCTTTCACAGGGCTTGAAATGAACATTTCAGTCTGCCAGTCAAGCCATACTGATTGACAACAATTTTTATCAATCCGCAGAGAAATTATTTAGTCTGCCACATAAACTGAAAATTGAGGTAGATGGGGGGGGGGGGATGAAACAATGCAAGACATTTATGTATTAATCAGAAACTAATTTTATTATAAACACTTTTTGATTTTGAAATAGATCTGTATGTACAGATTTGGACTGATAGGTAAACAGTATGTCTGCCATGATTTTTATCAGTCACGAACTGATGGACATGAGTTAGTTTTTGAGCCCTCTTACGATTTAGGATCTTCCTTTTCTCTATTACAATTTCAGATCATCCAGACAGTGATGATTGGATAACAGAAGCTTCAAGTATTGAGGAGGTTCAGGAATCAGGAACAGAGCTGGAAATCAGTGAAGCATCTGAGTCTGAAGAATACAGTGGGGAACTGAACTCTGAGGATAGCAGCAAGGAATCTGACCCTGATGACGAGGATGATCCTAAATCAAACTTGGGGACAGGTGAAGATAATGGTGTAGAGGAAAACAACGACGAATTTAGAGGAGACCAGCGAGAATGAAGAGGAATAAGATTTTTTCTCTGGGTAATTACATTGAGATAATGCAGATCTGTCATCTTGAAAGCAAAGGACTACTTCCCATAATTGTTATTTCTGGTCCTGAAATTCAAAGTTAATTTGCTTTCTTAGAAGTCAGTCATTTTCAAGTTGAAATAGCCAAAGTATTTCTCTTCTAGAATATTGCAAAGTTTGTGACCTTCATGCAATGTATATTGTATGCTTCCATATTAGTGGGCATATAGATTTTGGTTTGCCTGTTGGCCATAACTTTTGATTGCTTTTTGCTTGAGTTTTTAGCTCATCTGAGCTGAAAGTTCAAGCGAGCTTTTCTGATCATCTTTTATCTGTCTTCACATCTGTAAGCAGGAATGGAGAATTACCATGCTTAGTTCTTTACATACGAGCTTTCTTACATAGTAGTGCAGATTTAAGTTTGTTAAAATGATGACTCCGGGGTGGGATGGGGCCACAATAGGGGATCAAAGTGTTATATAGGAATATGTAGGGAAAATCTTGGAATATCTTGTTTTCAAAAGCTACTGGCAGAAAAAGTGGGAATTTATTTACTGGTAATTTTTATGTGGGCCCATGGATTAAATTGTTGGCTTGTAAAGTTTTAAAAGTCATACGCCCATGTGGCCCCTTGAGTTTCAACTGTAAACCACAATAGCCATGATTTATAACATTGTGACCTTTGGTCTGATCCAGAGCAACGAAGTAATGTTAGTCATATTAGTGTTGAGGATAAAATTCATTTTCAGTTATGTTGTGATCCTTTGGGGATAGGTTGGGTCACGCTCCGTGGAGATCCAGGTTGTTAGGATCCTCAGCACCCATAGCTTGTTGTATGAGGTGACTGAATGGGGCGGTCCTTCGGATGAGACTGCAAAAACTGAGGCCCCGTGTCACAGCAGGTTTAGCACATTAAAGATCCCTCCCTGCTCAAAGGCCATAAGCGCAGAGCATAGGCCTAATTTTTACAGCCCTTCACCGGCAATGGTGACATCTCCAGATGAATGAAAGATTCTCAAGCAGGATGTTAAAACAATATATAATCAATCAATGAATCATGGGAATAAAGATTGGTATAAAACTCTTTCAAGAACAACAACAGCTGAACAATGACAGGACCGAAGTGATTCAGATGAGGGATGTGGCCCATGGGCCTCTTGCTATGTTTGACGTGTGTATTATTCATAACAAGACCTTTCTTTGGGTACCAGGATTATTTTGCTGCAATACAGGGCATCAGTGTTTCACAAGCACATCTTATTTAGAAACCTATGCTCATTTCCTGAATCAAATCAGACATGTGATGTTAGTTTGTTTTGTAGATGTGAGCACTGCTATCAGGGAAGAAGTTTGTTAACAGGCCACCAACACAATCTTAAGCTCTCCACCAGAGACATTTACATTAACAGGTCACCAACACAATCTTCAACTCTTCACCTGTGTCCCCAGACAGAATCCCTGGAGTTTACCTTAGATAAACGTGATCTTCTACCATACTCTGAAAAGGCTAATTCTGTAGATTTAGGCACCATAATATAGTATGAATAGCAGCAGATTTCTGTTTGGAATCTGATTTTCAATCTGGTGATGAGGACAATGAAAATGTGGACCTCGATATATAACAAGACTTGTGAAAAGCAGTTTTTTTGTATCATAAATTTTGTGTACATTTAGATCTCTAGTTTCTTGTATGAATGTTATTGATATTGCCTTGTTTCATGAATATTATACCAGAATATACATTTTTGTAAAGCAAAATTTGAATTTATTTTATCATTTTGCAGAAACACAATATGTCTCTGTTATCAGACCAAGAGTATATTATCGCAAGGAGACTTTAACGAATACTTTGATGTTAGGTTTGGTTGTTATTTTGTAAAGACATCTTGACTGGAAAGTATCATGAACGCAGCAATACTTTTCCGTTAAGAATACTTTATAATGATGACCATAAAATCTTTCATAGAAAGACATCGTTCTACGCTCTTTACATAGTTATACAACACATTAACAATGATGGGGTTTGGGGTAAAGAAACGAAATCTTTTCTCTCTATAAAGAATGTTCAGATTTTTCATGATGAAAGTTAAGGTTTGGGGGAAGAGACAGCAATGAATTTCTTGCAATTAAGAATCTCACAAAACGTGCCGGTTTTAGGGAGTGAGAGATGGTGAATCTTATGGTGTAGTACAGTACAGGGGTTTTAATGTCTCGTTTAAAGTCAGCATTTCACAAATTCTCATGTTATAACTATCTTAATTGCAAATGCAAAAACATCTTGGGTCAAATGCTATGTGGACATATTCTATATCAATTCTTAGAACATTTTTTACATACTGATTTTGACAAGGCTTAACCCATCTCCCTGATCAAGATAGATATTGAATGATTGGTGAGGGACTTTAAACAGTGTTATATCTAGTTTAAATGTTAAATGATTTGTGAGGAACAGCGTTATATAATCCAGATATAAAATGATGTGCGAGAACCTCAGACTCTCAGATAGCGCTATATATTCCGCATGTTAAATTATCTGTGAGGAACCTCAGACGGTTTTATATTGTTCAGATGTTAAATGACCTGTGAGAAACCTCAGAAAGTGTTTTAAATGTCAGATCTTTATAATGATCAGTGAGGAACCTCAGACAGCTTTATATAGTCCAGAATAAGTGATCTGTGAGGAAGCTCAGATAGTTTAATATTGTCCAGATGTTAGTGATCTGTGAAAAATCTCTAACAGCTTTATATAGTCCAGATTTTAGGTAATCTGTGAGGAACCTCAGATAGTGTTGTATAGTCCAGATTTTAGGTGATCTTAGAGGAACCTCAGCTTTATATAGTCCAGATGTTAAGTGATCTGAGAGGAACTTCAGCTAGAGATGTATCCTGACACAACCGTCTCTGAAAGTGATCCACTTTGGGGGATTTATTGTAAATATATCTATTTTGATAACAGATTTCATATATATCTGTATGTGGTACTTGAATATAGCATTTAAAATACCGGTGTAAACGGTAATATCCGTCAACAAATTATTGGACGGTCTTAATTTTGGCTAAGCTGAAGGCTCTCGTGTGCTTTCTGACCAAAATTTGTCAGTTCACCTGAGCTAAAAGCTCAAGTAAGCGTTTCGCATTCCTAATCACCGTCCGTCCGCTTGTAAACGTTTAATATTTTCATCTTCTTGAGTACCACTGAGCGAATTTCAAACTCCGTATAAATTCTCATTGCGTAAAGGAGATTCAAGTTTGTTCAAAAGAAGGATTATATGTTGATTTACCTCCCGCTCGAGATTTTCCCCCGTCCATACGGAGACGTCACAATTGCCGAGGTGAAGGGCGCTTACCGCATTTGAGACAGGAAGAATATTCATCGTGCCACAACTGTCCAGATACGGGACCTTGACTTTTCAGGTCTACTCCGGAGGACCCTCCCGTTTATTTACCTCTTACTACAAGCAAGGGTAATCTAACCCGGATCCCCACGAACTCATAGGAAAGGTCATGTGGAGATAATCACGAAAAAGCAAAAATAGAGCGGGGTCATTTACAATCTTCTTAATAACCACTAGACCAGAAAAGAAAGTTTCAGACAGAACAGATTTAAGTTTGTTAGAATCATGGCTTCTGGGGGTATGGTGGGGCCACTATAGGTGATCAAATTATACATGCGAACAGTAGCGGTCGTGGTAGGTCAGTGGTAGAGCGTTCGCTTAGTAACCGGATGGTCGTGAGTTCGAGCCCCGCTCGTGCCATGGCCGCGTCAAACCTAAGATTGATTGATTGATTGTTTGTTTTATGTTCCGTCGAGAATTTTTCACTCATATTGATACGTCACCAGCTGTAGGTGAAGTATAACAAATTTAAACATATGCTTTGCGCTCAGGGCCGTAGCAGTGAGGGTCTTTAACGTACCAATGCCTACCGTGACACGAGACCTCCGTTTTGAAGGTCATATCCGAAAGACCCGTGATTCTCACTTCTAAATGCCTAGCGTTTGGCGAAGGAGTAATCACTACCTACTTTTCGTCTTAGGTTTGACGCGGCCATGGCACGAGCGGGGCTCGAACTCACGACCTCTAACGGCGAACGCTCTAACCACTGAGCTACCGCAACCGTAAACATGGGTAGTGCTTGCTCCTTCGCAAAACGCTTGGCATCTAAAAGTTAGAATCACGGGTCTTTCGGATATGACCTTAAAAACGTAGGTCCCGTGTGGCGGTGGGCGTTGACACGTTAAAGAACCTCACTGCTACGGCCCTGAGCGTTCAGCATAGATCTAAATTTGTAGCACTTCAGTTATAACTGGTGACGTCTCAATATGAGTGAAAATCCTCGATAGAACATAGAATCAATCAATACATGAAAATGTTTTGGGAATCTTCTTTCAAAATCTTCATCTCAAGAACCAATTGGTCAGAGAAGTTGATTATTACATATAAACTTCCTGGTACAGAGAAGAATCAAGTTTGTTCCTTGGGTTTGGATGGAGCCACTATAGGGGACAGAACTTTTACACAGAGGAATTTAGACTTAGAAATCTCTCAATAACCACTACGCCAGAAATGATGTAAAGTACCCTTTGTTTGTCGTTAGATGCGACTAAATGGGTCGGTCCTTCGGATGAGACCGCAAAAACAGAGGTCCCGTGTCACGTGGCACGTAAAAGATCCCTCCCTCCTCAGCGGCCGCATCGAACCCAAGATGTGAACATAGGTAGTGATTACTCATTCGCCAAACGCTCGGCATTTAGGAGTGAGAATTACGGATCTTTCGGATATAACTTAAAAAACGGAGGTCCCGTGTGGCGGCGGACGTTGGCATGTTAAAGAATCCTCACTACTAAGACCCTGAGCGCTAAGCATGGGTCTAAATTTGTAGTACTTCACCTACAGTTGGTGACGTCTCAATATGCGTTACAAAAATCTTAACGGGAGGTAAAACAAACAAAATTATTATTAATAATCAATCAATTAATCAACTTACGTTCAATGTTTTATCCGATTTTCGGAACAACTGAAAGATATAGGCCCGTGGGGATCCGGGCTAGAATAAGTCCTCAGTACCCCTTGCTTGTCATAAGAGGCGACTAAATGGGGTGATCCTTCGAATGAGACCGTAAAAACTGAGGTCCCGTGTCACAGCAGGTGTAGCACGATAAAGATCCCTCGCTACTCAAAGGCCATAAGCGCCGAGCATAGGCCTAAATTTGCAACCCTTCACCGGCAATGGTGACGTCTCCTTATGAGTGAACGATTCTCGAGAGGGACGTTAAACAGTATACAAACAAACTGAAAAATAATTGCATAGTTCCCTAGACTTCAGAATTCGGACGTTAAATTCAAATTAATAGAATTGCAAATATTGCGACAAGTTAAGACATGGTCTGATCTCCGTTAAGACCAATCATGTTTTCGAAGCGTTGACATGTTTGGCCGGTTATGATATAAACTTTCGGTTGGTCAAACCAGCAAAAACGCTACCAAGGTGGAAATCCTGATACATACAGGAACTCGTATAACCACCAGTAGTCACGTAATAAAAAAGGGGGGTATGTTTCACACACTTTACCTTATTTGACAAAGAACATGGTCCGTTATTTCTTCATGCTTTTCGAGGCGTTGACATGTTTGACTGGTTATGGTCGAGACATTCAGTTGGTCGGCAAAAACGTAAACAGTAGAAATCCTGATAAACACAACAGTTCTTATAAACATCTGCAGGCACGTAGAAAATAAGGAGGGTGTCTCATATATTTAAGTACAGTTCCACATACAAATCAGGCAGAGGGTGATAAGTCGAACGTCAGGGATTTAGCTAATACTTATATATATATATATATATATATATATATATATATATTATCATTGTTTATAAGAACCCATTCTGTGAATTTTTTTTTTCATATGACGCACCTTCACAGAGCTGTGCTACTAAAAATAGAACACCCATGTTTCGACCAAAATTACTTATAAAAATGCCATATATTCTTAAAGATAATTTCAAATGACAAGATCACATATTCAAAATGCTTTCGAAACAGCAAACACTTTCAAAAAAGTTTCATAATTAAATAAATAAAGGACATGTTGTTGAATGATTTTCATTAAATATATTTTTTTTTAAGTTTTGATTGTGCTCAGAAAAATTTCAGTGAAAATTGTGAAATATGGCGGGAAAATACTACATTTTCAGGTTTTAAAGTTTTCGTTTACTTGCAAACTATCCAAAAAACACAGTTTCCTGTCATTTTCTATTAAATATGATATTTATTTATGTCTAACAGTATCTTGTTTATGTATTTACATCCCACACGCATCTATGTAACTAGAACAGAAATTTGGGTCGGGATCGAAGTTAATTTATTTAATTAACTCATTTAATTAATCTAATTAATTTAATTAATTCATTTAATTAAGATTTCCTCGGGAATTATTAGGGCCTATGTTTTATTCTTAGTGGCAAGTTTAACTTACAAGTATTTTTGGCAGGATAGTTTGAAGTGGGTGGGTAATTAATACATTAAAGGGAAAATGCTTTGTGGAATATTTTTACATTTTCATACTCCGGTGAACACAACACAACGTACGTTGCAGCAATGAAGTTTCCTCAAGAGACAAGAGATTGACTTTACAGTCCCGAGTGTAAAGAGAATGAATGTCCGTGTATTTTTCAAGCGTGCAATGCATGAGAAATTGAAAGCCCTAATTTCACTAGTTGGTTTATAAAGCGTATTTCTTCAAGTATACAAAATTGTGAATGCGTTCAAATAAATTCATATGATTAAAAAAAGGATAAATAATGCATGTATACATATATAGTACACACTGTAATTAATATAATTTATAGTGTGCTAGCCACATTGATTAATTGATAGCGTAGTCCCATAGTCAACTTAATGTTGTGTTTCATGCTATATATGTCGTTGAAAAATCATTTTAAACTCTTTTTTTTTTTTTTTTTTTTTTTTTTTTTTTTTTTTTGTTCTGATATGAAATCTAAATCATTTATTACAAAACATCAGGACATTTATGATTTTTAAAAATTTGGCCAACAATTTCCGAAATATGATGACTCGAGCTTCAATATCAACTTATACCACTTGATTTTCATATATTATCCTTTGTTAGATTGGAACAAAATTCTTGAGTGTGATGTTTTTACAGTTGTGTATGTATGGCTGTCAAGAAAAAAAACAAAAGACATTGAATACAGAAACTACAGGTATTTGTGTTGTTAATGGTGTAAAAGTTACAATAAAATGACCCAAGGTAATTTTATGAAAATACTGTAGAAAATGGACTGTTTTCAGTGAATTGTGGTATTAAAAAATAGAAATCAACTCATTTATGGCACAATGTTATTGATTATGATTGATTGAATACTGTTTAACGTCCGGCTCGAGAATCTTTCACTCGTATGGAGACATCACCATTGCCGGTGAAGGGCTGCAAATTTAGGCCTATGCTCGGCGCTTATGGCCTTTGAGCAGGGAGGGGTCTTTTACGTGCCACACCTGCTGTGACACGGGACCTCAGTGTTTGCGGTCTCATCCGAAGGACCACCCCATTTAGTCGCCTTTTACGACAAGCAAGGGGTACTGAGGATTATTCTAACAACCCGGATCCCCACGGGGCACAATGTTGTAGTCTTATTACAGGTTGCATTCAGGTTTAATAAAAATATGGCAAAATAGTCAACATGTTGATGGTGGCCATTATTGGGAAGAAGAAGAAGAATATAACTGTGTTTTACATAATCATGTAAATACTAGTTTATGTAATGTTAATTGAAAATGAATCCTTAATTATTCCATCACTACATAATCTGTAAGATTTTTTTAACAGTTGACACTAAACCTATATAAACTATATCTGTACACCGAATTAGTGATATAACTTGAAAACAAACTTGAAAATTCTATTTTAAAATTATAATTGTAAAAGACACCAAACAAGGCATAAAGGAACAAATGGTCAAATACATTTGTAACAAACATATTTATGAAGCAGGGGCAGAGTTAGAAAAATTTCAAGGGTTTCGACCCAAGCTTGTACCTTTTCCACCCAGAAAGGTGTGGGTGAAGAGCCCAAAACTACAAAAAATAGATCAATATTTGATTTATCCTATGATATGTTACATAATAAAATTTACATGTATTTTTGCATGTGAATACAACTTCATTACACAGTTGAGCCCATTGGTATCTAATTCTTTTGATAAGTTGTTTCCCGTTTGAATTTCAGTACATGGGGACTTCCAGTTGAAGTTACTTGAAAATACATCATGTAAGAATGGTTTCATGTTTATTTGTCATGATTTATTTCTTCATAAATTTTCAATATAGTGTTCAGATTAATTGTCAGACTGTCTTGATGTTCAACAATGAATTTGTGGACTCCTTTGCTTTCCTTTTGTAATATCATCTCATACTTTCACTTGCTTTAATAGAGTTGTGTTGAGCTGGCCTATTTCCCACCTGTCAACACTTTCAGTATGTCCTTGGTTTTTTGAAAATTGTCAATGCAATTTGATGCATGCAAGTTCGCCACCTCAGAGTCCTATAACAGAATAAGATAGACATCATTTTTTAAGGACACAAGAAAATCACTTTATCTCTCTCCCCTTGATATATATTTCTTTAGTTTTTGAGATAGAATATGCATTTTTTATCATAAAACATCATTACAGTACACCCTTCAGAGCCTAGTATTCATATTACATATTAATATTTAAATGATAGTGAGAGAGAATAAAAATATTAAAACAGCATAGAAAACTTTTAAAAATGAGAAATGTTTAAAAGAAACCTATATGATATTGAGAAGGTATTTCATAATATTTTGAATCAGTGACAGGTATATTTAGATACAATTTGGGGAAAATAACTAACAGGGTTTGTGTAGGGGTTTCTAAATATGAGTGACCATTGTTTTCCTATAAAGGGGAATTTTGACTTTGGCCTCATCAGAAGGGGTCATGTAGTACTACATTATTTACCAAAGAGGTTTCCAATGCAATGTTTTGTGTAATGATGTTAGGACATTTCATGATGCTGGTTTGAAAACTTAAGAGAAATATACATTAGCTAAATATGATGTACAAAAATATATTGATTACAACAATGTACACTTAACGGCCCAAAACAAAAAAAAACCTGAACTGAAACAGACTCGGTTTTAGTCTTATTGATTATGGAAATGATAAATAACATTGATTAACACTAATTGTTTGACAGCAAAATAGCAAAACAGAATTCTTTTAAAAAATACAGACCCTAAGTTTATTTTTTTTAATATGACTGTATGTAAATATATATCTTAAATTATGATTTGTCAAGAGCTGGATATAGTTATCACTGCAACAAATAATATTCTGTGTATATGAAATAATTACAAACAACAACAAATATACAAAACAAAAACAATTCTGTGTATGTGGAATAATTTTGAAAAAAAAAATTAAATAAAAAACAAAACCACCAGTGTGGATTGAACTCTTGACCTTTTGTGTGAGGGTCGGGGTACATCACTACTAATCTATCCGTGTTTTTAGAACATTATAAGATACTGTATATAATGTTGCATACCACATCAATTGATTATACTGAAAATGACACGCAATACCTACACTCCTGTGAAGTGAAATCCTCAATTAGACTAAATCTACATTTTTTTTTCTGGGACAGGAAGTGGACAATGCTAGATTTATAATGATTATGCCACAAGTAAAAAAAAAAAAGGGGGGGGACTCAAAACCATTCGTTGTAACTTGTTTGATTTTTTTCATGCTGTATAGTAATTGTAAATATTTCGAGTTTGTATTAATATGTAAATAATTGCATTCAAAATTACCGAAATGTGCCGATTCAGTGGCTTGCATACGTATGGTGTGTTGCTCAATCATCGTTGTCGGCTGCTTCACACGGCCCAGTCTTTATGCCCTCTATCTTCATTGACGCCAGATGCATTGTCAATGTCTTTCTGACACTCCCCGAGGGTAATTAGGTTCATTTCCTTTAGATAAGGCTAGAAGGTAAATCGCACTCTCACCGTGGGGATCCGGGTTAGAATAGATCCCCAGTACCCCTTGCTTGTCGTAGGAGGCGACTAAATGGGGCGGTCCTTCGGATGAGACCGCAAAAACAGAGGCCCCGTGTCACAGCAGATGTAGCACGATAAAGATCCCTCCCTGCTCAAAGGCCCCGAGCGCCGAGCATAGGCCTAAATTTTGCAGCCCTTCACCGGCAATGGTGACGTCTTCATATGAGTGAAAAATTCTCGAGCGGGACGTTAAACAGTATATAATCAATCAATCTGCCGAAATATTGTCATACGTTACATAAACATTTGGATCCGCCACATTTCGCGCTCTTAGCGTTCTTGACAACGCAGCACCCCCAGCGATCATCGAATGAAATTCAAGAACGACAACCGAAATTGCATGGAAATCAAAATATTCAGCGAGGTTTTATATTGTTAAATTATAACTTAAAAAAAAAAATAAAAAAAAATACTTATTTCAAAGCATGCCTTTTTCATTTATTTGATTTCATATAATGACATATTTTCATATCCGCTTTGCTGTTTTTAGATTTCAAAGGTAATAAAGTAGTGTTTTGTATAGAGTTGCACTAAGCATGGATCTCTCGGTGTTCATAGATATCTGTCCATATTTCTGGAACAAAGCGATATAAATCAAAATCACTTTGTACATTTGGTAAGCATATTACGGTGACTTAGTATACAAAATTTGGGATCATTTTGTGAGCATGGACTTATCACGAAAATTTGCTTTTGTCCGATTTTTACGAGTTATACTTAACAAAGATCATTGTCCGTTACTCATACATTTGCCCCCCCCCCCTCTCTCTCTCTCTCTCTCTCCGCACTATTTCTGAAGGTTGACACAACAACAAACCCCCTTAAAATTGGAATATGGGGAGGGGGTGAGGCAGTCCACCTTTCCATGAATTAGAATTTGAAGTTCGGGCAACCTCCATCTTTTGTCTTTGCTCATTAAGGAATAATGCAACTCCAGACAAATTTGATGTGAATGAAAAATGGAGGATATGTACAAGAAAATTTTGAAATTGAAAACTTTTAAATTTACTTTATTTAGCCAAAAGCAGTTTTAGTAGAAAGTAATCTGAACAAAAAAATTAAAACCCCTGCTGGACTCGAACCCGCGATCTACAGTTCAGCAGTCGTCGTGGTAACGTACTGAACTATACAAATATTAGTGATATTTATATTTTCATGCATGGTTTTAAAGGAAGTCAGCCATATGGACGATATAGAGTACCTCCTCGAGAATTTCACACAAGACATCTTCGCCAACGGCTCCTTCAGTTTGATTAAAATCAAACTTTTTATTTTGATTGTCGCGTGACCAGTCAAAATAAAAAAGAACTAGTGAAGTCTGGTCCCCTCTTACCAAACTTTGTAAAACGAAGCTACCTGCTTAAAGATGAAGTACAGACACCTTGATTTCTACCATGCACTGGCGCATGCAGGACACCGCGGAAATATGGCTGTTTACAGGCCTCTTGTTCTACAACTCCAAAGTTTGGTAGACTGTCCCGATAAAAAGGAAGGACACGGCATACGGGCACGGACTTGAAATATACATTTGCGTGCAAAGCAGTGTTTTGCAATTGACAACTACATAGGGGGATTTTTATTTACACGTGGTGTAGTAATTCATTTATAATTTTTCATAACGTTGATTAAATCGTCTTAACAAATGAACATGTTCTAAAAGTTTGTGTAAAACTAAATTCAAAGGGCGCCCCTTCTCAGGTCGAAAGACCCGAGATTCTCACTTTTGAATGCCACTATGAGAGAACTACATTCTCTACGTCTTAGATTTGACTCGGCCATGACACGAACGGGTCTCGAACTCACGACCTCCCCGTTACGAAGCGAACGACCTGGAAAACGTCTTGATGCTGAAGTAACTGCTGAATGAATCAAAACTCTTTGCCTATCACGCCGCCTACAAAGTAACAGTACATTTGCTTTCGCCGCTGAACGATGACGTTACCCTTTTCCCTACAGCGGTTTTTGAGTTGATTTGCGAAGGTTCGGAATTTTTAACCCATTTCCTCACAACGTTTTCCATTGTTATATATTCATTAATTCAGGGAGTTCTGATATAAAAGCGGATGCTTTATACGTGTAACTGCAGAAATGAGGGTACGTGGTTAAATATTTCGTTTCCAAAAGGTTTATAAGCCTAAAAAATTTTATTTCCTATTTCAATTTCTTTAAAAAAAAATAAGAGAGAGAGAGAGTTCTGTTGTTTTTATAGGAGCGGGACGTTAAACAATATTTAATGAATCAATCAAACCCAACATAGCCTTCAGAAACCTGTACACTAAGGGTCATGAGCAACACATATGAAGACTCTGCATTATAATGATTTCATGAGAACTTGCATAATACTATTTTGTTTTCACTAAAACCAACACATTCTGGTTACATAATCCTCGTATTTAGGAGATATGTTTCTTGACAGTCATCCCAACCCGTTTGAAAAATCTTAGATCCGCCATTGGCCACATCATAAATAAAATATAAAGATTCACGATTTCCGACCAAATTTTGTTTTTCACTTTTGATATCAAAATTTCCTGCCTGATTTATTTAAAACGTTTCACAAAAAATTAAGCTTATACATTATGTGGAAACCTCATTGAAGGGAGTTTATTATTTGTTGCTTAAGCAAAGACTGAGGTGTGTTATTGTTTACGAAGTTTTCTGTCTGGAATGAAATATTCAGAACTTCACTTATTGTGATAAAGATATATAAATGTATAATTACGACTCTCTCTCTCTCTCTGATTCTCTCTCTCTCCCTCTGATTCTCTCTCTCTGATTCTCTCTCTCCCTCTGATTCTCTCTCTCTCTCTCTGATTCTCTCTCTCTTCTCTGATTCTCTCTCTCTCCCCCCCTCTGATTCTCTCTCTCTGATTCTCTCCCTCTCTCTGATTCTCTCTCTCTCTCTCTCTCTCTCTCTCTCTCTCTCTCTCTCTCTCTCTCTCTCTCTCTCTCTCTCAACTCTTGATCCTCGTTTGTAATTATGTGATAGTTTAAATTGGATCGAATAAATTTCAACATATTTATATGTTCAGTAACAGCTCTCATACTATCCTGGGATTTGATATGGATCTGATTATGAGGATCATTGTTTTATATATCATCTGCGGCCTGACCCCAATAACGTTTGCGTCAAGTTGATTTCTTGTTGTTCTGTGTGGCGGATCAATGGGTTGTGGAGGTATCTAAGCGTGCGATATGGAGTGTAGCATTCCATTATGTATTTTGTGGATGTAGTTTGATTATAATGCAACATGGACAGTGTCTTGTAAAATCTTTAAATCATAATATCATATTGAAATTATCCGTCCATCTGCCCTTCAAATCCTAGAACTTGGTGTGTACCTTGTGTGAAGGTCATTTTAATTGATATTTACAAGGACCACAGAATCCCTCACATTTCAGGTTTATTGACCCCCCCCCCCCTACAGATGTTCTCTACTCCTTAGTCACTAGATTAATTATCCTACAATTATATATTATGTATCATAATTCTTTGGTGCATTTATTTCATTTCTAGGAAAATTTATGTGTATATTTTTACCTGAAAAGTAAAATGACAAAATTTGATATTGTTTGTAAGTGTTTCTTTGGTAACATTGTGATGCATGTTTGTTAAATAAACCATGTACAGTATTAAAATGAGTGCTTCTGTGTTATCATTGTGGATTCACTAAGATAATACTGACAATGTACAAATATAGACAGTAATCAATTTCATCAAAGGGAATAGTATCACGTGTTTTTTTGAAAACATTTCTTTACTTATTTTATTTTATATTATTATTATGTTTTTTTTTTTATTTAACGGGGTACATATCACCGAATCCCTAAGGCCTCTAAATAGGGAGGGTTTTCTGACCCTGTTGGGGTTTTAGAGAACCTCATGAGGTTTGTAGGGTTTTCTGTGGGGAGAGAGGTCAGATGTATTAACTCTTATGCAGAAAAGGCCCCGTGTGGATCCGGGTTGTTAGAATAGACCCTCAGTACCCCTTGCTTGTCGTAAGAGGCGACTAAATGGGGCGGTTCTTCGGATGAGACCGCAAAAACTGAGGTCCCGTTTCACAGCAGGTGTGGCACGTAAAAGATCCCCCCCTGCCCAAAGGCCATAAGCGCCGAGCATAGGCCTAAATTTCCACCCTTCACCGGCAATTGTGACGTCTCCATATGAGAAAGATTCTCGAGCGGCACGTTAAACAATATTTAATCAATCAATCAATCAATCGATGTAAAAAGACATTAACTCAATAAATTCAGCACACCCAAAATGCAAAAGATCTCCGATTGCATTATAGTATGAGTAAGATCATATTGAAAATTTTACTGCAGGAAATTTTCGAGCCTAATTTTGTTACAAGGTTCGCATCCTCAAGAAACCACACAGAGACAGGTACTTGTGACTCTGTTGCATATGACGTAATGTTTAATATGGCATTCATGCAGGATGTGGGGCATACCTTTAATATGTCAACAACTGCTGTTCATGCTGTTGTAATACGATTGTTTGATGCTCTTGCCGAACTACAACCAATGGTAAGATTTGAAAAACCAAAGTACTAAAGATTATTTGTATATTAACCATTTCCGTAGTACTCCTTGCTTGTCGGAAGAGGCGAATAAATTGGGCGGTCCTTCGGATGAGACCGCAAAAAACGAGTCACCGCGTCACGGCACGTGTGTGTTTTTGCTCATAGGCCAAATAGAACAAATAAATAAAGTAGATTGAAGCTTGCTCGGCATTTGGAAGTGAGAGTCACGGGTCTTTCGGATATGACCTTAAAATCGGAGGTCCCATGTAGAGTGTTGGATAGCGTTAAGGATGAAATGATACGATACCATACAGGTACTTATCAGGATTTGTTATCCCAACGGATTATGATAGGATTAAAATCCTACCACTCTCCTATAGGATTTATTTTGTCTTTGGAGGCTGATGTCTATTATTTAGCAAGGATGTGTGAGCCCAACCTTGGACCATGACATACTGCTAAAAAATCTAACCACATGCACTTTGATTTTTATCCAAATCTTTATCACAGTGTAGCAAAAGTCTAGGCTTTGTCGTGTCCGGAGTTATATGTCGTACTGTTACAATTAATCAATTTCACAACCAATCATGTAAATTTTCTGTTCCTGACAGGGATTTGAAACAAACAATCAATCACATTCACGTCCAATCAAAGGAAAAGGTGAAAATAACTAGAAGTATTCAACTTCGTAATTCCTATAGAAAATACAAATCAGAGAGATGGGCAAACATGGACCCTGTCGACCGGTCACACTCGCCGTGAGCTCTACATCTCGATCAAGTAAACGGAGTAATCCGTAGTCAGAATCAGTGTGCTAAGAACAGCCTAAAAATTGGTATGAAACACGTTAGACAGCACTAAATTTTCTATTGCAGACAGGGGCGTGAAACATACAATCAATCAATCAATCACTTTTACGGCCCATCATGTAATTTTTCTATTGCTGACGGGCGTGAAATATACAATGGATGAATCGATCAATCAATTACATTCACGAGAGTCACGGGTCTTTCGGATGTGATCTTAAAAACGGCGGTCCAGTGCAGAGTGTTGGATACATATAAATTTGCTATAGCTGACAGGGACGTGAAACAAACAATCAATTACATTAACAGTCTGTCATACAAATTTACTATTGCTGACCGGGACGTGAAACAAACAATCAATTACAATAACGGTCTGTCATATGAATTTACTATTGTTGACAGGGACGTGAAACAAACAATCAATTACATTAACAGTCTGTCATATAAATTTACTATTGCTGACAGGGACGAGAAACAAACAATCAATTACATTAACGGTCTGTCATATGAATTTACTATTGTTGATAGGGACGAGAAACAAACAATCAATTACAATAACGGTCTGTCATATAAATCTACTATTGCTGACAGGGACGAGAAACAAACAATCAATTACAATAACGGTCTGTCATATAAATTTACTATTGCTGACAGGGACAAGAAACAATCAATTACATTAACGGTCTGTCATATAAATTTACTATTGCTGACAGGGACGTGAAACAAACAATCAATTACAATAACGGTCTGTC
This sequence comes from Ostrea denselamellosa, assembly GCA_024699665.1. NCBI lineage: Eukaryota > Metazoa > Mollusca > Bivalvia > Ostreida > Ostreidae > Ostrea > Ostrea denselamellosa. The sequence continues at coordinate 5,648,476 of JAMZEH010000075.1, forward strand.
ATATAAATTTACTATTGTTGATAGGGACAAGAAACAATCAATTACATTAACGGTCTGTCATATAAATCTACTATTGCTGACAGGGACGAGAAACAAACAATCAATTACAATAACGGTCTGTCATATAAATTTACTATTGCTGACAGGGACGTGAAACAAACAATCAATTACAATAACTGTCTGTCATATAAATTTACTATTGTTGACAGGGACGTGAAACAAACAATCAATTACAATAACTGTCTGTCATATAAATTTACTATTGTTGACAGGGACGTGAAACAAACAATCAATTACAATAACGGTCTGTCATATAAATTTACTATTGTTGACAGGGACGTGAAACAAACAATCAATTGCATTAACGGTCTGTCATATAAATTTACTATTGCTGACATGGACGTGAAACAAACGATAGGGACGTGAAACAAACAATCAATTACATTAACGGTCTGTCATATAAATTTACTATTGTTGACAGGGACGTGAAACAAACAATCAATTGCATTAACGGTCTGTCATATAAATTTATTATTGTTGATAGGGACGAGAAACAATCAATTACATTAACGGTCTGTCATATAAATCTACTATTGCTGACAGGGACGAGAAACAAACAATCAATTACAATAACGGTCTGTCATATAAATTTACTATTGTTGATAGGGACAAGAAACAATCAATTACATTAACGGTCTGTCATATAAATCTACTATTGCAGACAGGGACGAGAAACAAACAATCAATTACAATAACGGTCTGTCATATAAATTTACTATTGCTGACCGGGACGAGAAACAAACAATCAATTACAATAACGGTCTGTCATATAAATTTACTATTGCTGACAGGGACGTGAAACAAACAATCAATTACAATAACGGTCTGTCATATAAATTTACTATTGCTGACCGGGACGTGAAACAAACAATCAATTACAATAACGGTCTGTCATACAAATTTACTATTGCTGACATGGACGTGAAACAAACGATAGCGACGAGAAACAAACAATCAATTACAATAACGGTCTGTCATATAAATTTACTATTGCTGACAGGGACGTGAAACAAACAATCAATTACAATAACGGTCTGTCATATAAATTTACTATTGCTGACATGGACGTGAAACAAACGATAGGGACGTGAAACAAACAATCAATTACATTAACGGTCTGTCATATAAATTTACTATTGTTGATAGGGACAAGAAACAATCAATTACATTAACGGTCTGTCATATAAATCTACTATTGCTGACAGGGACGAGAAACAAACAATCAATTACAATAACGGTCTGTCATATAAATTTACTATTGTTGATAGGGAGAAGAAACAATCAATTACATTAACGGTCTGTCATATAAATCTACTATTGCTGACAGGGACGAGAAACAAACAATCAATTACAATAACGGTCTGTCATATAAATTTACTATTGCTGACCGGGACGAGAAACAAACAATCAATTACAATAACGGTCTGTCATATAAATTTACTATTGCTGACAGGGACGTGAAACAAACAATCAATTACAATAACGGTCTGTCATATAAATTTACTATTGCTGACCGGGACGTGAAACAAACAATCAATTGCATTAACGGTCTGTCATATAAATTTACTTTTGCTGACAGGGACGTGAAACAAACGACAGGGACGTGAAACAAACAATCAATTACAATAACGGTCTGTCATATAAATTTACTATTGTTGATAGGGACAAGAAACAATCAATTACATTAACGGTCTGTCATACAAATTTACTATTGCTGACCGGGACGTGAAACAAACAATCAATTACAATAACGGTCTGTCATACAAATTTACTATTGCTGACAGCGACGTGAAACAAACAATCACAATAACGGTCTGTCATATACATTTACTATTGTTGACAGGGACGAGAAACAAACAATCAATTACATTAATGGTTTGTCATATAAATTTACTATTGCTGACAGGGACGTGAAACAAACGACAGGGACGTGAAACAAACAATCAATTACATTAACGGTCTGTCATATAAATTTACTATTGCTGACAGGGACCTTAAAGCAATATAAGCTGCCAAAATTGCAATTTTTTATAGTGGCATTAAAAGAGGTTAAATGAACGTTGATATGATTGAAAAAAAGAACTGCATCGAATTTCCTCTCTTATGCATCGTTTACACACCTTTACGTGATGAAAAATATATTCCTCGACATTCCGTTTGACCCTAACAACGGCAGCTGATTAATCGTCGGCGACAATCCCGAAGATAACCGATGTTGACACGAATGATTCTGATGCTGATCGGAGTGGATCGGGTTGTATCCGGGTCATTAAAATATGGACGGCGAGGTGAGATAAAATTCTAGTTACCATCATTATTTTGGCATTGTTAACGATGTTCTATGTTTTTATATCTTTTTCGTCCCGAATTAGTCAAAGTCGGCTTTCTCCCTCGCTTCGAACTTTTCGTGTCAGACATCTTTCGTGCTTACCGGAAATATTGCGCTTGCGCATTTGATTTTGCCGAATGAGTTCAACTTTAGGTCATTGCATACGGAAATAATGTCGGAAAAATTAAGGTACGGGAAGACTTAATTTCAACTGTCGAACAATTTTTTCATTTAATGCAAAAAATACAACATGTCAAAAGTTTAATCGATAAAATCAGGTATTAGAAGGTAGATGTTACAAAATTTCGATTAAATTTTAGGGGCCCCAAAATAACAATTTTGACAGCTTATATTGCTTTAAGCAATTAATCACATTCACGGCCAATCATATACATTTTCTGTTGCTGACAGCGGCGTGAAACTCCTTCCTGACTGCATGCAGAATCTCGACAATCGTGGTGCTTTGTTTGCATATTAACATAAAAATGGAGGATGTGTATTTTAACCTTAATTTCAGACTTGCAGTTTCATATTACTGAACTAATCTAATTTTATTGGAGTTTCACGCGATCTCTATACAATTACTGCCTTTTTCTTCTTTCTTATGCTCTTCAGGAATGCTGTTCTGACTACCTCCCTTGTAATCGTCTCACCAACAGGAATAAGAACGATCGCTACGGAGTTGCTCTCCTCCGCTACTTTAGGTCTCCTCAGTTCTACATTCACTTTGAAGTATGGTCTGTCTCTGTAGCTCACTTGTTCAACACAGAGGAGACTCACTGCGCCGTGGGAATCGAGCACCTGCTTCTCAAACTCAGGTCTCAGAAAAGTTGGCACGCTTCTATCAGTAATGTGTTCTGCCTGCTGTTTTTCTGCTGCTGTAGTGAAGGTAATATCTTCTGTTGACAGCAGTTTTACGGACCAGGCTCTTTGGCCTGCGAAGGATGATGGAGGTGTAAAGCGTTTTAAGTTAGCATTTGTTGTCACCCGTCCAAGACTAGGAACGTTATTCACACAATGAAATATTGGAAACAGGTTACGCAATATAGACATGTTATGGAAAGCTAACACCCTTTCTGCACGGTATCCATGTCCTCATCTGTAGAAGGTGACCTGTAGAAACCTGTCACAGATAAATGGGGAAAAAAAAAAGAAAAATAAGCAACCAAAAGTGTTCAAACAATAATGAATGTGTTATTGTTATTGTGTGTTTGTTTTACGTCCCGTCGAGAATTTTTCACTCATATTGAGACGTCACCAGCTGTAGGTGAAGTACCACAAATGTAGACCTATGCTTAGCAATCAGGGTCGTAGCAGGTCGTGCCAACGCCTACCGTGACACGGGACCTCCGTTTTTAAGGTCATATCCGAAAGACCCGTGATTCTCACTTCTAAATGCCGAGCGTTTGGCGAAGGAGCAATCACAACCTATTTTTCGTCTTAGGTTTGACGCGGCCATGGCACGAGCGGGGCTCGAACTCAAGACCTCCCGGTTACGAAGCGAACGCTCTAACCACTGCGCTACCGCGACCGGTGCTATGGTGTCGTTAATCATAAGACGTAAACATAGGTAGTGATTGCTCCTTCGCTAAACGCTCGGCATTTAAAATCGAGAATCAAAGAGAGGTCCCATGTCGCGACGCCGTTGGCACATTAAAGATCCCTCCCTGCTCAAAGGCCATAAGCGCAGAGCATAGGCCTAATTTTTACAGCCCTTCACCGGCAATGGTGACATCTCCAGATGAGTGAAAGATTCTCAAGCAGGATGTTAAAACAATATACAATCAATCAATGAATCATGGGAATAAAGATTGGTATAAAACTCTTTCAAGAACAACAACAGCTGAACAATGACAGGACCGAAGTGATTCAGATGAGGGATGTGGCCCATGGGCCTCTTGCTATGTTTGACGTGTGTATTATTCATAACAAGACCTTTCTTTGGGTACCAGGATTATTTTGCTGCAATACAGGGCATCAGTGTTTCACAAGCACATCTTATTTAGAAACATATGCTCATTTCCTGAATCAAATCAGACATGTGATGTTAGTTTGTTTTGTAGATGTGAGTACTGCTATCAGGGAAGAAGTTTATGTTAACAGGCCACCAACACAATCTTCAGCTCTCCACCTGAGACATTTACATTAGCAGGTCACCAACACCTCTTCACCAACACAATCTTCAACTCTTCACCTGTGTCCCCAGACAAAATCCCTGGAGTTTACCTTAGAAGAATGTGGTCTTCTACCATACTCTGAAAAGGCAAATTCTGTAGATTTAGGCACCGTAATATAGTATGAATAGCAGCAGATTTCTGTTTGGAATCTGATTTTCAATCTGGTGATGAGGACAATGAAAATGTGGACCTCGATATATAACAAGACTTGTGAAAAGCAGTTTTTTTGTATCATAAATTTTGTGTACATTTAGATCTCTAGTTTCTTGTATGAATGTTATTGATATTGCCTTGTTTCATGAATATTATACCAGAATATACATTTTTGTAAAGCAAAATTTGAATTTATTTTATCATTTTGCAGAAACACAATATGTCTCTGTTATCAGACCAAGAGTATATTATCGCAAGGAGACTTTAACGAATACTTTGATGTTAGGTTTGGTTGTTATTTTGTAAAGACATCTTGACTGGAAAGTATCATGAACGCAGCAATACTTTTCCGTTAAGACTACTTTATAATGATGACCTTAAAATCTTTCATAGAAAGACATCGTTCTACGCTCTTTACATAGTTATACAACACGTTAACAATGATGGGGTTTGGGGTAAAGAAACGAAATCTTTTCTCTCTATAAAGAATGTTCAGATTTTTCATGATGAAAGTTAAGGTTTGGGGGAAGAGAAAGCAATGAATTTCTTGCAATTAAGAATCTCACAAAACGTGCCGGTTTTAGGGAGTGAGAGATGGTGAATCTTATGGTGTAGTACAAACAGGGGTTTTAATGTCTCGTTTAAAGTCAGCATTTCACAAATTCTCATGTTATAACTATCTTAATTGCAAATGCAAAAACATCTTGGGTCAAATGCTATGTGGACATATTCTATATCAATTCTTAGAACATTTTTTACATACTGATTTTTACCACGCTTAACCCATCTCCCTGATCAAGATAGATATTGAATGATTGGTGAGGGACTTTAAACAGTGTTATATCTAGTTTAAATGTTAAATGATTTGTGAGGAACAGCGTTATATAATCCAGATATAAAATGATGTGCGAGAATCTCAGACTCTCAGATAGCACTATATGTTCCGCATGTTAAATTATCTGTGAGGAACCTCAGACGGTTTTATATTGTTCAGATGTTAAATGACCTGTGAGAAACCTCAGAAAGTGTTTTAAATGTCAAATCTTTATAATGATCAGTGAGGAACCTCAGACAGCTTTATATAGTCCAGATTAAGTGATCTGTGAGGAAGCTCAGATAGTTTAATATTGTCCAGATGTTAGTGATCTGTGAAAAATCTCTAACAGCTTTATATAGTCCAGATTTTAGGTAATCTGTGAGGAACCTCAGATAGTGTTGTATAGTCCAGATTTTAGGTGATCTTAGAGGAACCTCAGCTTTATATAGTCCAGATGTTAAGTGATCTGAGAGGAACTTCAGCTAGAGATGTATCCTGACACAACCGTCTCTGAAAGTGATCCACTTTGGGGGATTTATTGTAAATATATCTATTTTGATAACAGATTTCATATATATCTGTATGTGGTACTTGAATATAGCATTTAAAATACCGGTGTAAACGGTAATATCCGTCAACAAATTATTGGACGGTCTTAATTTTGGCTAAGCTGAAGGCTCTCGTGTGCTTTCTGACCAAAATTTGTCAGTTCACCTGAGCTTAAAGCTCAAGTAAGCGTTTCGCATTCCTAATCACCGTCCGTCCGCTTGTAAACGTTTAATATTTTCATCTTCTTGAGTACCACTGAGCGAATTTCAAACTCCGTATAAATTCTCATTGCGTAAAGGAGATTCAAGTTTGTTCAAAAGAAGGATTATATGTTGATTTACCTCCCGCTCGAGATTTTCCCCCGTCCATACGGAGACGTCACAATTGCCGAGGTGAAGGGCGCTTACCGCATTTGAGACAGGAAGAATATTCATCGTGCCACAACTGTCCAGATACGGGACCTTGACTTTTCAGGTCTACTCCGGAGGACCCTCCCGTTTATTTACCTCTTACTACAAGCAAGGGTAATCTAACCCGGATCCCCACGAACTCATAGGAAAGGTCATGTGGAGATAATCACGAAAAAGCAAAAATAGAGCGGGGTCATTTACAATCTTCTTAATAACCACTAGACCAGAAAAGAAAGTTTCAGACAGAACAGATTTAAGTTTGTTAGAATCATGGCTTCTGGGGGTATGGTGGGGCCACTATAGGTGATCAAATTATACATGCGAACAGTAGCGGTCGTGGTAGGTCAGTGGTAGAGCGTTCGCTTAGTAACCGGATGGTCGTGAGTTCGAGCCCCGCTCGTGCCATGGCCGCGTCAAACCTAAGATTGATTGATTGATTGTTTGTTTTATGTTCCGTCGAGAATTTTTCACTCATATTGATACGTCACCAGCTGTAGGTGAAGTATAACAAATTTAAACATATGCTTTGCGCTCAGGGCCGTAGCAGTGAGGGTCTTTAACGTACCAACGCCTACCGTGACACGAGACCTCCGTTTTGAAGGTCATATCCGAAAGACCCGTGATTCTCACTTCTAAATGCCTAGCGTTTGGCGAAGGAGTAATCACTACCTACTTTTCGTCTTAGGTTTGACGCGGCCATGGCACGAGCGGGGCTCGAACTCACGACCTCTAACGGCGAACGCTCTAACCACTGAGCTACCGCAACCGTAAACATGGGTAGTGCTTGCTCCTTCGCAAAACGCTTGGCATCTAAAAGTTAGAATCACGGGTCTTTCGGATATGACCTTAAAAACGTAGGTCCCGTGTGGCGGTGGGCGTTGACACGTTAAAGAACCTCACTGCTACGGCCCTGAGCGTTCAGCATAGATCTAAATTTGTAGCACTTCAGTTATAACTGGTGACGTCTCAATATGAGTGAAAATCCTCGATAGAACATAGAATCAATCAATACATGAAAATGTTTTGGGAATCTTCTTTCAAAATCTTCATCTCAAGAACCAATTGGTCAGAGAAGTTGATTATTACATATAAACTTCCTGGCACAGAGTAGATTCAAGTTTGTTCAAATCATGCTTCCTTGGGTTTGGATGGAGCCACTATAGGGGACAGAACTTTTACACAGAGGAATTTAGACTTAGAAATCTCTCAATAACCACTACGCCAGAAATGATGTAAAGTACCCTTTGTTTGTCGTTAGATGCGACTAAATGGGTCGGTCCTTCGGATGAGACCGCAAAAACAGAGGTCACGTGGCACGTAAAAGATCCCTCCCTCCTCAGCGGCCGCATCGAACCCAAGATGTGAACATAGGTAGTGATTACTCATTCGCCAAACGCTCGGCATTTAGGAGTGAGAATTACGGATCTTTCGGATATAACTTAAAAAACGGAGGTCCCGTGTGGCGGCGGACGTTGGCATGTTAAAGAATCCTCACTACTAAGACCCTGAGCGCTAAGCATGGGTCTAAATTTGTAGTACTTCACCTACAGCTGGTGACGTCTCAATATGCGTTACAAAAATCTTAACGGGAGGTAAAACAAACAAAATTATTATTAATAATCAATCAATTAATCAACTTACGTTCAATGTTTTATCCGATTTTCGGAACAACTGAAAGATATAGGCCCGTGGGGATCCGGGCTAGAATAAGTCCTCAGTACCCCTTGCTTGTCATAAGAGGCGACTAAATGGGGTGATCCTTCGAATGAGACCGTAAAAACTGAGGTCCCTTGTCACAGCAGGTGTAGCACGATAAAGATCCCTCCCTACTCAAAGGCCATAAGCGCCGAGCATAGGCCTAAATTTGCAACCCTTCACCGGCAATGGTGACGTCTCCTTATGAGTGAAAGATTCTCGAGAGGGACGTTAAACAGTATACAAACAAACTGAAAAATAATTGCATAGTTCCCTAGACTTCAGAATTCGGACGTTAAATTCAAATTAATAGAATTGCAAATATTGCGACAAGTTAAGACATGGTCTGATCTCCGTTAAGACCAATCATGTTTTCGAAGCGTTGACATGTTTGGCCGGTTATGATATAAACTTTCGGTTGGTCAAACCAGCAAAAACGCTACCAAGGTGGAAATCCTGATACATACAGGAACTCGTATAACCACCAGTAGTCACGTAATAAAAAAGGGGGGTATGTTTCACACACTTTACCTTATTTGACAAAGAACATGGTCCGTTATTTCTTCATGCTTTTCGAGGCGTTGACATGTTTGACTGGTTATGGTCGAGACATTCAGTTGGTCGGCAAAAACGTAAACAGTAGAAATCCTGATAAACACAACAGTTCTTATAAACATCTGCAGCACGTAGAAAATAAGGGGGGTGTCTCATATATTTAAGTACAGTTCCACATACAAATCAGGCAGAGGGTGATAAGTCGAACGTCAGGGATTTAGCTAATACTTATATATATATATATATATATATATATATATATATATATTATCATTGTTTATAAGAACCCATTCTGTGAATTTTTTTTTTCATATGACGCACCTTCACAGAGCTGTGCTACTAAAAATAGAACACCCATGTTTCGACCAAAATTACTTATAAAAATGCCATATATTCTTAAAGATAATTTCAAATGACAAGATCACATATTCAAAATGCTTTCGAAACAGCAAACACTTTCAAAAAAGTTTCATAATTAAATAAATAAAGGACATGTTGTTGAATGATTTTCATTAAATATATTTTTTTTTAAGTTTTGATTGTGCTCAGAAAAATTTCAGTGAAAATTGTGAAATATGGCGGGAAAATACTACATTTTCAGGTTTTAAAGTTTTCGTTTACTTGCAAACTATCCAAAAAAACACAGTTTCCTGTCATTTTCTATTAAATATGATATTTATTTATGTCTAACAGTATCTTGTTTATGTATTTACATCCCACACGCATCTATGTAACTAGAACAGAAATTTGGGTCGGGATCGAAGTTAATTTATTTAATTAACTCATTTAATTAATCTAATTAATTTAATTAATTCATTTAATTAAGATTTCCTCGGGAATTATTAGGGCCTATGTTTTATTCTTAGTGGCAAGTTTAACTTACAAGTATTTTTGGCAGGATAGTTTGAAGTGGGTGGGTAATTAATACATTAAAGGGAAAATGCTTTGTGGAATATTTTTACATTTTCATACTCCGGTGAACACAACACAACGTACGTTGCAGCAATGAAGGTTCCTCAAGAGACAAGAGATTGACTTTACAGTCCCGAGTGTAAAGAGAATGAATGTCCGTGTATTTTTCAAGCGTGCAATGCATGAGAAATTGAAAGCCCTAATTTCACTAGTTGGTTTATAAAGCGTATTTCTTCAGGAATACAAAATTGTGAATGCGTTCAAATAAATTCATATGATTAAAAAAAGGATAAATAATGCATGTATACATATATAGTACACACTGTAATTCATATAATTTATAGTGTGCTAGCCACATTGATTAATTGATAGCGTAGTCCCATAGTCAACTTAATGTTGTGTTTCATGCTATATATGTCGTTGAAAAATCATTTTAAACTCTTTTTTTTTTTTTTTTTTTTTGTTCTGATATGAAATCTAAATCATTTATTACAAAACATCAGGACATTTATGATTTTTAAAAATTTGGCCAACAATTTCCGAAATATGATGACTCGAGCTTCAATATCAACTTATACCACTTGATTTTCATATATTATCCTTTGTTAGATTGGAACAAAATTCTTGAGTGTGATGTTTTTACAGTTGTGTATGTATGGCTGTCAAGAAAAAAAACAAAAGACATTGAATACAGAAACTACAGGTATTTGTGTTGTTAATGGTGTAAAAGTTACAATAAAATGACCCAAGGTCATTTTATGAAAATAGACTGTTTTCAGTGAATTGTGGTATTAAAAAATAGAAATCAACTCATTTATGGCACAATGTTATTGATTATGATTGATTGAATACTGTTTAACGTCCGGCTCGAGAATCTTTCACTCATATGGAGACATCACCATTGCCGGTGAAGGGCTGCAAATTTAGGCCTATGCTCGGCGCTTATGGCCTTTGAGCAGGGAGGGATCTTTTACGTGCCACACCTGCTGTGACACGGGACCTCAGTGTTTGCGGTCTCATCCGAAGGACCACCCCATTTAGTCGCCTTTTACGACAAGCAAGGGGTACTGAGGATTATTCTAACAACCCGGATCCCCACGGGGCACAATGTTGTAGTCTTATTACAGGTTGCATTCAGGTTTAATAAAAATATGGCAAAATAGTCAACATGTTGATGGTGGCCATTATTGGGAAGAAGAAGAAGAATATAACTGTGTTTTACATAATCATGTAAATACTAGTTTATGTAATGTTAATTGAAAATGAATCCTTAATTATTCCATCACTACATAATCTGTAAGATTTTTTTAACAGTTGACACTAAACCTATATAAACTATATCTGTACACCGAATTAGTGATATAACTTGAAAACAAACTTGAAAATTCTATATTAAAATTATAATTGTAAAAGACACCAAACAAGGCATAAAGGAACAAATGGTCAAATACATTTGTAACAAACATATTTATGAAGCAGGGGCAGAGTTAGAAAAATTTCAAGGGTTTCGACCCAAGCTTGTACCTTTTCCACCCAGAAAGGTGTGGATGAAGAGCCCAAAACTACAAAAAATAGATCAATATTTGATTTATCCTATGATATGTTACATAATAAAATTTACATGTATTTTTGCATGTGAATACAACTTCATTACACAGTTGAACCCATTGGTATCTAATTCTTTTGATAAGTTGTTTCCCGTTTGAATTTCAGTACATGGGGACTTCCAGTTGAAGTTACTTGAAAATACATCATGTAAGAATGGTTTCATGTTTATTTGTCATGATTTATTTCTTCATAAATTTTCAATATAGTGTTCAGATTAATTGTCAGACTCTCTTGATGTTCAACAATGAATTTGTGGACTCCTTTGCTTTCCTTTTGTAATATCATCTCATACTTTCACTTGCTTTAATAGAGTTGTGTTGAGCTGGCCTATTTCCCACCTGTCAACGCTTTCAGTATGTCCTTGGTTTTTTGAAAATTGTCAATGCAATTTGATGCATGCAAGTTCGCCACCTCAGAGTCCTATAACAGAATAAGATAGACATCATTTTTTAAGGACACAAGAAAATCACTTTATCTCTCTCCCCTTGATATATATTTCTTTAGTTTTTGAGATAGAATATGCATTTTTTATCATAAAACTTCATTACAGTACACCCTTCAGAGCCTAGTATTCATATTACATATTAATATTTAAATGATAGTGAGAGAGAATAAAAATATTAAAACAGCATAGAAAACTTTTAAAAATGAGAAATGTTTAAAAGAAACCTACATGATGTTGAGAAGGTATTTCATAATATTTTGAATCAGTGACAGGTATATTTAGATACAAGTTGGGGAAAATAACTAACAGGGTTTGTGTAGGGGTTTCTAAATATGAGTGACAATTGTTTTCCTATAAAGGGGAATTTTGACTTTGGCCTCATCAGAAGGGGTCATGTAGTACTACATTATTTACCAAAGAGGTTTCCAATGCAATGTTTTGTGTAATGATGTTAGGACATTTCATGATGCTGGTTTGAAAACTTAAGAGAAATATACATTAGCTAAATATGATGTACAAAAATATATTGATTACAACAATGTACACTTAACGGCCCAAAACAAAAAAAAAACTGAACTGAAACAGACTCGGTTTTAGTCTTATTGATTATGGAAATGATAAATAACATTGATTAACACTAATTGTTTGACAGCAAAATAGCAAAACAGAATTCTTTTAAAAAATACAGACCCTAAGTTTATTTTTTTTAATATGACTGTATGTAAATATATATCTTAAATTATGATTTGTCAAGAGCTGGATATAGTTATCACTGCAACAAATAATATTCTGTGTATATGAAATAATTACAAACAACAACAAATATACAAAACAAAAACAATTCTGTGTATGTGGAATAATTTTGAAAAAAAAATTAAATAAGAAACAAAACCACCAGTGTGGATTGAACTCTTGACCTTTTGTGTGAGGGTCGGGGTACATCACTACTAATCTATCCGTGTTTTTAGAACATTATAAGATACTGTATATAATGTTGCATACCACATCAATTGACTATACTGAAAATGACACGCAGTACCTACACTCAGTTCTGTGAAGTGAAATCCTCAATTAGACTAAATCTACATTTTTTTTTTCGGGGACAGGAAGTGGACAATGCTAGATTTATAATGATTATGCCACAAGTAAAAAAAAAAGGGGGGGGGACTCAAAAACATTCGTTGTAACTTGTTTGATTTTTTTCATGCTGTATAGTAATTGTAAATATTTCGAGTTTTGTATTAATATGTAAATAATTGCATTCAAAATTACCGAAATGTGCCGATTCAGTGGCTTGCATACGTATGGTGTGTTGCTCAATCATCGTTGTCGGCTGCTTCACACGGCCCAGTCTTTATGCCCTCTATCTTCATTGACGGCAGATGCATTGTCAATGTCTTTCTGACACTCCCCGAGGGTAATTAGGTTCATTTCCTTTAGATAAAGCTAGAAGGTAAATCGCACTCTCACCGTGGGGATCCGGGTTAGAATAGATCCCCAGTACCCCTTGCTTGTCGTAGGAGGCGACTAAATGGGGCGGTCCTTCGGATGAGACCGCAAAAACAGAGGCCCCGTGTCACAGCAGATGTAGCACGATAAAGATCCCTCCCTGCTCAAAGGCCCCGAGCGCCGAGCATAGGCCTAAATTTTGCAGCCCTTCACCGGCAATGGTGACGTCTTCATATGAGTGAAAAATTCTCGAGCGGGACGTTAAACAGTATATAATCAATCAATCTGCCGAAATATTGTCATACGTTACATAAACATTTGGATCCGCCACATTTCGCGCTCTTAGCGTTCTTGACAACGCAGCACCCCCAGCGATCATCGAATGAAATTCAAGAACGACAACCGAAATTGCATGGAAATCAAAATATAATAAAGTAGTGTTTTGTATAGAGTTGCACTAAGCATGGATCTCTCGGTGTTCATAGATATCTGTCCATATTTCTGGAACAAAGCGAAATAAATCAAAAATACTTTGTACATTTGGTGAGCATATTACGGTGACTTAGTATACAAAATTTGGGATCATTTTGTGAGCATGGACTTATCACGAAAATTTGATTTTGTCCGATTTTTACGAGTTATACTTAACAAAGATCATTGTCCGTTACTCATACATTTGCCCCCCCCTCTCTCTCTCTCTCCGCACTATTTCTGAAGGTTGACACAACAACAAACCCCCTTAAAATTGGAATATGGGGAGGGGGTGAGGCAGTCCACCTTTCTATGAATTAGAATTTGAAGTTCGGGCAACCTCCATCTTTTTTCTTTGCTCGTTAATGAATAATGCAACTCCAGAGAAATTTGATGTGGATGAAAAATGGAGGATATGTACAAGAAAATTTTGAAATTGAAAACTTTCAAATTTACTTTATTTAGCCAAAAGCAGCTTTAGTAGAAAGTAATCTGAACAAAAAAATTAAAACCCCTGCTGGACTCGAACCCGCGATCTTCAGTTCAGCAGTCGTCGTGGTAACGTACCGAACTATACAAATATTAGTGATATTTATATTTTCATGCATGGTTTTAAAGGAAGTCAGCCATATGGACGATATAGAGTACCTCCTCAAGAATTTCACACAAGACATCTTCGCCAACGGCTCCTTCAGTTTGATTAAAATCAAACTTTTTATTTTGATTGACGCGTGACCAGTCAAAATAAAAAAGAACTAGTGAAGGTCTGGTCCCCTCTTACCAAACTTTGTAAAACGAAGCTACCTGCTTAAAGAGGAAGTACAGACACCTTGATTTCTACCATGCACTGGCGCGTGCAGGACACCGCGGAAATACGGCTGTTTACAGGCCTCTTGTTCTACAACTCTTAAGTTTGGTAGACTGTCCCGATAAAAAGGAAGGACACGGCATACGGGCGCGGACTTGAAATATACATTTGCGTGCAAAGCAGTGTTTTACAACTGACAACTACATAGGGGGATTTTTATTTACACGTGGTGTAGTAATTCATTTATAATTTTTCATAACGTTGATTAAAATGAACATGTTCTAAAAGTTTGTGTAAAACTAAATTCAATACTTTTTCTTGCTTTGATATCAAGATGAAACTTTTTCCAGATTGTTCTATAAAAACAACAGAACTCTCTCTCTCTCCTCTCTCTCTCTCTCTCTCTCTCTCTCTCTCTCTTATTTTTATTAAAGAAATTGAAATAGGAAATATAGAATTTTAGGCTTATAAACCTTTTGGAAACGAAATATTTAACCACGCACCCTCATTTCTGCAGTTACACGTATAAAGCATCCGCTTTTATATCAGAACTCCCTGAATTAATGAATAAATAACAATGGAAAACGTTGTGAGGAAATGGGTTAAAAATTCCGAACTTTCGCAAATCAACTCAAAAACCGCTGTAGGGGAAAGGGTAACGTCATCGTTCAGCGGCGAAAGCAAATGTACTGTTACTTTGTAGGCGGCGTGATAGGCAAAGAGTTTTGATTCACTCAGCAGTTACTTCAGCATCAAGACGTTTTCCAGGTCGTTCGCTTCGTAACGGGGATGTCGTGAGTTCGAGACCCGTTCGTGTCATGGCCGAGTCAAATCTAAGACGTAAAGAATGTAGTTCTCTCATAGTGGCATTCAAAAGTGAGAATCTCGGGTCTTTCGACCTGAGAAGGGGCGCCCCGTGTCGCAGTGGGCGTTGGCACGTTAAAGAACCCTCACTCATATTGAGACTACCAGGATCTTGAAATGATAATTTAAAAAAAAAAATCTTATACATAGATACAAAATATTAAATCCTTATTGTAGATCACGAAAAAATGGTTTAAATCAGTTGGAAGATGACTACATATTAGATGACACATATTTGAATAATTATGAATGTACTTGTGCAGTGGCGGATCTAAACGGGGTGTCAGGTTTGCTACTTCATCATTTGGATCAACATTTTAAGATGTTATTTTCTGCCATTTTGGGGTCTTCAACAACTTTTTTTATGGGAAGGGGGAGGGACACCCCTTTGACGCTTTTCTGGATCCCTTTATCTATGTTGAACAAGAAAATCCCAACAGAGAGCCCCGTGGGGATCCGGGTTGTTAGAATAGATCCTCAGTAACCCTTGCTTGTCGTAAGAGGCGAGTAAATGGGGCGGTTCTTCGAATGAGACCTCAAAAACCAACGTCCCGTGTCACAGCAGGTGTGGCACGTAAAAGATCCCTCCCTGCTCAAAGGCCATAAGCGCCGAGCATAGGCCTAAATTTGCAGCCCTTCACCTGCAATGGTGACGTCTCCATATGAGTGAAAAATTCTCGAGCGGGACGTTAAACAATATATAATCAATCAATCCCAACATAGTCTTCAGAAACCTGTACACTAAGGGTCATGAGTAACACATATGAAGACTCTACATTATAATGATTTCATGAGAACTTGCCTAATACTATTTTGTTTTCACTTAAACCAACACATTTTGGTTACATAATCCTCGTATTTAGGAGATATGTTTCTTGACAGTCATCCCAACCCGTTTGAAAAATCTTAGATCCGCCATTGGCCACATCATAAATAAAATATAAAGATTAACGATTTTCCCCAGATTTTGTTTTTCACTTTTGATATCAAAATTTCCTGCCTGATTTATTTAAAACGTTTCACAAAAAATTAAGCTTATACATTATGTGGAAACCTCATTGAAGGGAGTTTATTATTTGTTGCTTAAGCAAAGACTGAGGTGTGTTATTGTTTACGAGCTTTTCTGTCTGGAATGAAATATGCAGAGCTTCACTTATTGTGATAAAGATATATAAATGTATAATTACGATTTTCTCTCTCTCTCTCTCTCTCTCTCTCTCTCTCTCTCTCTGTGTGTGTGTGTGTGTGTGTGTGTGTGTCTGTGATTCTCTCTTTCTCTCTCTCTCTGATTCTCTCTCTCTGATTCTCTCCCTCTCTCTCCCCATCTGACTCTCTCTCTCTCTGCCTCTGATCTCTCTCTCCCTCTGATTCTGTCTCTCTCTCTCTCTTTCTCTCTCTATCTCTCTCTCTCAACTCTTGATCCTCGTTTGTAATTATGTGATAGTTTAATTGGATCGAATAAATTTCAACATATTTATATGTTCAGTAACAGCTCTCATACTATCCTGGGATTTGATGTGGATCTGATTATGAAGATCATTGTTTTATATATCATCTGCGGCCTGACCCCAATAACGTTTGCGTCAAGTTGATTTCTTGTTGTTCTGTGTGGCGGATCAATGGGTTGTGGAAGTAACTAAGCGTGCGATATGGAGTGTAGCATTCCATTATGTATTTTGTGGATGTAGTTTGATTATAATGCAACATGGACAGTGTCTTGTAAAATCTTTAAATCATAATATCATATTGAAATTGTCCGTCCATCTGCCCTTCAAATCCTAGAACTTAGTGTGTACCTTGTGTGAAGGTCATTTTAATTGATATTTACAAGGACCACAGAATCCCTCACATTTCAGGTTTATTGACCCCCCTACAGATGTTCTCTACTCCTTAGTCATTAGATTAATTATCCTACAATTATATATTATGTATCATAATTCTTTGGTGCATTTATTTCATTTCTAGGAAAATTAATGTGTATATTTTTACCTGAAAAGTAAATGACAAAATTTGATATTGTTTGTAAGTGTTTCTTTGGTAACATTGTGATGCATGTTTGTTAAATAAACCATGTACAGTATTAAAATGAGTGCTTCTGTGTTATCATTGTGGATTCACTAAGATAATACTGACAATGTACAAATATAGACAGTAATCAATTTCATTAAAGGGAATAGTATCACGTGTTTTTTTGAAAACATTTCTTTACTTATTTTATTTTATATTATTATTATGAGTAGTATAAGGCGTCTATCCGGGGGGGTCAAAGGTCAAGTGCACTGTCCTATCTGGGGGGTCAACAGAGTGCAGTCCTATCTGGGGGGGTCAACTGCAGTCCTATCTGGGGGGGTCAACGGCACTGGTCCACGGCACTGTCCTAACGGGGTTAAGTGGCGGGGGTGCACGGTCTTATTCTATATGGTTTTATACGAGGGTTTACGGTAAAGGCCTGAAGCTGTTTCCAATCAGTATCGATCGACTGACGTCATAATAGAACCAAACGTCACGCGTAGTTCTTACGTCTGTCTAGACACTACGTGTTCAAAATACCTGACTCATCGCATAATCAGTCCCTCAGTCAGTATGGGTGGATCGGTTAAGATAGACGGTGTTCATTATATTAGAGATTTTGTACAACGTGTTGAAAATTCAGACTGGTTTAAAACTGCTAAAACTTATGTGCAATCAGTGATACATGAAATTGAAATATTGAGACGTTTCATAGAATTGCTCTTTCGTTAGCGATTAACACCAACCCAGGACGTCTTATTATGATATACTTATATGGGGAGGAACTGAAGAAAATTCATCCAGAACAAACGGAAAATATAAATGTGATTATTATAGACAATTTACAAAGAGGATTCATGGATATGATTCGTCATAAATAAAGTCATGGAGCAGCTTACTGATCAATTAGACTCTTTACAGGTGAAGGATGTAACCCAAAAACTTGCCGATATATTAAATACTTTACAGATCAAAGAAGTTCCGCGGAATGTATCTGACCGGATTCAACAGATCATTATAGATGGACCTCCTATACAAGATTTATTAAGATCAAAGGTATTTCCTCTAACTTTGGAGCAGTATTTAGACTGTTGTCAGTATTTATTGCAGTATTATTCTGCCACGACGGCCTTAGTGTTAATACATTTCATGGGAGACGAAATGATACTGCGCATGCCTGAACATACGTCACAGATCCGACGTATCTGGGACGACTGTGTGGCTTATAAAGGACGGACCGCTTAACTTTTTTCATTATTTCATAATCATGGCTGAGAGTAATCATACCGATCCAATTCGTGAGGAGGCCTTAAAGTATATTGAGGACATAAAAAACAGTGGTGTATATCGCTTCATGGAATTTTTCTTTAAAGGCGAAGTATTTTGGATGAGCGTACAAGACTTTGAAGAATTCTGTCAATATTTAATGGGGAGTGAACTCTCATGGTTTGGATTTATGTTAATGGAAATCATAGCCGACGAGATGAAACGAACCAAACCCCAGCAAACTGGAGACATTGAGAATCATCGGGTGAAATATTTAACCGCCATGTACAAGGAATTAATCGACAAAAAGTCATCAGAACAACCTAAGGAGACCAATGCTCACCCTACGGAAATTTTCCTCAGAAACTTTATGAAAATACCACCAGGATTGTTTCCGGGAAAATGAAACTGCGCATGCGTGAACCTACGTCACACATTTAACGTATCTGGAACGTCGGTGTTATTTATAAAGGACGGACCTCTAAACTTTTTTCATTATTTCATGATTATGGCTGAAAGTAACCACAGCGAACGAATTCGTGAGCAGGCCTTTCAGTATATTCGGGACGCCAAAAAGGATGTAATATATCGCGTGTTAGAATATTTCGTAAAAGACCATTTATTGTGGATGAGTGTACAGGACTTTGAAGAATTCTGTGGATATTTAATAGGACATCAACTCTCATGGACAGGATTTATACTTATGGAAATCATGGCGGAAGAGATGAAAAGAACCAAACCCCACCAAGCAGGAGACATCGAGAATCTGCGGGTGGAATATCTGACTCTCATGTACCAGATAATAAACGACCAAAACAAACAATCATCAGAACCTATGGAGACGCAGGTTTACCCTTTGAATCAATTCCTCAAAAGCCCCACAGAACCATTCATCACGATAGAAGATATGTGACTTTTAATTTAAACCAAAACAAAGTGTATCACTTACCTGACGAAGATCGGAAAAGTCCTTGGATGAGTGTCGCTGCAGATCGTTGTCGGTTTCAGCGTAGGATTCGGGAAGTAGAAAAGGTGTTGGACCCTGTTTTAAAAACTCATATTTGTTGGACTAATGTATGGACATTATGCCTTTAACAATGAAAAAAAATGTTTGTTTACATTGTTCTTTTAACTTGTATTTGAAAAATGTTCTTTAGATAAAAATGATGAAAACAAAAAATGATGTTATGTTTTTACATCACAATGGTCATGACGTCACAATGAGTATAAAATCTAAACACCTCTCAGATAGTCATTAGTTAGTCCCAGGTCTTAGCCAAGAATGGATTTACAAAAATATATAGAACAACGCTTAAACTATTCAAATCATCAACTGTATTTACAACGAGGACGGGAATTACAACTCCGCCGAGACAATGCGCAGCGATTAATACAACAGGGCCAAGGTAGACCGAAAAAAGTCATTTCCGAGTATTATCATGTTCAATTAAATCGCTCTCGACAATCACGGAAATTCAAAGTGCAACAGAATGTCTACAATGTGGGCTTTAAACCTCTCCCCGAGAAAGAAAATACCCATTTCACTCATCGTTTATTTCGAGATATGTTAAAAAAGGTCAAAGAAAAAATGCAATGTAACCCCAATGATTATGTACGACTCAACATTCGACACCCCTCTTTAGATTCTGACATTTGGGTAGAATTTACTCAATCTAAAAACCTCAACGAGGACAAAATTTTAAATAAAATCGAGAGCGTACAACAATCCAAGAAAGAATTTATCATCACGGACGGGTCAATTCAGTTGGATTTTTTCCATGTGAAATATCCTCAAGGGAGCGGTGGTCAAAAGACAAAACATCTTTACCTCGATAAGGAGAAATTCAAGACCTCTAAGCAATCAATCGTGCGCATTCACAACCCCCAGGATTCCCTCTGTCTCCCTCGAGCCATTGTCGTGGTGCTTTGCTACAGTCAAAAATCTCCAGACCTCGAATGGAAGAAAAAATGGTTAAGAATGAGAAAAGGAGATCACGATTCGCTCGATCAAAAACGTCAAGCCCTGTCTCTCATGCAACAAGCAGGGTGTGATATTCATCAGCCTTGTGGGCCTCACGAGTGGGACAAATTACAACACGTCTTGAGCCCTGAATATCGATTGAAAATATTTCAATTCAAAGTCAATACACAGCGACTACGATTAGAGCCTCTGTACAAAGGACGGGGAAACGGTTCATGTTTAAACGTTTTATTAGATAATGGTCATTACGATGCCATTTTATCCATGCCGGGAGTCACAGACAATCCATATTACTGTGATGACTGTGATGTGGGCTATAGTCACATCCAAGCGCATCGTACGGTTTGTCCTTATCGATGTTCGTTTTGTTTAGCAGAGACCCCCTGTGTCTCAGACGGTACTTATACGGAATGCCCTCATTGCCATGGCATGTTCAGAAATGCGACGTGTTACCAGACGCATTTAAAACCCTACAGTCCCCAGACCACTACCACAGTGTGCAGTTTAATGGGCCGATGTCACCAGTGCCAGAAATGGATGTCCAAGCAATTATTAAAAGGACACGCCTGTGGAGGTCAAATACGCTGCAACATCTGTAAGGCACTCGTTCACACGCCACATCATTGCTTTGTACAAAAGAAACCCAGACCTAAATCCCGCCAGGATATAAAACTGTATATTTATTACGATTTCGAATGTACCCAGGAACATGGCATTCATACCCCTAACCTCTGTGTGGCCGAACGCGTGTGTCAACATTGTGACACTTTAGATATTCATATCCCGTGTCCATACTGTCAAGGGTTTGGAGCGCAACGCCGTTTCATTTTTCAAGGACCAGACACTTTAAAACAGTTTATGGAATGGTTATTACAAACCCAGACGAATGAAAAAGGGACAGTGAAAATCAAACACGAGGAAGCTATTGTCATTGCGCACAATTTCAAAGGATACGATGGTCAGTTCATTTTAAATTATCTGGTGCACACAGCTTGTATCAAACCCACAGTCATTCTCAACGGGAGTAAACTCTTATACATGGAAGTATTGGGGGTGAAATTTATTGATTCCTACAATTTTCTTCCCTTTGCCCTGGCTAAGATGCCTGCTGCTTTCGGTTTAACAGAATTAAAGAAAGGTTATTTTCCTCACTTTTTTAATACGGAACAAAACCAGAACTATATAGGACCTTATCCACCTGCGCAGTACTATAACCCTGACGATATGTCCACCACCAATCGTGACGCTTTCTATACCTGGTACCATCAACAACAAGGCAAAGTGTTTGATTTTCAGAAAGAATTTCTCGCTTATTGTATCTCAGACGTGGACATTTTAAGGCGGTGTTGTGCACAATTTAAATCGACTCTCTTTGCTCTGGTCTCAGTCGACCCGTTTCAGGAATCCATTACGTTTGCTAGCACAGCCAATCTAGCTTATCGACGAGGATTCATGCCCCCACAAACCATTGCTATCATTCCTAATCTAGGGTATGCCCCCGCCCGTCGTTACTCAGCCAAAGCCTGTCGATGGCTGGCCTGGTTAGAACATCAACATCATAACATACGCCATGCCAAAAACGGGGGTGAAGTCACTTTAGGGTCTTATACCATAGACGGGTACGACGAGGAATCTCGTATTGTGTACGAATTTTATGGATGTTACTGGCATGGTTGCCCTCATTGTTATCCCAATTTAGTCACGGAAACACACCCTCATCGAGTTCAATACACCTATCAAGACCTATACGAACAGACTTTAAAACGAGGCAGTGACTTAGAGGGTCAAGGCTATACAGTGATCAGCATCTGGGAACACGAGTTTGATCATCAAGTGCAACAGAATCCTCCTATACAAGACTATTTACACACCTTAGATATTCAGGACCCCTTAAATCCACGAGATGCTTTATACGGGGGACGAACGAATGCCACGCGCTTGTATTGCGAGGAGGGGGATATGCGATATGTGGATGTGTGTTCCCTGTATCCTTACGTACTGAAATACAAACCGTTTCCTATCGGCCACCCCCAAGTGATTACTAGTCATTTCGCCGATGTGAGAGAGTACTTTGGCCTGATTCATTGTCGTGTTTTACCCCCTCGAGGTCTGTATCACCCTGTGTTACCTTATAAGACGGGAGGAAAATTACTGTTTCCCTTATGTCGAACCTGTGCCGAACATGGCGACTTAGGACCTGACGATCGCTGCACTCACCATGACGCACAACGCAGTTTAACAGGCACCTGGGTGACCCTAGAATTACACAAAGCTCTAGAGCTCGGCTATCGCCTCGATCGCATTTATGAAGTGTGGCATTTTCCCCAGAGTAGTCAGACCTTGTTTCAATCGTATATTGATACCTTTTTAAAAATTAAACAAGAAGCGTCAGGATTTCCTAAGGATTGTCAAACCGATCAACAAAAACAAGATTACATCGAAGAGATCCGGCGCCGGGAAGGGATTGTAATGAGTCTACCTGATATTGAGAAAAATCCCATTCGCCGTACTATTGCTAAACTCTTTTTGAATTGTCTATGGGGAAAATTTGCTCAACGCTTACAGTTAACTAAAACGCAGTATCTCACCGAAGAAGAAGAATTACAGGAAAAATTACGAGATGCCACGTTAGACATTAAAGGAGTCGAGCTATTAGAAAATCGAGATCATCCTGACACAGATATGATGTTAATTAATTTTCAAGAAAAAGAAGAATTTCTGGAAGACTGTCCTTTTGGAAACGTGGTGTTAGCTTGTTTTACCACGGCTCATGCCCGTTTACATCTGTACGAGACTTTATATCCCTTGGGAGATCGTGTCCTGTACTTTGATACAGACAGTATCATTTATCAACACGACGAGAGACAATTTAATCCTACTATCCTCAATAGTTTAGGGGGTGGACCGATGAATTAAATGGGGACCGCATTGTGAAATACATGTCGGGAGGGCCTAAAAATTATGCTTACGAGACCCAAGGGGGACAATCCATGTGTAAAGTCAAAGGATTGACTCTGAATTACCGAGCCTCTCAGATTGTATCTCTGGCTACTTTAGAAAAAATGTTAAAAGGACAGGAAGAGGAAGTCCAAGTGTATTACCCACACTTTATTCAAAGAACACGTCGACATCAGGTGCGAACTCTCCCCTTAGTGAAAAAATACCGAATGGTCTATGATAAACGTCAACGTATACGTCATTATGACACTCTCCCCTATGGGTATTAAAAACAAGGATCAGAATCATAACCTTAGTCGCTCACCATGACGAAATGCGGATCACTACGCTATCCTATAGTGACCACTTATGCTCGAGTCCTGGACCGAGACCAGTCCTTTAAAGAAGCCCCTGATCATTTAAAACAGTTGTTACCTACTATTGCTGAAGCGGGATTCTATTACCGTGACTTCGGGGATGTGGTGCGCTGTTTTCACTGTGGCGTAGGTCTTAATCACTGGGAACCTCAAGACAATCCCTGGATAGAACATGCGTATTGGAGTCCCCACTGTGCCTACCTGCTGAGTAATAAAAGTATCAAATGGGTGCGACAAGTGTTTAACGCGTATGCTACAGTCAAAGACACTGATCGAGACTGGGGTGATTTAACCCTCAACGCCGATGGCAATCCTCAGTGTACTCAGAAATGTCATATCTGTTTAGAACGAGAATTAAGAATTGCTTTTTTACCGTGTGGACATTTATGTGCTTGTGCTATGTGTGCGGCAGGACTGGAACAATGTCCTATTTGTAGACAAAGTGTATTAGAAACTTTTCGTATTTTTTCTTGTTAATAAATATGTATGTGAGTTTCCAAGTTGTCTCATTTCACAAGATGTATACGTACGAGACACTAGCTCCGTTTCAATTGAAACATGAATTTACCATGGTGGTGGCTGGTCCCTCTAAATCTGGTAAAACAGAATTTGTGAAACAACTGGTACATAACACACACTGGATCTCACCCCCACCTGAAAAAATAGTATGGTGTTATCGAGAATGGCAACCCGCTTATGAATCTTTAAAAGAGTCTGTGACCTTTATTCATAATATCCCTTCCGATGATGAGAAATTAGTGGCGGATCTCAGCACTCGGCATTTACTCATTTTTGATGATATGATGGGGGGTAAAGCCATAGAATCTATTGTAGATTGGTTTACCCGTAAAGCTCATCATCGTAATACCAGTGTCATTTACATCACCCAAAATCTATTTGATCGAGCTGTGCAACATAGAACCATCAGTTTAAATGCGCATTATCTGGTCTTGTTTAAAAATCCCAGAGATAAATCTCAGATTGAAGTCTTAAGCCGACAATTACAAATGCCTTATTTACGGGGGTCGTATGAGGAAGCCACCAATAAGCCTCACGGGTATTTACTGGTCGATTTAAGTCCTCAGACCCCCGACGAATTAAGATTAAGAAGTCAGCTGTTTTCCACGTTAGCCGTGCACATGCCTAGAGTATAAATAATAGTTCCTCACCCTACACCCTTTCAGTTGACACTCCCCTGTCATCATGGGTAGACTCACACCTAAGAGTAAATTAGTCAAAACCTTACGCCGTTTACAGCATGAACGAGATCCAGGGCAGCGCTCCCAGCTCATTGAATTAGGACGTAAAGCGTTACTGAATTGGTTTGCTATGGGCGCTAAATATTTATTAAGGGGAATCTTACCCATCAATAAACTCACTCAGAAATTTATCCAAGGACATCGGCAGGATTTAGCTATCATTGCCGATAAGCATGCGGATGAGGAACAGCGTAAACAAGCTATTTTAAAACGTGGGGGTGCCGGGTTCTTAGGGGGCACCATCATTCGTCATTTATTCAAATGGGAAACAAGACAAAAACGAAAAAGGAAACCCCCCAGGAAAACACGCGTGTTACCAGCATCCCTCTTAAACCTAGCTAAGAAAAGAAAAAAGAAAAGTCCCCCTAAAAAATCGAAGAAAGTGCCTAAACTGATCATTCACCGTAAGACCCCCGGGCCTAAAAGCAAACCTGTCCCTTCCCATCTCTTACGCTTTGCTAAATTTCCCCCCGTGAAGAAAACCCCTAAACTGATGGTCAAAATACCCTTGTCTAAACTGTCTAAGAAAACCAAAACCTTAACTGATCTGAAACAAGGATTAGCTCAAAAGAAAATGGAGCGAGCTATGCGGGGTCCTATAGGCAGTTCCAGAACTCCGGATACCGCCTTACCTAGCTTTAGTCAAGCCTTTGGGGGTCTGTCACGTTTTACCCCCTTAACCAGTGCCCCACCGAAAGAAAAATATAAATGTGGGTATTGTCCTCTACAATTTAATTTAAAAAGTAGTCGTGATCATCATGAAGAAACCGTGCACAAAGGACGGGGTCAGTTTCTAGCCCGATTAAAAAAACAAAAGCTATAAAAAGGGGGAGACCTGTCCACAGACCTTCATTTCAACACCATGGCTCACACCAAGAAGTGTGAATCTCGATTAAGACCTCATGTATGTCTCTTACAAACGCTAGCCACTCCTCAGTATTCGATGACCTTAAAGAGAGAGATCTTAAAACATTGTTCAAATGATTGTATTTTAAAGATTTGTGAGGTCGTGTACAATGTATTAAAAGGCGTGATTCCACTCACCCCCCATCAGAAGCGTCAACTCTGTCCTCTGAAACACATCTTGAGACGCATTGTGCAACCTCAACCTGTAAAAAAACGACGAGCCTTACTGCTTAAATCATGAGTCGTAAGATGGTGTTAGTGCCTGAAGCCATGTTAAATGAACTGAAAGGAAAATTACCTAAACCTCCTGAATTTCAATCCACTCTAGGGTTACGGGATCAATTAGATAACATTGAACATCGCGAGGATTTAGCCCCGGAAGAAAAAGTGGCTTTATATGGGCATGAACTTCACCGCTATCGCCAATATTTACAACAAGCTCGACACCCTAATACTTCTCCTCCTCCACCCGCTCCTCGACCCCGCTCTCAGCCACCCCCTGACGTGACCGCGCCTGAGACCCCTGAGTTAGAAGAACAGATTATTAATAGTGTCAGTAAACCAGGTCAAAAGAAAGCGGGGTTATTATTAAATCACCTGAAGAAATCTAAAGTGTTGACTTGGAATGGGGAAGGAGAAATCAGTTATCGAGGACAGAAAATACCTGATTCTAATATCGTAGATTTAGTCAGTGAATCTCAGAGACAAAAACCCCTGAAATATCGGGATCCGCCTACAGGATTACATCACTTTACTCAAGCCTTAAAAGAAACCAATGTTCCTAAAGGGTATATCACTAATCGCGATGTTATAAAAGCCATGGACCAACCAGGAAAAATCAGTACTCCTAAATTGATAGATGAGGGTGTATTTGATAAAGATCATTCTGTGTATGAAACCCCTCTAAAAGCCTCCACCCCTAAATACAAGAAGAAAAAAGGTAAAAAGACTTCACGAGATATCACGGGATGGTTATCCCTACCCACCTAAAGAAATCTACACAACAGATCTTACAACACTTGTATTATAATCCTAAGACAGGGTATGGAGGTGTACAAGCTTTATATCGTCACGTGCGGCGATTAGGACATAAGATTACTCTAGCTCAGATTCGTCAATGGCTGAAAGAACAAGATACTTATACCTTACATAAACCCATACGTCGGAAATTTAAGAGACAACAAACTCGAGTGACTGATATAGATGAACAATGGCAACTGGATTTAGCGGATGTGTCTACTGTGAAAAAAGACAATGATGGCTATACGTTTTTATTGTGTGCCATTGATGTGTTATCTAAATATGCCTGGGTGGTGCCTTTAAAACAAAAATCAGGGTCTGAAATGATACGAGGGTTACAAACCATTTTCCGAGACGGACGGCGACCTGTCCGCATTCAATCGGATCAAGGCAAAGAATTTACCAATAAACAATTTCGTCAAGCGTTTAAAAACATTCATTTTTTCACCACGCGTAATACAGACATCAAAGCGAGTATTGTAGAACGTTTTCAACGCACTATGAAAGCCCGGATGTGGAAATATTTAACACGGCATAAAACACGACGGTATGTCGATGTGTTACCTGATTTAGTCTATGGTTACAATCATTCCTATCATCGCAGTATTCAGAGAACGCCAGCTCAAGTGAATAAGAAGAATGTCTTACACGTATGGAAAACGTTGTACGGACAACAGACCACAGTCTCACCACCCCCCTTACATGTAGGAGATCGTGTACGCATTAGTAAAGCTAAACGCACTTTTGACAAGGGGTATTTACCTAATTGGACTACAGAACTATTTACCATTTCGAGAAAAGTACCTAAACAAAACCTCTATAGAATTCAAGATGATCACGGGGAAGAATTAGAAGGGACCTTTTATCCTCAAGAATTACAACAAGTGTATAAAAAAGATGATGTGTATGAAGTGGCGGAGATCTTAGGGTATAAAAAGCGGCGCGTAGGTAAAAAAGTCATTTCAGAAGTCAAAGTCCGGTGGAAAGGATATCCCCCTAGTTTTGATTCATGGATTCCACAAGCGAATCTCATTCTACCCTCACCCAATGGAAATTCTTAGGCGAAAAAGTACCTCGAGCCGAAATTGTGTATTTTGCGCAATTATTCATGTGTTTAACCATCATCATTACGTCAGTGGTCATGTTAGCCTTAGGGGATTCCAATCGCGATTTCTGGATGGTCACGTTGAGTTCTCTGGTGGGTTACGTCATGCCTAGTCCGCAGATGCATGCGGGGGGTATAAAACAAGAGCGACCCGCTTCCAGCCCCACAGTTCGCCATGGCTAGCAGAGAGTACGCCTGGAAAATTGAGGGACAGAAGAAAAGTATGTGGTTTTCAGATAAGTTACTGTGTTTAATGGATTATGATGAGCAAAAATCGCGTGACAAACCTGTGTACTTGTACAAGCGTTTACACGTACCCCATGGATTAGCCCCTTATATCACCAGACTAGGAAATTACACAGAATATCGGTGGAATGTCAGAGCTTGTTGGGGATTAAAATCACGCCAACACGAACCAGATTGGACTTGGATGAAAAGTAAATGGTTTGACAAGGATCAACAGTGTCTCCGTGATTTTCAAGAGGCCATGAAAAAAGGATATAGTATCGCAGATTGTTGGGGTAGTCGAGATTACTTAGTGATGCGACGCCCCATGGTGTCAGAAAACTTGTCTCGCCGCTAATTGTGACGTCACGTACTGTTTACATTGGGAATTCAGCTTTTGTGTATTATAATGTATGTATTAATAAAGTATAAATAGAAGTGACTTAGTGTTATTCTCCTCATTTAAGGAATCATGGCTGGACGTGAAGGGTTTTACATGACTCTTATTAGCGATGGCTCTCAGGCCTCGTTTCCTAAAAATACAGGAGCTCAATTTAAAACGTTGTTACCTCAAGCCTTGGATTTAACGGATGGAGATTGGGAAGTGGCCTTAACCGAAATGATGTTCTCCACTTCCTTACAAAACATTGCACAGACCGAAGCTTATGTAGACGTGCTCATTCCATAGCCTTATGTACCGTTGATCCGAGATCCCAATACTTTTAAATGGGGTCGATTTACCACTGAGATTTTAGGGAAATTAACTTTTGCTCAAACACAAGTGTTTATCCCTTGGAATTTAACACAGTGGCAACATTACAATGAGGGTGGAGATAGTTTATTCCCCTCCACAATTATTCGCATTCATTTTAGACCCGGGTCTTACACCAACTCTTTAGGTTTAATTGAAGAAATCAATGAAGGCTTAGAAAGAACCCTGAGTAAATTATGGAATACCTTAGGGGCTAATATCGGTAAAATGAAATTAGTGTACTGTATTAAATATCATCGGGTGGAGTATCAATTTAAGGGGAAAAAATTAAGAGAAACCCCTCTCTGCATTCGTTTCCCTAAGACCTTAGCCTTCAAGCTAGGCATGACCAGTGACAGCCTCATTCTGCCCCAGGACCCTATGACCAAATGGATTAATGAGAATTATCTGGCTAACGCCAATATCGATTTATATGACAATCTGAAATCGATGTATGTGTATTGTGATATCATTGATCCTCAGATAGTAGGGTCTAATGAATTGAAATTAATGAGAGTTGTGCCTTGTGACACGCAACGGGAAGATAACCAACAAGCCCGCTGGGAACCTATTCGAGCAGAATATTTGAAACTGAGTAAAAAACATTTTGATACTGTTGACATACACATCATGACATCTTTAGGAGATCCTGTAGGGTTTTTAAATGGGAGATCCATGCTTAAACTTCATTTTCGTAAAGTCTATTGAAGCATGAAGTACTATCGAGGACTCCGGCGCCAGAAAGGGCATGGCATTTTTACCATTCTCCTCCCTATCATTGCCAGTGCTATTGCGGGAGCCGTGCAAGGGGGGAGTGGTAGGAAAAAGAAAAAGAGAGGGGGGAGGAAAAAGTATAAAAAGCGGGTTTAACTGACCTCAGGGCTCAGTCTTAACAGGATGCAGTATCATCGAGGTTTAGTACGCCAGAGAGGTTACGGGTGGGGTGGGTTGTTAAAAACGGTGCTTAAGACGGCCGCACCTGTGATAGGGGAAGTGGTAGGGGGGTTATTAGGGAAACTCCCCACCCAAACGGGGGGAACTTTCTTTATACCTGGTTTATTAGAAGGGTTTTATAATACAGCCGTAGGTCTTCATCAAGAAGGCGTACAACAAGGCCGAGGATTTTTCACGGATTTACTTAAAACCGGGGCTAAGAGTGTATTAACCGCGGCTGCTAAAACCGGGTTAGATGTCTTAGAAAATAAACGATCCCTCAAAGAGGCTCTCAAGACCTACGGGGTACGCGCGGTGAAAGAGACAGCAGGTATGGCCATGCCTAAACTGCAACAAAAATTAAAGTCACGACAAGGGGACAGTACATTACTAGGGCTGGCCAAACGAGGAGCCCGCCAAGGCATGAAAGTCGGAGTTCGCACAGGGTTAGATGTCTTAGAAAATAAACGATCTCTGAAACAAGCTCTCAAGACCCATGGCACCCACGCACTTAAGAAACAAGCCCGACACGCTCTTAAAACCCCAGCTCGTAAGAGACCTGCCTTAGCTAAAAAAAGAAAACAAAAAGGGAAAGGGTTTTTCACGGATTTACTTAAAACCGGGGCTAAACAAGCCTTGACCGCCGCAGCTAAGACCGGGTTAGATGTTTTAGAAAATAAGCGATCTCTCAAAGAGGCTCTGAAAACCCATGGTCTACGAGCCGCTAAGCATACAGCGGGAGTGGCAAAACAGCGCATTTTAGCTCGAGGAGGCCCTGTTCAGGGTAAGAAACTTTCCAGAGCCCCCGTGAAGCGAAAAAAGAAAAAACGCTCTGTAGATATTTTTGATTGAAAAAAAAAAAGTATAAAAAGGGGACCTTCCAAAGAACAGAATTCATTTGACCGCTTACCACGATCAGTCACACATCACACAATGATGCACAGAGAATCTTGCGCTTGCGGGACAGATAGTTTAGAACTATTTAAAGTACCTCCCACCAATGTGACTTTAGAAGATTCGAAATGGATGGAATATTATCCCATTTCCAGTACTCTCAATTCCGATACGGCTCCTATTGAATTTGAGATTAAAGGTCAAGGTGATGAATATTTAGATTTATCTCCATCGTATCTCCAGATGGTGTGTAAATTTTCCAAAGAAAACGGAGACGCTCTGACAGGGGCTAATTCTACAGCCACACCTATTAATAATATCTTACATTCCCTGTTCAATGAAATTGATGTTAGTCTGAATGGCAAAGTGATTTCCCCCGGCACGGATACGTATCCGTACAAAGCTTACTTAGAGAAATTACTGTCTTATAGTCCTAAAACTCTGAAAACCCAGATGAAAGCATGTACTTTGTGGGAAAAAGACACAGCGGGTCACATGGATGAATGCAAATTAGAAGCGCTGACTCAACCCGCTAAGGCTTTTGATGTGGTCGCTGACCGTTGTACTATTGATGCCATGCTCCCCACCCCCGTCTACCCTGACGATTCTAAGAATACGGGAGTAAGAAAACGTCATGAAAAAATCAATAACAGTAAAGTTATTGTATTGATGGATCGTTTACACCTGGATTTGTGTCAGCAAGACAAATATTTGCCGAATGGGGTGGATGTGCGTTTGCGATTTAATCGCGCTCGACCTCAATTTTACATGATGATCGATGCAGGCAGTAGTGGCAAAGTGATCATTCAGAATATGGTGTTATGGGTGAGAAAAGTAAAACCTACCCCCACCATCATTAATCTCATCAATCAGCAATTGAATACCCAGACAGCCAAATATCCCTTAAGACGCGTGGAAGTCAAAACGTTCACCATTCCGACTGACACTCAATCTAAAATCACAGATCACTTGTTTCAAGGACAGATGCCTAAACTGATTGTCTTAGGGTTTGTAGATAATGCGGCTTTTAATGGAGATAGCACTAAAAATCCTTTTCATTTCCAAAATCAGCAAGTCAAGAAATTAGAAATTAGTATTAATGGCGAAATGATGGAAACCCGGCCTTTAGAACCCAATTTCACAGACGATCAGTATCTCCGATCGTATTTATCTTTGTATAAAGGGTTAGGAAAATTAGGTCAAGATTGGGCCCCGGACATTACCCTGGAAGAGTATAAAAAGGGCTACACACTCTGGTGTGTGGATTTCACTAAAGATCAAGAAGCTCAGACAGATAAATTTCATCTCATACAAACAGGCAACTTGAGAGTGGAAGTACAATTTGCTGTGAATCTCGCCACGACTTTAAATTGTGTGGTGTATGCGGTGTTTGACAATTTGTTAGAAATTAACAAACAGCGAGAAGTAGCTATTGATTACTAACATGGATACTCAACAATTGCGGGATGTCTTATCTCGAGATTTAGGGCGTTCGTTTGGCGGAGTGTATCCTAGAGATGTATTACCTGAGATGTTACCTTCTCAAAAAGCAGTGGTCATTAATACGGACCCTCATGATCAACCTGGAGCTCATTGGGTGTGTGTGTATTTGAATAGCCCTATCATTGAATATTTTGATTCTTACGGATTACCCCCCACCCATCCAGACATTACAAAGTTTATTCAGCGCCATGGAGTTCAATGGCAGTATAATACACATTGTTATCAAGATTGGAACACGGATGTGTGTGGACAATATTGCGTGTATTATTTACATCAACGGCATCGAGGGCGAAAAACAGTCCGAGATTGGATTTTACCTTGGCATGGTACCGCCTTACAACGCGATCATTATGTAGGCCAATGGTTTAAAGACACCTTTGGGAAACTTAAAACTCATCACGGACAGACATGTCAATGTCGGTGTATGAATAACAATAAAGAGACTTACCTGACATAAGTATATTATTCCATAGTATCACTGAATAATTCCATAATAGTATTCCATAATTGTAAATGATTGTTGTTCACAATAAAAAAAAAAATACGTTTCTTACGTTGTGATATTTAGGATCTTTTCATACAATTTGGTAGCCCTGAAAAGGGCTGAGTTTTTTTTAGGGAAAAAACTCTTTAAAAAAAAACCCACTGGGGCTCTTGCAGCCGCCGGCCCTCCACTAGCCAGACCATCTCGGCTCTGAGGGGGTCAGGTTCCCGGCTCCCCCGGCTGTTTTTCTTTTTCTTCTTTTTGGGCTTGTCGGCCTTGTCAAAAAGAGTGAACTGGACGGAGTCCCCCTGGAACACTAAGTGTCCAGGGGGCCTCGGGTCTTTAACGATCTCGGCATCCCAGTCCTCGGACTGAGGGAAATCATGGTTGACAATGGGCGGTCTAGTTAAATCTCCCATGGCTGCCGGATTACCAGTGATGCGCAATTGAGGGAGGCGCGGCTTATATAGGAAGGTGACGTCATGGTTGATTGTGGCGTCAGAACTAGCTGTCTGGAAAATTTAATTTTAGTATCAAACATCTAATTTTAAACCTCCTGTCTAGACAGGCCAGGTGCCAGCGATTTTTATAGTCAATTTAATTTTAGTATCAAAGATCTAATTTTAAACCTGTTATGTAGACAAAGCACGTGCAAGCGATTTTATAGAGTTAATAAAATTTAATTTTAGTATCAAACATCTAATTTTAAACCTCTTGTCTAGACAAGGCACGTGCCAGCGATTTTATAGAGTCAATTTAATTTTAGTATCAAACATCTAATTTTAACCTATTATGTAGACAAGGCATGTGTAAGCCATTTTTATAGAATTCATAATGGCTCAACGGTACATGTGTTTAGAGGGGAGATTGATCTGTGCGTATAGTCAAAAACCTTGGGTGCAGTGTTGGTGTTTTCATTGTAAAAAAGACAATACGTTCATGTCGGAAAGATATATGTTTTTTAAGGGGAAATTGATCTGTGCGTATACTCGAGAACCTTGGTTACAGTGTTGGTGTTTTCATTGTAAAAAAGAAAATACATTGGTGAAACAACGTTGGACCCCGGAATCATTTCATCCCATGGTGTATATTATCTGTCGGTATAGTCAAAAACGTTGGTTAGACTGTACGTGTTGTTATTGTTCTCCGACCCCCGAAGAAGAAGGACGTTATCAAGATTGTGCGTGTGACTTGTGTACATTATGCCCGAACGTTATGAATTTGTGAATGACATTGTGGTCTGTGGGTATACTTTAGAACCTTATAGGAAATGTACGTGTTATCATTGCCGAAAAGAAAATATGTTAAATAAAGAACGCTGGATTAAACAATATGTAAAAACGCCGTTTCATCCTATGGTGTATATGATCTGTGCGAAAACTCGTGAACCTTGGCTGACATGTAAATGCTCCTTTTGTACTTTAACTCCTGAAGAAGAAGAACAGTATCAAGATTGTCAGTGTGAGATTTGTACATCTCCTGTGGGAAATTAGTACATCATGAGTGTGACTTATGTGCACGGCGATTTACTTTAGGTGACGGTAGAAGCGATTGTACATCAGTGTAATTGTTTAACAGTGAAACCTCATGGATTAAGTCAAAGTATTGCTGACCATTTTCCTGGGGCTAATGTGTATGCGACTCGGAGACCGGTAGGACATAGAAATTTAGCTATACCGGCGGATCGAGGAATTCCTGGCACTTTAAAGATTATGGCTAATCAACCCGATGTGATTTGTTTTTTTGCGCAATGGGATTATGGGCGTGGCACTCAGCGTCTCCCTGTGTATGCGGATGATCGTGAACAACGAGAATTATGGTTTCAACAATGTTTACACACGTTAGGAACTTTACCTTACCAGACTATCGCGTTTCCTTGGAATATTGGTTGTGGCTTAGCGGGAGGTTATTGGCCTCATTATGAACAATTCATTCATGATTTTGCTTATCATTATCAAAAACAAGTGTTGATTGTGATTAAACATGAAAAAATGTATTCTGGGTGTTTTGGTCTTTTATTAAAAAAAATAAATAAATATAAAAATAATAATATAAATAAATATAAAAAATAAAAATAAATAAAATATAAAAATATAAATATTAAAAATATAAATAAAAATAAAAATAAATATTAAAAATAAATATAAATAAATATAAATAAAAATAAATATTAAAAATAAAAGTAAATATAAATATAAATATAAAATAAAAATAAATTATATAAATATAAATTATAAAAATAAAAATAATAATATAAATTATAAAAATAAATATAAAAATAAAAATAAATATAAATTATAAAAATAAATATAAAAATAAAAATAAATAAATATTAAAAATAAATATAAATATAAATATAAAATAAAAATAAATATAAAAATAAATATAAATATAAAAATAAAAATAAATATAAAAATAAAAATAAATATAAAAATAAATAAAAATATAAATAAAAATATGTTTCTTAGGTTGTGATACTCAGTGTCTTTTCAAAAGAGATGGTGGCCCTGAAAAGGGCCGTTGGTTTTTTCTTTAT
Source organism: Ostrea denselamellosa (assembly GCA_024699665.1). Taxonomy (NCBI): domain Eukaryota; kingdom Metazoa; phylum Mollusca; class Bivalvia; order Ostreida; family Ostreidae; genus Ostrea; species Ostrea denselamellosa. Next base: position 5,683,965 of record JAMZEH010000075.1, read on the forward strand.
AGGGCCGTGAACCGACACAGGGGGCAGCGTCCCCGGGTATGCCGGCCCGCCTCTATAAATACTACACACTGGGTGCAGGCGGGTCTTTGCCCGCACCCAATGCATAGGATACTGCTGTTTACTGACTCTTGCAGGCAGACAGGGCAGGTGATTTTCCTCATGGGGCACCTAAGTCCCCAGGTTGGCTCTTTGGCAGAAGGGTGGGTAGGCCGCCGGGGGGTGGCTGGCACCTGCTGGTCTTGCTGAGGTCGGAGCGGTGAAGGTGGCACAATTCGTATGATGGCCTGTCTGGGTCCTGCCTGGCTGGTGGAGGGTTGCCTAGGTGGGGTCCCGGGTGGTGACCTTGGCGTATACGCCGGCGGCGCGTCCGACTCACTGCTGCTGGTAAGGGGGGTGGGCTCCATTTCCACCTCAAAGGGCGGATCTGTGGCTGCCTGTGTGGGTGGCGGTGGCGCTGGTCTTCGCCTCCTTGGGGGTCGTTGGCCCATAGGGGTCTGCCGTCGCGCCCTTCTCTCTTCTTCCCGCTGGCGGCTGTGGTTCACCAACCCCTGCATCATCTCCCCATCAATGGGGTTAAAGGTGGCCAGGGTGGTGGTCTGCTGCCTCACCCACTCCCCGTTCCGCTGAATGAAGGTGGCTAACTGGAGGCGCATCTGGAATCCCTGCATGATCACATACTGGATAGGGTAACGGTCGGCCATCTTCTTTTGTGCTGGGTAACCAGTAACGCGATTAGCGCTGGGCGTTAGTATATAACGTCAAAGCGCGGCCGTAAAAGAAAACATCCCTAGCCTCCCAGACTCAGTTAAGATGGCGAACGTCAAAATGACGGATTTGTGTTTTTAGATCTTAGAAGTTGACAGTTTTTAGACTGTTTAGTAATCATATAAATACAGAAACAGCTCAGAATCTGATCCGGGGGGTGAGTGGGGATATCACCCTTAGCCTCATAGACGAGGGTAAGGCCTTCAGCAAAAAATAAGAGGATTTGAAGAGGGGGTGGGGAAGGTCAAGGATTTGACCTGACGTTCAAAAATATTTATTTTAGTTTAGTTAGATAACTGAGACTTCTCTAAAACATAGGCGGGGATAAAGAACCATGTCTGGCGTCTTCAGGGTAAGTTTTTTCTGAGGAAGATTGTTTTACGAGAGAGAGAGAGTGAGATAGATATAGATACTTAGAGACATACATAAAAAACATAAGTGGTTAAGCCCCGCCCCCCTTTCATGTACAGATTGGAATGCAGTCTATTGTGACGTCATGCACTGCTTTTTTTTTTAGACGTACGCAGCTGGCGTTAAGCGAGGTATAGGTAGCTGGCAGTGAGCCAGCCGATTTTTAACTCGTAAACAGATTTTATTAACACGTAAAGAACCGTAGGGTCTACCTTGACTCAGCAGATTTTTTAACACGTAGCGTCTAGACAGACGTTGGAATTACCCACAAAGCTAGGTATATAAAGCGAGTGCGGGGGTATTTGAGATCATTCTGATTTTAGAGATGGCCCAGAAACAATTAGATTTGGTTGAGATGGCTTCGAAAAGCTTAGGACATATCATTAATAATGACTTAGGAATTCATCAGGAACCAGAGCCTGGCTATGGATTTAATTTTCCAGACACTCAGGATGTCACAGGATTAGAGTTGGGATTATATAATGCGCAACCTATGACCAAAGAAGATTTTAGCTTGATCTCGACTACCCTGGACGGCATTGTGACTCGCATTAATGTGTTACACAATGAGATTGTCAATCATACAGGAATTCTTTTAAAAAAATTAGAGGAGTTAGACAAAAAGAAACATGTTCGCTGGGCGCCACCGACTGAGAAAAAAACCAAAGAAAAAGACCCCTGTTACAAGTGTGGGCAATTAGGGCATTGGATTATAGACTGCCCAGATGCGGAACTCAGTGATTTCATGGCTCCGGTGCCTGGAAGTAAACCCCCTGTTAAAAGAGACTATCCGTTAGCAGACAAATCTAACCCAGAACCACCTGCCAGTAAACCTTCGACCAGTAAACCTCCGGCCCGTCAACCTTCGACTAGCAAACCTTTGACCAGTACACCTCGTACCAGTAAACCTCCGCTTATCAGAGATTATCCCATTCCAGAAATCTTCAACCCTGAAGAACCTCCTAAAAAGAAGCGAAAATTGAGCCGCACTAAAACACTGTGATTATGGACAGACTTTGAACTGATTCTCATGTTGTTCATTGTTTTATTGCTTTTAAATAAATGTTGAAACTTACACCTCTGTCTTTTTTTTCTTTAGGATTATCACTCAGGATTTTACATTGGATTTTTAACTCAGGATTTTTACATTGGAGTTTTAACTCAGGATTTTACATTGGATTATTTTAATACAGTAGCTGACGTTTCGTTCTATTATGACGTCAGTCGATCGATACTGATTGGAAACAGCTTCAGGCGTATACCGTAAACCCTCGTATAAAACCATATAGAATAAGACCGTGCACCCCCGCCACTTAACCCCGTTAGGACAGTGCCGTGGACCAGTGCCGTTGACCCCCCCAGATAGGACTGCAGTTGACCCCCCCAGATAGGACAGTGCACTTGACCTTTGACCCCCCCGGATAGACGCCTTATACTACTATTATGTTTTTTTTTATTTAACGGGGTACATATCACCGAATCCCTAAGGCCTCTAAATAGGGAGGGTTTTCTGACCCTGTTGGGGTTTTAGAGAACCTCATGAGGTTTGTAGGGTTTTCTGTGGGGAGAGAGGTCAGATGTATTAACTCTTATGCAGAAAAGGCCCCGTATGGATCCGGGTTGTTAGAATAGACCCTCAGTACCCCTTGCTTGTCGTAAGAGGCGACTAAATGGGGCGGTTCTTCGGATGAGACCGCAAAAACTGAGGTCCCGTTTCACAGCAGGTGTGGCACGTAAAAGAGCCCTCCCTGCCCAAAGGCCATAAGCGCCGAGCATAGGCCTAAATTTCCACCCTTCACCGGCAATTGTGACGTCTCCATATGAGAAAGATTCTCGAGCGGCACGTTAAACAATATTTAATCAATCAATCAATCAATCGATGTAAAAAGACATTAACTCAATAAATTCAGCACACCCAAAATGCAAAAGATCTCCGATTGCATTATAGTATGAGTAAGATCATATTGAAAATTTTACTGCAGGAAATTTTCGAGCCTAATTTTGTTACAAGGTTCGCATCCTGAAGAAACCACACAAAGACAGGTACTTGTGACTCTGTTGCATATGACGTAATGTTTGATATGGCATTCATGCAGGATGTGGGGCATACCTTTAATATGTCAACAACTGCTGTTCATGCTGTTGTAATACGATTGTTTGATGCTCTTGCCGAACTACAACCAATGGTAAGATTTGAAAAACCAAAGTACTAAAGATTATTTGTATATTAACCATTTCCGTAGTACTCCTTGCTTGTCGGAAGAGGCGAATAAATTGGGCGGTCCTTCGGATGAGACCGCAAAAAACGAGTCACCGCGTCACGGCACGTGTGTGTTTTTGCTCATAGGCCAAATAGAACAAATAAATAAAGTAGATTGAAGCTTGCTCGGCATTTGGAAGTGAGAGTCACGGGTCTTTCGGATATGACCTTAAAATCGGAGGTCCCATGTAGAGTGTTGGATAGCGTTAAGGATGAAATGATACGATACCATACAGGTACTTATCAGGATTTGTTATCCCAACGGATTATGATAGGATTAAAATCCTACCACTCTCCTATAGGATTTATTTTGTCTTTGGAGGCTGATGTCTATTATTTAGCAAGGATGTGTGAGCCCAACCTTGGACCATGACATACTGCTAAAAAATCTAACCACATGCACTTTGATTTTTATCCAAATCTTTATCACAGTGTAGCAAAAGTATAGGCTTTGTCGTGTCCGGAGTTATATGTCGTACAGTTACAATTAATCAATTTCACAACCAATCATGTAAATTTTCTGTTCCTGACAGGGATTTGAAACATACAATCAATCACATTCACGTCCAATCAAAGGAAAAGGTGAAAATAACTAGAAGTATTCAACTTCGTAATTCCTATAGAAAATACAAATCAGAGAGATGGGCAAACATGGACCCTGTCGACCGGTCACACTCGCCGTGAGCTCTACATCTCGATCAAGTAAACGGAGTAATCCGTAGTCAGAATCAGTGTGCTAAGAACAGCCTAAAAATTGGTATGAAACACGTTAGACAGCACTAAATTTTCTATTGCAGACAGGGGCGTGAAACATACAATCAATCAATCAATCACTTTTACGGCCCATCATGTAATTTTTCTATTGCTGACGGGCGTGAAATATACAATGGATGAATCGATCAATCAATTACATTCACGAGAGTCACGGGTCTTTCGGATGTGATCTTAAAAACGGCGGTCCAGTGCAGAGTGTTGGATACATATAAATTTGCTATAGCTGACAGGGACGTGAAACAAACAATCAATTACATTAACAGTCTGTCATACAAATTTACTATTGCTGACATGGACGTGAAACAAACGATAGGGACGTGAAACAAACAATCAATTACATTAACGGTCTGTCATATAAATTTACTATTGCTGACCGGGACGAGAAACAAACAATCAATTACATTAACGGTCTGTCATATAAATTTACTATTGTTGATAGGGACGAGAAACAAACAATCAATTACAATAACGGTCTGTCATATAAATCTACTATTGCTGACAGGGACGAGAAACAAACAATCAATTACAATAACGGTCTGTCATATAAATTTACTATTGTTGATAGGGACAAGAAACAATCAATTACATTAACGGTCTGTCATATAAATCTACTATTGCTTACAGGGACGAGAAACAAACAATCAATTACAATAACGGTCTGTCATATAAATTTACTATTGTTGATAGGGACAAGAAACAATCAATTACATTAACGGTCTGTCATATAAATCTACTATTGCTGACAGGGACGAGAAACAAACAACCAATTACAATAACGGTCTGTCATATAAATTTACTATTGCTGACAGGGACGTGAAACAAACAATCAATTACAATAACGGTCTGTCATATAAATTTACTATTGCTGACATGGACGTGAAACAAACGATAGGGACGTGAAACAAACAATCAATTACATTAACGGTCTGTCATATAAATTTACTATTGTTGACAGGGACGTGAAACAAACAATCAATTGCATTAACAGTCTGTCATATAAATTTATTATTGTTGATAGGGACGAGAAACAATCAATTACATTAACGGTCTGTCATATAAATCTACTATTGCTGACAGGGACGAGAAACAAACAATCAATTACAATAACGGTCTGTCATATAAATTTACTATTGTTGACCGGGACGAGAAACAAACAATCAATTACAATAACGGTCTGTCATATAAATTTACTATTGCTGACAGGGACGTGAAACAAACAATCAATTACAATAACGGTCTGTCATATAAATTTACTATTGCTGACAGGGACGTGAAACAAACAATCAATTACAATAACGGTCTGTCATACAAATTTACTATTGCTGACATGGACGTGAAACAAACGATAGGGACGTGAAACAAACAATCAATTACATTAACGGTCTGTCATATAAATTTACTATTGTTGACAGGGACGTGAAACAAACAATCAATTGCATTAACGGTCTGTCATATAAATTTACTTTTGCTGACAGGGACGTGAAACAAACAATCAATTACAATAACGGTCTGTCATATAAATTTACTATTGTTGATAGGGATGAGAAACAAACAATCAATTACAATAACGGTCTGTCATATAAATCTACTATTGCTGACAGGGACGAGAAACAAACAATCAATTACAATAACGGTCTGTCATATAAATCTACTATTGCTGATAGGGACGTGAAACAAACAATCAATTACATTAACGGTCTGTCATATAAATTTACTATTGCTGACAGGGACGTGAAACAAACAATCAATTACAATAACGGTCTGTCATATAAATTTACTATTGTTGATAGGGACAAGAAACAATCAATTACATTAACGGTCTGTCATATAAATCTACTATTGCTGACAGGGACGAGAAACAAACAATCAATTACAATAACGGTCTGTCATATAAATTTACTATTGCTGACAGGGACGTGAAACAAACAATCAATTACAATAACGGTCTGTCATATAAATTTACTATTGCTGACATGGACGTGAAACAAACGATAGGGACGTGAAACAAACAATCAATTACATTAACGGTCTGTCATATAAATTTACTATTGTTGACAGGGACGTGAAACAAACAATCAATTGCATTAACGGTCTGTCATATAAATTTACTATTGTTGATAGGGACGAGAAACAATCAATTACATTAACGGTCTGTCATATAAATCTACTATTGCTGACAGGGACGAGAAACAAACAATCAATTACAATAACGGTCTGTCATATAAATTTACTATTGTTGATAGGGACAAGAAACAATCAATTACATTAACGGTCTGTCATATAAATCTACTATTGCTGACAGGGACGAGAAACAAACAATCAATTACAATAACGGTCTGTCATATAAATTTACTATTGCTGACAGGGACGTGAAACAAACAATCAATTACAATAACGGTCTGTCATATAAATTTACTATTGTTGATAGGGACAAGAAACAATCAATTACATTAACGGTCTGTCATATAAATCTACTATTGCTGACAGGGACGAGAAACAAACAATCAATTACAATAACGGTCTGTCATATAAATTTACTATTGCTGACAGGGACGTGAAACAAACAATCAATTACAATAACGGTCTGTCATATAAATTTACTATTGCTGACATGGACGTGAAACAAACGATAGGGACGTGAAACAAACAATCAATTACATTAACGGTCTGTCATATAAATTTACTATTGTTGACAGGGACGTGAAACAAACAATCAATTGCATTAACGGTCTGTCATATAAATTTATTATTGTTGATAGGGACGAGAAACAATCAATTACATTAACGGTCTGTCATATAAATCTACTATTGCTGACAGGGACGAGAAACAAACAATCAATTACAATAACGGTCTGTCATATAAATTTACTATTGTTGACCGGGACGAGAAACAAACAATCAATTACAATAACGGTCTGTCATATAAATTTACTATTGCTGACAGGGACGTGAAACAAACAATCAATTACAATAACGGTCTGTCATATAAATTTACTATTGCTGACAGGGACGTGAAACAAACAATCAATTACAATAACGGTCTGTCATACAAATTTACTATTGCTGACATGGACGTGAAACAAACGATAGGGACGTGAAACAAACAATCAATTACATTAACGGTCTGTCATATAAATTTACTATTGTTGACAGGGACGTGAAACAAACAATCAATTGCATTAACGGTCTGTCATATAAATTTACTTTTGCTGACAGAGACGTGAAACAAACGACAGGGACGTGAAACAAACAATCAATTACAATAACGGTCTGTCATATAAATTTACTATTGTTGATAGGGATGAGAAACAAACAATCAATTACAATAACGGTCTGTCATATAAATCTACTATTGCTGACAGGGACGAGAAACAAACAATCAATTACAATAACGGTCTGTCATATAAATTTACTATTGTTGATAGGGACAAGAAACAATCAATTACATTAACGGTCTGTCATATAAATCTACTATTGCTGACAGGGACGAGAAACAAACAATCAATTACAATAACGGTCTGTCATATAAATTTACTATTGCTGACAGGGACGTGAAACAAACAATCAATTACAATAACGGTCTGTCATATAAATTTACTATTGTTGATAGGGACAAGAAACAATCAATTACATTAACGGTCTGTCATATAAATCTACTATTGCTGACAGGGACGAGAAACAAACAATCAATTACAATAACGGTCTGTCATATAAATTTACTATTGCTGACAGGGACGTGAAACAAACAATCAATTACAATAACGGTCTGTCATATAAATTTACTATTGCTGACATGGACGTGAAACAAACGATAGGGACGTGAAACAAACAATCAATTACAATAACGGTCTGTCATATAAATTTACTATTGTTGACCGGGACGAGAAACAAACAATCAATTACAATAACGGTCTGTCATATAAATTTACTATTGCTGACAGGGACGTGAAACAAACAATCAATTACAATAACGGTCTGTCATATAAATTTACTATTGCTGACAGGGACGTGAAACAAACAATCAATTACAATAACGGTCTGTCATACAAATTTACTATTGCTGACATGGACGTGAAACAAACGATAGGGACGTGAAACAAACAATCAATTACATTAACGGTCTGTCATATAAATTTACTATTGTTGACAGGGACGTGAAACAAACAATCAATTGCATTAACGGTCTGTCATATAAATTTACTTTTGCTGACAGAGACGTGAAACAAACGACAGGGACGTGAAACAAACAATCAATTACAATAACGGTCTGTCATATAAATTTACTATTGTTGATAGGGATGAGAAACAAACAATCAATTACAATAACGGTCTGTCATATAAATCTACTATTGCTGACAGGGACGAGAAACAAACAATCAATTACAATAACGGTCTGTCATATCAATTTACTATTGTTGATAGGGACAAGAAACAATCAATTACATTAACGGTCTGTCATATAAATCTACTATTGCTGACAGGGACGAGAAACAAACAATCAATTACAATAACGGTCTGTCATATAAATTTACTATTGCTGACAGGGACGTGAAACAAACAATCAATTACAATAACGGTCTGTCATATAAATTTACTATTGCTGACATGGACGTGAAACAAACGATAGGGACGTGAAACAAACAATCAATTACATTAACGGTCTGTCATATAAATTTACTATTGTTGACAGGGACGTGAAACAAACAATCAATTGCATTAACGGTCTGTCATATAAATTTACTATTGTTGATAGGGACGAGAAACAATCAATTACATTAACGGTCTGTCATATAAATCTACTATTGCTGACAGGGACGAGAAACAAACAATCAATTACAATAACGGTCTGTCATATAAATTTACTATTGCTGACCGGGACGAGAAACAAACAATCAATTACAATAACGGTCTGTCATATAAATTTACTATTGCTGACAGGGACGTGAAACAAACAATCAATTACAATAACGGTCTGTCATACAAATTTACTATTGCTGACATGGACGTGAAACAAACGATAGGGACGAGAAACAAACAATCAATTACAATAACGGTCTGTCATATAAATTTACTATTGCTGACAGGGACGTGAAACAAACAATCAATTACAATAACGGTCTGTCATATAAATTTATAATTGCTGACATGGACGTGAAACAAACGACAGGGACGTGAAACAAACAATCAATTACAATAACGGTCTGCCATATAAATTTACTATAGCTGACAGGGACGTGAAACAAACAATCAATTACCTTAACGGTCTGTCATATAAATTTACTATAGCTGATAGGGACGTGAAACAAACAATCAATTACAATAACGGTCTGTCATATAAATTTACTATTGTTGATAGGGACAAGAAACAATCAATTACATTAACGGTCTGTCATATAAATCTACTATTGCTGACAGGGACGAGAAACAAACAATCAATTACAATAACGGTCTGTCATATAAATTTACTATTGCTGACAGGGACGTGAAACAAACAATCAATTACAATAACGGTCTGTCATATAAATTTACTATTGCTGACATGGACGTGAAACAAACGATAGGGACGTGAAACAAACAATCAATTACATTAACGGTCTGTCATATAAATTTACTATTGTTGACAGGGACGTGAAACAAACAATCAATTGCATTAACGGTCTGTCATATAAATTTATTATTGTTGATAGGGACGAGAAACAATCAATTACATTAACGGTCTGTCATATAAATCTACTATTGCTGACAGGGACGAGAAACAAACAATCAATTACAATAACGGTCTGTCATATAAATTTACTATTGTTGACCGGGACGAGAAACAAACAATCAATTACAATAACGGTCTGTCATATAAATTTACTATTGCTGACAGGGACGTGAAACAAACAATCAATTACAATAACGGTCTGTCATATAAATTTACTATTGCTGACAGGGACGTGAAACAAACAATCAATTACAATAACGGTCTGTCATACAAATTTACTATTGCTGACATGGACGTGAAACAAACGATAGGGACGTGAAACAAACAATCAATTACATTAACGGTCTGTCATATAAATTTACTATTGTTGACAGGGACGTGAAACAAACAATCAATTGCATTAACGGTCTGTCATATAAATTTACTTTTGCTGACAGAGACGTGAAACAAACGACAGGGACGTGAAACAAACAATCAATTACAATAACGGTCTGTCATATAAATTTACTATTGTTGATAGGGATGAGAAACAAACAATCAATTACAATAACGGTCTGTCATATAAATCTACTATTGCTGACAGGGACGAGAAACAAACAATCAATTACAATAACGGTCTGTCATATCAATTTACTATTGTTGATAGGGACAAGAAACAATCAATTACATTAACGGTCTGTCATATAAATCTACTATTGCTGACAGGGACGAGAAACAAACAATCAATTACAATAACGGTCTGTCATATAAATTTACTATTGCTGACAGGGACGTGAAACAAACAATCAATTACAATAACGGTCTGTCATATAAATTTACTATTGCTGACATGGACGTGAAACAAACGATAGGGACGTGAAACAAACAATCAATTACATTAACGGTCTGTCATATAAATTTACTATTGTTGACAGGGACGTGAAACAAACAATCAATTGCATTAACGGTCTGTCATATAAATTTACTATTGTTGATAGGGACGAGAAACAATCAATTACATTAACGGTCTGTCATATAAATCTACTATTGCTGACAGGGACGAGAAACAAACAATCAATTACAATAACGGTCTGTCATATAAATTTACTATTGCTGACCGGGACGAGAAACAAACAATCAATTACAATAACGGTCTGTCATATAAATTTACTATTGCTGACAGGGACGTGAAACAAACAATCAATTACAATAACGGTCTGTCATACAAATTTACTATTGCTGACATGGACGTGAAACAAACGATAGGGACGAGAAACAAACAATCAATTACAATAACGGTCTGTCATATAAATTTACTATTGCTGACAGGGACGTGAAACAAACAATCAATTACAATAACGGTCTGTCATATAAATTTATAATTGCTGACATGGACGTGAAACAAACGATAGGGACGTGAAACAAACAATCAATTACATTAACGGTCTGTCATATAAATTTACTATTGTTGACAGGGACGTGAAACAAACAATCAATTGCATTAACGGTCTGTCATATAAATTTACTTTTGCTGACAGGGACGTGAAACAAACGACAGGGACGTGAAACAAACAATCAATTACAATAACGGTCTGCCATATAAATTTACTATAGCTGACAGGGACGTGAAACAAACAATCAATTACCTTAACGGTCTGTCATATAAATTTACTATAGCTGATAGGGACGTGAAACAAACAATCAATTACAATAACGGTCTGTCATATAAATTTACTATTGTTGATAGGGACAAGAAACAATCAATTACATTAACGGTCTGTCATACAAATTTACTATTGCTGACCGGGACGTGAAACAAAGAATCAATTACAATAACGGTCTGTCATACAAATTTACTATTGCTGACAGGGACGTGAAACAAACAATCACAATAACGGTCTGTCATATACATTTACTATTGTTGACAGGGACGAGAAACAAACAATCAATTACATTAATGGTTTGTCATATAAATTTACTATTGCTGACAGGGACGTGAAACAAACGACAGGGACGTGAAACAAACAATCAATTACATTAACGGTCTGTCATATAAATTTACTATTGCTGACAGGGACCTTAAAGCAATATAAGCTGCCAAAATTGCAATTTTTTATAGTGGCATTAAAAGAGGTTAAATGAACGTTGATATGATTGAAAAAAAGAACTGCATCGAATTTCCTCTCTTATGCATCGTTTACACACCTTTACGTGATGAAAAATATATTCCTCGACATTCCGTTTGACCCTAACAACGGCAGCTGATTAATCGTCGGCGACAATCCCGAAGATAACCGATGTTGACACGAATGATTCTGATGCTGATCGGAGTGGATCGGGTTGTATCCGGGTCATTAAAATATGGACGGCGAGGTGAGATAAAATTCTAGTTACCATCATTATTTTGGCATTGTTAACGATGTTCTATGTTTTTATATCTTTTTCGTCCCGAATTAGTCAAAGTCGGCTTTCTCCCTCGCTTCGAACTTTTCGTGTCAGACATCTTTCGTGCTTACCGGAAATATTGCGCTTGCGCATTTGATTTTGCCGAATGAGTTCAACTTTAGGTCATTGCATACGGAAATAATGTCGGAAAAATTAAGGTACGGGAAGACTTAATTTCAACTGTCGAACAATTTTTTCATTTAATGCAAAAAATACAACATGTCAAAAGTTTAATCGATAAAATCAGGTATTAGAAGGTAGATGTTACAAAATTTCGATTAAATTTTAGGGGCCCCAAAATAACAATTTTGACAGCTTATATTGCTTTAAGCAATTAATCACATTCACGGCCAATCATATACATTTTCTGTTGCTGACAGGGGCGTGAAACTCCTTCCTGACTGCATGCAGAATCTCGACAACCGTGGTGCTTTGTTTGCATATTAACATAAAAATGGAGGATGTGTATTTTAACCTTAATTTCAGACTTGCAGTTTCATATTACTGAACTAATCTAATTTTATTGGAGTTTCACGCGATCTCTATACAATTACTGCCTTTTTCTTCTTTCTTATGCTCTTCAGGAATGCTGTTCTGACTACCTCCCTTGTAATCGTCTCACCAACAGGAATAAGAACGATCGCTACGGAGTTGCTCTCCTCCGCTACTTTAGGTCTCCTCAGTTCTACATTCACTTTGAAGTATGGTCTGTCTCTATAGCTCACTTGTTCAACACAGAGGAGACTCACTGCGCCGTGGGAATCGAGCACCTGCTTCTCAAACTCAGGTCTCAGAAAAGTTGGCACGCTTCTATCAGTAATGTGTTCTGCCTGCTGTTTTTCTGCTGCTGTAGTGAAGGTAATATCTTCTGTTGACAGCAGTTTTACGGACCAGGCTCTTTGGCCTGCGAAGGATGATGGAGGTGTAAAGCGTTTTAAGTTAGCATTTGTTGTCACCCGTCCAAGACTAGGAACGTTATTCACACAATGAAATATTGGAAACAGGTTACGCAATATAGACATGTTATGGAAAGCTAACACCCTTTCTGCACGGTATCCATGTCCTCATCTGTAGAAGGTGACCTGTAGAAACCTGTCACAGATAAATGGAAAAAAAAAGAAAAATAAGCAACCAAAAGTGTTCAAACAATAATGAATGTGTTATTGTTATTGTGTGTTTGTTTTACGTCCCGTCG